>OY754984.1:8441041-9041041 GCA_963576475.1 Molanna angustata
ATTTTTTTGGTACCTTCCTTAAATATTAGTAGGTATATATTTTTTAGGATAAATTAGTACCTTCCTTATGCAAAAGAAAATTATACGACTGGATAAATAGGTAAATTCATTATGCCAAAGAAAATTACAAGATATAATGTACTTTCCTTATGCTAAAGGAAATTACAAGATAAATATGTTGTACTTTCCTTATGCTAAAGGAAATTACAAGATAAATATGTTGTACTTTCCTTATGCTAAAGGAAATTACAAGATAAATATGTTGTACTTTCCTTATGCTAAAGGAAATTACAAGATAAATATGTTGTACTTTCCTTATGCTAAAGGAAATAACAAGATAAATATGTTGTACTATCCTTATGCTAAAAGAAATTACAAGATAAATATGTTGTAATTTCCTTATGCTAAAGGAAATTACAAGATAAATATGTTGTACTTTCCTTATGCTAAAGGAAATTACAAGATAAATATGTTGTACTTTCCTTATGCTAAAGGAAATTACAAGATAAATATGTTGTACTTTCCTTATGCCAAAGGAAATTACAAGATAAATATGTTGTACTTTCCTTATGCCAAAGGAAATTACAAGATAAATATGTTGTACTTTCCTTATGCTAAAGGAAATTACAAGATAAATATGTTGTACTTTCCTTATGCTAAAGGAAATTTCAAGATAAATATGTTGTACTTTCCTTATGCTAAAGGAAATTACAAGATAAATATGTTGTACTTTCCTTATGCTAAAGGAAATTACAAGATAAATATGTTGTACTTTCCTTATGCCAAAGAAAATTACAAGATAAATATGTTGTACCTGCATAGCAGCAGTTTTCATTCTGTCGATTATTGATCTACCAAACTAGAATTCCATAATAATTATGATAAATATGAACACATCTATATTCCACAAAGTATTTATTTGACTTCCGACAAGCGTTTCGGCTCACAAGGCCATAATAAACTTGTACATACGTTCCTTTTGCCAATGAAAATTACAAGATAAATATGATGGACTTTCGTTATGTCAATGTAATGATTACAGGATAAATAGTTACCTTCCTTAAGCCAAAGAAAAATACTAGATAAATATGATACATATATTTATTTTCCTTATGCCTAATGAAATGTTTCCTATAATTGGATATAAATATATTCCAGGATAAAAAGGTGCCTTTCCTATGCCAAAGAAAAGTAGGTATATGAAAAAATGAATAGTATCTTCCTTATGCCAAAGTCTATGACAGGATTAATTGTTAGATACCTTCCTTGTGATATTAAATTTAAATCTTTCTGTTCGGGTCGGTAAAGTAGATTCCTATTCGTTGGCGGGTAAAAATGTAGATTTATGGGTATCGCGTGTCGCCGCAATCAGCCGCCATTAACATTTTATTATTGTCTTGATGATATATATTTTATAATAGATGTCGATGGAAATGTTGCCAGATTACGATCTTTTGCCGTTTCGTAATAAGAACATCGTTATTTATTGGGTCCCCTGCTTGCTGGCAGCACTGGGGTACCTACAGAAGCGCCATAATTTGGGAAATTGAAAGCCGTACAGAAGCGCCATAGACGTTCGATGTTAATTCGATTTTTGTGATTTTTTAGCAATGTTGGTAAAGAGCTTGCATACAATATTAACTTTAATCATACTGAAGAGCATGTTGACCTTGACAACGACTCACCAGAAAATATCTTTACATTTGAAATTATATCAGCAGAAGATGTCAAAAAAAATATAAATTCACTGAGTGGATGTTCCGCACCTGGTTTAGATGGAATTACCAGTTTAATACTCACACAAAATGCTGACATTTTAAGGCCGCTTGAAAGACACAACATTGAAAGTGTAGGTCTTTCGAGTGGCATTTTTCCTTCCATTTATAAAAAAAAACGAATATAACTCCAATTTTTAAATCAGGTGACGCAAACAATGTCTCAAATTATGTAACCATATCTTTGCCTTCAAACATTGCTTAAATTATGGAAAAGGCTATAAAATGACACAATATATTTATAAAAAAAATATTAAGTTCTGATCAATATGGATTCAGAGAGAAAATGTGTAGGTACACTAGATGCTATTGATACACTATACAACACATGTATAATAAAGCTCTAGACAAAGGACATAAATGTATGGGAATATTTCCATACAAATTCACTTTTTCAAAGAGCCTCACTTTACCAGATATTTCATACATAATGTATATCCAAACACTAATTCATGAAGGCATCCAAGAAAAGAAACCAACCAAAGAATTTTTTTTAAAACGACTTCCACTGGTCTCTATCTTGTGCCATTCTTCGCCATTCAGGACCTGCCACTTTTTTTATGTCATCGGACCATCTGGTCTGGGGTCTTCCCACGCTTCTGCTTCCCGTTCTAGGCCTCCAGTCCATCACAATTTTTGTCCATCGTCCATATGATATATGACCCGCCCAACTCCACTTTAACTCAGCTATTCTTTTGGCCACATCCGCTACTCCTGTGTTCTTCCTAATCCATTCATTAGTTTTGTGGTCCCTTAGCGAGATATTCATCATTCTTCTTTCCATCTTACCTTTTCCACTCTTAGCTTTTCCATCATTTTCTTAGTAAATGCGGATGTTTCAAAGCCGTAAGAGAGCACAGGGAGTACACAAGCGTCAAAAACTTTATTCTTTAAGTGGATTGGGATATTTGTAGATTTAAGAACATTTGATAATTTGCTGAACGCAGCCCATCCTAGACCTCTTCTTTCTATTTCAGCTTCTAAATTATATCTTCCCAGTTTCACGGTGTGACCGAGGTAGACATATGATTCTACTCTGCCAATTGAGGTATACGTACCATGGTGTAAATGGTATAATGAGCTAAATGGTAAATATAAATTCAGTACAACTGGTTATGACAACTTTAAAAACACTATCGAGTCTCTTTTTATTTAATAATTTCTTCGTTGTCTCATAACATATTTTGTGAATTTTAAATTGAATGTTTTATTTTTTATATTGTGTAGATTATTTATTTGAATCTTTCTGTCCATATAATTAGTACACTGGCGGGCTTATTGCCTAATGGCAATTTCTTTCAACCAACCAGAGTAATTGTTAAATATACAAAACAGTGTGTAGGTACTATGGCAATAAGTTAATCACATTACAAAATAAATAAAGATAGCAGAGGAAAAGTAAAAAAAAACCAAAGAAGATAGCATATAAGAACAATTCATAGCAATGACAGAAAAACTAAAGGATAAGGAAAGGAAGAGGAGAGGAAGATGTAATCAGGTGTTGACAGATAAATATTTTTGCTTTAGCCTTTTCTTGAAGATGTTTAGTGAAATAGACGACGTAATATTACCTATTAGTTATTTTCTATTTTTTAACTGAAAGTTTATTACTGTGCACATAATTTTGAAGTAATTTTATTGTATAAATATTAGGTCCTTACATATGAAATTGACGTTTTGCCGTACTGTCAACTTTGATCTCAAATATCTTCTCTTTGGTTAGGAATTCCAAATTCAAATTTATACAGCTATTTCATCATGTATTTGTTTTTCGAAAATTATAATTCATTTGTTTTTTCCCCAATTGTTTTTTTCTTTGCGTCATTCGGTTTACAAAATGGAAAACTTGAAATATCGCGTTATTTACGAGTACGAGTTCCAGCTTGGCACCAGTGCTGCAGAAACGGCTCGAAAGATTAATGATGTGTATGGCGACGGTACCGCAAAAGAAAACACAGTGCGTTTTTGGTTCCAACGTTTTCGTTCTGGAAATTTCGACCTGCAGAACAAGCCCCGTGGACGGCCGGAGACCAAAGTTGATAATGAAGAATTGAAGGCTATTGTGGAAGCGGATCCATCGCAAACCACGTCCGAGTTAGCTGCAGACTGCGGTGCTAGTGATAAAACTGTTTTAATCCACTTGAAGCAAATTGGGAAGGTGAAAAAGCTTGAAAGGTGGGTACCTCACGAATTGAGTGAAGCAAATCAACAAACGCGCGTTGCTGCTGCGTTGCATTACTCAACCGGCACAATAATGAAGGGATTTTAAATCGAATCATTACCTGTGATAAAAAGTGGATCCTGTACGATAATCGGAAGCGCTCATCGCAATGGCTGAACCCTGCCGAACCAGCCAAACCATGTCCCAAGCGAAAATTGACTCCAAAAAAGTTACTTGTGAGAGTTTGGTAGACTAGTGCTGGTGTCGTTCACTGCAGCTTTCTTAAATCTGGCCAGACGATTACGGCAGATGTCTATTGTCAGCAACTGCAAACCATGATGGAAAAGCTAGCTGCTAAACAACCGAGGCTGGTTAATCGCTCTAGGCCACTGCTGCTTTATGATAACGCTAGACCACACACTGCACAACAGACGGCTACTTAATTAGAGGAGCTACAATTGGAATGTCTAAGACATCCACCGTACTCTCCAGACCTTGCCCCATCAGAATACCCTTTTTATCGAAATTTGGATAACTTCTTGCAAGGGAAAAAAATCAACTCCGATGGGGCAGTCCAAACCGCCTTCAAAGATTTTATTGATTCCCGTCCGAATGGTTTCTTTAGTAAAGGGATCGATGAACTACCTATGAGATGGCAAAAGTGCATAGATAGCAATGGTACATACTTTGATTAAATAAATATATTATATTAAAAAAAAATCGACATTATGTTCCTCCCATACAAAACGCCAATTTCATATGTAAGGACCTAATATTAATGTGTATCTTAGAGGTTTATTCTTCTTTGTTTCTTAAAAAATGCTCTACCTACCTACAAACCTACCACCTCGGAACAGGCTTACCCTAGCGATGTTTTGTTTTTTATATGAACGAAATCCGAAATCAAACTCGCTTTCCATTTTCAAGAAAAGACTAAAGCAGGGATATCTCTCCGGAAATACCTGATCCCTCTCCTTTTTCTTCCTTCCCTTTGCTACGTAATATGTACTTAAGAAGGAATATTTATCCCTAAACACCTGATCTCGATTTCCTCTTCTTGTTCTTTCCCAATCCTTTTTTTATATGATCTATATTTTCTTTGTACTTTTTAGCTTTCATTTTTTGTTGATGTACATATATAACTAATTCTGTCACTCGATAATCTGGGGGGCAAGTTTGGTCCGACCGGCGAAATCAAAACCCTAGTGACTACCCATATCATGGATATAATTATTATATGGAGTTCTATGACATCTAAAGATATTTTAAAACTCCATACATATAATAATTATATCCATGATATGGGTAGGTAATCACTATTAGGGTTTTGATTTCGCCGGTCGGACCAGACTTGCCCCCCTGGTTGGTTGGAAGAAATTGCCTAATGGCAATAAACCCGCCAGTGTGCATTATATTTCATTTACAAAATCAATGACTCCAGTCTCTCCCGTAAATCCGAGGCAAAAGACCTGGGAGTAATTGTGGACGATAAGCTTAACTTTATTTCCCACATTAATAATGTTATTGGTAGAAGCTATAAGGGTTTAGGCTTTGTCCTAAGGGTGACCAAACCATTTAAGAATATTGACTCTCTAAAAAATTTATTTAACGCATATGTTCGAAGTCACGTGGAATTCGCAACCACTGTATGGAATCCTCATTATAAGTTGCACATAAATAACATAGAAAGAATCCAAAAAAAATTCATCAAACACCTCGATTTTAGAACTAGGCGATTTGGTATCAGTTATGAGGAATCTTTAAAACATCACCAAATGTTACCACTTGACAAAAGAAGGGGTATAACTGATATATGTTTCCTATATAAATTACTTAACAACCAAATAGATAGTCCGTATCTCTTAGGACAAATCCCATTCAACTGCCCCGCCAGACAAAACCACCAGAACCTCCTCTTTTACACTAAATACTCAAGAACAAACTATGCAAACAACACTTTTATTAACCGCAGCTGCAATATGTACAATAACCTTAATCATAAGCCAGATATTTTTAACAATAGCCTACATTCATTAAAAAAACAACTATCATCAATATTATAATGAATACTTTATGTACCAAATTGTACAATTTTTGGTATGTCCAATACTGTATTAATATGACAACTCACCCTTTCCTCCTCTCCTACCTTTCTTCATGTCCCACCCTCGCTTCATAAAATACACACACACACACACACACATACACACACATCACAATTGTATACTTACACCACACTTTTGTCTTTGACTTTGTACTGAATTGTCTTTATTATGTGTATTAATTTGTGGAACAATGTAATTGGCTTACTTTCCTGATTGTTATTTTTTTATTAATGTAAAACATGTAACAGCTGTTTTGTTTCCCAAAATAAAATAAATAAATAAATAAATAAATATTTGTATATATTATGTACAAAAAGTCAATAAATATATTTTTTTTAACATGTCCACGTAGGGGACGCCAGCTATTAGGATTTGGGTCCATTTTACTCTTCCGAAGAAGTGCACTACGTAGCGTTGGAAGGGGTTTGCAATCTAGAAAAGAGTTTATTAATTCGGATTCTAAAAAGACCCGGGTTGTACGAAGGCGGAAACACAGAATTCGGAAGATCGTTCCACAGTCGGGCTGCTGTATTAATAAAGGAGTTCGAGAAGCGACTTGTTCGTATATGTTGAAGGTCCACTGTGAATGGGTGCTGCGATTGAGTGAAGCGAGTGACTCTGTTGCGAGTGGGTGGAGGAGGGACCAAAGATGCAAGTTCTTCTGAGCAATTCCCGTGGTAGTATCTATAGAATAAACTTAAAATACCGACTCTGCGTCTGTGTTCTAGTGATTGCAATCCATCAGTCAGTGATGGATCATCAATCAGACGTAGGTATAGCACGCTTTTGGACAGCGTCGAGGGTATTCAGTAGGTATTGGGGGGCGCCACTCCAGAGGTGACTGCCATATTCAATAATTGGACGTATTTGCGCTTTGTAGAGTATACAGATCTGGGTCTTAGTAAAATATCTACGCGCTCTATATAGTACGCTCATTTTTTTGGAGGCGGGTTTCACCTTAGCTTCAATGGAACCCCTGGAGTGTAATTGATTCGTTATAGATACTCCAAGCAGGTCGATAGAGCTGCTGTTAGGTAGGGTGCTTCGGTTGAAAGACACTTGCAATTCATTGGGGTTTCTCTTCGCAGAAATTAGACAGGCTTGGGATTTTGAGACTTTAAATGAAACAAGATTACTTTCACCCCAGGTATTGATTGAAATAAATATTTTTTCCCAATAATTGTGTATATATAATTTAGAATTTATTCAGCCAATACAATTTTTCTCATTACTACGTTTTTATTAAAATAAGATTATATTGAATGCAAATACGTGTAGGTAGG
Source organism: Molanna angustata (assembly GCA_963576475.1). Taxonomy (NCBI): domain Eukaryota; kingdom Metazoa; phylum Arthropoda; class Insecta; order Trichoptera; family Molannidae; genus Molanna; species Molanna angustata. Next base: position 8,448,366 of record OY754984.1, read on the forward strand.
TATATGATATGATAAAAAATATTCAGTATTAGAAAATGTGGCGTTCGGTTCTGTGTACATTCCATACGTAGGATCGAATGGTTCCTACCGATGTTATTACAAAATATTATCTCGCATGCAAGTAGCTACCTACCTACATACTCGTAGCTTTGAAATACAGACGTTATTAGCGTAAACATATTTAAACTACGAAAGGAGGTTTTTAATTAGTATTTAAGTACCGACTTCTGTTCAATAATTTCAGTAAAAAAATATTCGTTTAGTTTATATAGAATAGTTTATTAATAATGCATATAAAAATGTACTTTTTTACTAACGCCTGCCTCACTAGGATTCCATCCCGTGATGAAGAGGGTACCTACTTTGCAGAAAATAATAATAATAATACTTACAAAACAATAACCTTCTTTTTCTTCTTGGTTTAGTAGTTCTAGTTGATCTGCTATAAAAACAATAACCTAATAATAAACATACATACATACATACATACCATCACACCGTTTCCCTATTTGGGGTAGGCAGAGAGAACCGAACGCCAGACTCTTCTATCTTGACATACCTGTTTTGCCTCATTTACATTCATACATCGTGTCATACATGCTCTCCTATTGTTCTGACTTCGTATGTTCCCCTCTTTCAAAATCTCATTTATATGATCATGCCAGCTCTTTCTCGGTCGACCCTTACATCTCATTCCACTCTTTTCAGCCTTGTATACTTTCTTTGTCAGTCGTTCATCGTTCATTCTCTCTACATGTCCGAACCATCGCAAAGCATTTATCTTCATTCTACTCAAAATATACTTCATCCTAATAATAAACAATAATACAAAGATAATAAAAAAATAATAATGCAATATAACTTATACAACAACTGCTACAACAATAAACTTAATATAAAATGACAGCAATAACAACAATTAAAGTGATAAGGTCAAACAAAACCAAACAACAACCATGATCCACAGTATATTATCACATATCCAACATTTATCTCGAAATAAACGAAATTTTTCATTCAACCGAAATCGCCCGAATTCGTGTATGTTCCGCCATCTATGAACGAGTGTCTCAAACTCCCGGCGAGAATTGTGGCGTCGGTATAGTAGGTCCCTTCCGTTCAATAGCGTAACCTTATCGAAGAAACACACCAAAATGAAATCGATGATAATAATATTAGGTACATATTTCGTCAGCAATTTTATTGTTTTTTTTAGGCAGTATACCTATTAAAATATTATATTATTTTGACCGATTTCAAAAAAGGAGGTAATCAATATTCGACATTATTTTTTTCATATGTTCAGCGATGATTATTTACCACGTTGGCCGATTTTAATGATTATTTCACAACATGCTACGATCTGTCGAGTGCGTTCCATAAAATGTCTGTTTGACGCTGACTTCAAAAAGTGATTAGATGTAACTACCTAACTAAATAAATATTTTGCAACCGATGCGTTTTTTTTAGTCACAATATGTCTTGTGCATAGATTTTCATATAATATAGGTACTAGATGTAGTAGGTACTCCGTGAAATGAGTGAGTCATGATTATCAACAAATATCGCGCTAGACGTATTGGTTGGCAACATATTGCAGTTTTCGCGCGTTCGACGTTTTGGTTGGCAACATATTGTCGTTTTCCCTACATTTCAACACACCCTACTTAACTGTTATCTAAATCTTTATAAACAAAGTGTTTTTTCGACAAATAAATCCGAAAACAATTCACATTAGTCGTTATTCTCTATAGAAAAACGATGTGGTCTGCCAACCAAAAAGGCAAAAATCCCCCGGAAAAATTCCTCATTCGATTCATACAAAATTTGCTAACTACGACATCTAGTATATTATAATAAAAATCTATGGTGTTGTCAGATGTCAAAATAACGGGTTTTAAATTAAATTGGACAATTGTTTTATAATTTAAAATGCATTTTTATGTATGTTGTATGTACCTATTGATTGTTTCCGAAGTCATTGTTTTATACACAAATCGTTTGTATCTTTTACTCCTCACTACCCCAATATAGTGGGGTGATATGAATTCGAAATTTTTACGATTATTTTTGTAATGCAGATTATCGAGTAGTATCACTCTGAGAATGTACCTACCTTTTTAAAAGTTTGTGAAATCACAATGTATCTATCTGTGTGTGTGTGTGTGTGTGTGTGCTGTGTACAAGGTGCTTATATACGGTGTGTTTATTCTATTTTATCGATATTAAAGTACCAACTCATGCGATTCTTTTCAAATTTTGCAAATCTGTGCATGTAATACTCTATTATATAGGTATAGGTACCTCATTAGATTTTGAAGAATTTCTTATCACTGCCTCTCATTTTTTCGGGAAACATAGAATTTGATATTTTTATTTTCAAATTGCTCAAAAGGCACAGTTAAAAAAATCTAGTTTTCATAATTATACATTGAAATAAAAAAAAATAAACTCAATTCACGAAAATGCTGAAATTTTTCCAAACAATATTTTAATATTTTGTGGACTGTAGCGTTGGTCACAACATACTCGTTTGGATTATATAAAGATAAAATACGCCTCATGTTTACTGATTATTAGAAGTTTTTTTTTAATATTCATATCTATTTTTTATTTTTAAAATTATTTGAAAAAAATAATTAATGTGTTTGTGCTATACACATTGCCAATTCACAAGCAAACAACAGGCGTAGTCTGTCGGACTTGGTCAACTTTGAACGGTTGAACTTCAAAGTGTCAGAAGGTGGGGTCCACCAACCAATGTGCATTATGTAATTGAAATACGTATGTTTTAATAGACTTTCGTAGTAAATAAAAAAAAAATCACGAGTCATTGAAGTATGTTATCTCCGAAAGCCACCACTACTCAGAGTTCATGAATACTATCCAATCGTTCCTATCTGTCGTGGTATTCTTCGACAGAAAAAAAATCAGCCTTTATAATTTAACTGAAGTGTTAAAATATCAATTTAAAATACCAATTTTCAACACTGTGAAGGCTTTTATCCCCGAAAGCCACCACTACTCAGGTTTCATGCTAACCAATGGTTGTTACCTGCTACTGTACCTATCCTTTTACAGAAAAAAATATCAGCCTTTATACTTTAACGCTACTTTTACTGAAGTGTTAAAATAGCAATTTTCAAAACTTTAAGGCCTCCGAAAGCCACCAGTATTCATATTACCCAATCGCTGTTAGGTACCTACCTGCTGCGGTATCCGTTTGCAGAAAATAAATCAGCCTTTATACTATGACGTTAGTCTGGCAGTGGCTGGCTCTATAATGTAATGATATTATTATATAAATAGTTCAGTGTATAACCTGTGAGGTAATGCGATGAAGAGTCAAATACTTTCATACATATTTACATAATAGTTGGAAGAGCAGGTTCCTACTATCCGGGGCGGTGACGAATCCAACAAATATGAGATCATTACAATTGGTCCAGCAGTTCTTGAGTTATAAATATTCTAACTAACCCGACTTTTTTTATTTATATAGATTCTTAGATTATATATGATACAGATACCTAGTCAGCGCAATGAAATGACAACAAAAACTAAGAACAATGTTCTGAGTTTCACTCGCCCGGCCGTATACGTTCACCTACCGATACGCACACCTACAAAATACGTCCACCTACCGATCTAACTGCCTCACACACACACATGTAAAAAAAACTTGTCATACATTTGAATTCGAAATTTGTACTACACGCGGCTTCTGTACCTACCTTATTTTTTATTTTATTTTGATTTGTTGGCAAATTCACAGAATGTATTACATAACATTATTAATTTACATAATCCAACTGTCGATTCGTTCATGAGAATGAAATTCTCTTAATGAATCGCCATTATTAAGCCAAGATGCGTGTACGAAGGAAAATTTTATATGGTGTAGTGGACTTTTTGCATGCTAATAACACCAACTAGAGGCCTCGCAGCATATATGTTCCCATACATGGATTTACTCAGAATTCGGAGTAGAACATTTTATGTGAGTTTTGTGTGTGTGTGTGTCTGTGTGTGTATGTGTGTCTGTGTGTGTGTCTGTAGGTGTGTGTGTCCGTCCGTCCCTTATAACTTTTGATCCGCTCAATTTACACAGCCTAAATTTTCAGAATATATAAACAGTTATAGGCCTACAAAACTTTTATACTCAGAATTGTGAATTTTTGTTTCTGTCAGGGGTTATCAACTTTTGAATTTTTACTTTATTTTTCCATATATCTCAGAAACCATAAAAGCTAGAATGCTGAAAATTGGTATAAAGATAGACAAATACAACAGTTTTTTTTTTTAATTCCAGGGTTTCTCAAACATTTTTTATTAAGAAAAATATTTTATTTATGATAAATTTATGAGTTTAACTGCCTATATTTCCATTTTTTTTTAATATCGAAAAAAGCCGAAACACCCCAACTAGATAATTTAATTTTATATAAAAAATATGAACATTGTATTAGCACATCTCAATTTTTTTTTAACAATTTTTATAAAAATTGAATTTAAGGGACGACATCACTTCATACAATTTGTATGGTAGTCGCCTATACACAATATGTAAGAAGACTTAATAGTTTGATACTTAAATCTCCAAACATACATACATACCATCATACTGTTTTCATATTCTGTGTAGGAAAAACAGACTGACCTCCATACTATCCTATCCTGACAAACATACCTACATGTTTTATATAGAAAATAAAATATCTTCAAATATTTATTAATTTGTGTTGTTTATAGTCTGGTACGTATTCTTTGATTATGCATACTATCGCCATCGATAGTTGGATCTCATGTGTTACATGCAACTAGTATTTAAAATATAAATACATTCCAATTATGAATTTACTCGTGAAATATTACAAAGCTTGGTAGAAAAAAGTATTAACAAATAAAATAAATTGAACTATGATGACAGAGGAAGTAACAATAACAATAAATTAATTTACAATAATTTGAAAGAGAAGAAATAAATACATTAATAATATAGAGAACAAATCTTAACACATTGAGTAAAAAAAAAATCGATAGAACAATCAATAGAAAAATCGAGATGCACAATCTCTCAAGACTTACGTCATGAATTTTATCAAATATAAATAAACTTAAGAAAAAAAAATCATTATAATTCTATGTATTGGTAGATTATAAATTGAATTTATACAAATGAAATGTATTCCGTAAAAATGGATTCAGAGGTTGTCAAAGATTTAAGGGAAAAAAAAGCGTGTATCTATTATTTACTATAGTCAAGAAGAGTTGATTTGGCCACAACCCCCTCATTTAACTACACAATATTGTACCTACCTTGTTTTTTTTATTGTTTGGTTCCTAATCCCAGGGCGATAGGTTTCAAATCCCACGTTTCATTTCCAACGTTGGGACGTTTCATTAGTGTGCCCCCCGTCGGCGCTAATAAGCAGTAGCACAGCACAAATCACCCCTCGACTTTGGGGGTTGGTGGGGGGGGATTGAACTGTGCACCCTCCAGCTCTCCCGCCTATATTGTGTGTCGCACAATGACACCGATGGCAGCAGCCATGTTTGATTTCGACGTCAAATAGGTAGGTACCATTTTTATGGCGGCAGACCACTTTCAAAATACCAGCAATCCAAAAAAAAAAATATCAACCACACTGAATTTTTTTTAAATTAACCGAACTATAGTGACTTAAAAACATTTGATATGGTGCAACCAAATGTTTTGTGCATACAGCCAAACAGTACAGTCAAAAATAGATAAACCTTTACTACTAATAACAAAAGTTTGGTTAAAACGCAGGTAGCCAGTTCGTTTGTTAAATATTTTTTTAAGCAAAAAGACTCACCTCCATACTGTTCTTCCCCCACCATCACCCGTTCTGCTTATGGGGACTAATAACGGCCCCTTGCAAAACTCTGAAAGAACACATAAAGAACATACGAAGAGTCCGGACAACTTGCAGACACTGCACTTAATGTGCCAAAGAGAGCTAATCATGTGGAAACAACTGGCTCACTGTTCAGTGATAGTGAAGATAAGAGTGCACCGAATTTAAGACAGAAAGTCTTGAAAGCCCTAAAGTTGCTCTTCGTGGCTACAAGGTCCGCATGTCCAGTTGGTCATGCAAGAAATTCCCTCGGACATCGTCGTAGAGTTCTCGTCGGAAAGTTGATACGGAGAATCTAGTGCATTTCCATAGGATATGCTCAGAAGTCTGTTCAGGGTTATCACAAAGCTGACATGAGGACGAATCGGATAAGTGAAAACGAAAGAGATTACTTTTAAACCTGCCGTGTCCAGTAAGGAATTGCGTGGTCCAATAATCGGGAACAATCCACGAGGAAGAAATTCGAGTCCTCACGTCGGGAAGAAATAAAAATGTCAGTCTGTCCACGGAAGAAGAAGACCAGCGACGTTGCCAAGCATCTAAAAGAGAACTCCGGGCCAAGTTCTCAATCTCTCCACGAACTCCATACTATCCTATCATGTTATACATACATACATGTTTTATATAGAAAAACAAAATATATTTAAGTTTATGTTTTGTACGTATTCTTCAATTATACATAGGTACTATCGCTATCGAATGTTGGATCTCATGTTTTACAAGCAACTAGTGTATATAAACAGGTTTTCTGTCTCAATAAATTACCATGCGGATAATAGGTACACGAATTTTCAACTTTAACTTGTCCAACTGTTGATTTGTTCAAGAGAATTTTATTCTCTTAACAAATCGACATAGTATCAAGCCAAGATACATGAGATTTGTATGCAGGGTCTGTATTTTTCACGGTTTTTCCAACATTGAAGTCAAAAAACACCAACTGAGAGGCTTCGCAGCATAAATGTTCTGCATGTGGATTTTCTAAGAATTCGGAGTAGAACATTTAGTGTGTCTGTGTGTCCGTCCGTCCCCTAATTTCAAAATTGCTATTTACCTACACGAGTCTTTAGTAATTTCATTTTTATATTACCTACGTATACCTAATATAATGTATGATGTTGAGGGAACTATTTTGGCAAATATTTAAATTTCATTGCTGTCTTTTGTAATTTACCAAAAAATATCAGAACTGGGACAATTCCATAATCTTGCTGTAAGAATATGTTTTCGCTATATCAAAAATGCCGACTTAGACATATTTTTTGATTCACGTATGACATTCAAAAACAAACTTATATCTAACATCGTGACATTATATTAACAATAAACAACTAAGTACTGATTAATTTTATTTTTCCCAACCACCCTCATCAATATATTTTCTTTTTCTTCTCGACTTATGAATCTGTCAATAAATGTTCGTCTATAATGAACACACACACATGCACACCCACTCTATCACACACACACTCTTTCTAGATACCTCTTTCACACACACATACATATTGTTACTCTCTCATGCGCGCGACCACACTAATTAACACTTTTTTACTGTCTTATTTTGATATTAGGTATTGTACGTAAGTGGTACATGTTATATTTGCATATTTTACTTATTTACTTTTAATAATTTTATGCATGTAGGTAGGTACTGTGTGCTGTCTTTGTAAAATGTAAAATAAAATAAAATAAATAAAATATCGAAATTTGTTATATTGCAGGTAAATCTTTAATTACCTAGGTATCAAACTGCCGATTTCGATAGTTAATGATATGCAGCGGTATAGTTGAATCGTACGAATGAATCTTCCGGTTTGTTATACCTAGTAGGTACATGATTAGTAGATATGCAAATGAAGAGATTGAACACCATACCGTAGGGCCCATTTCATTGAAGCGTCTAAGCTTTAGGTATGTATTAGGGCTGTGATATCATCTATGTGTACTCATGTCTAAGTGCAGCTTATGTATTGTATACATATACATACATTCTCTTTGTATAAGCATATGCATGTAAATTATATGCATCCGTCATATACGATTGATGCATATTTATGAATCCGGTTAGTATTAAATTCGCGTATTGCAAAACTTGCATACGTTCTTCAACCTGTATACCTTTACCAAAGTATTTTTCCAGAAAAATTCGCATTATCAAGGTCTAAAATGAAGTTCATAATTAGGCCTTGATAATGCCGAGCTAACTCGGCGAATTTTTTTTGAAAAAATACTTTGTTGATAACTTTTAAATGGATTTCCGCCCTGGTAACACAAAAAATTTTGAATCATCAATAGTTATAGATGTCGTAAAACATCTTAAACCCGTCATGTGGGTGCGCAGATCGAAAATTTGTGTCATTTTGCTTGGTTGGTATACCTATGTGCAAACCGCCCCCCTCCACGACGAAAAGGCTCAAGAAGTATAGTAGCATCTATACTTACTACTATCTTCATTCATTCATATACCAATACGGCATATCCCACAATTGCGAGTTTAGAAATATGTATGTATTTTATTACCCATCTAAAAACACATTCGCGTACCCTGAAATCTGGATATCTATCTTTATTGATTTCACTGTTACTAGAATGTCAAATTAATATGATTTATTTATTTCAGTTTCTCCATTCGTCATGTGAATTAGTGGGTAGGTAACTACCTGCATTAATGCATAATATTTCGGTGTATCGGAGAAATGGAAATGATATCCCGAGTTACGTAATAGCCCTTACAATATGCTAAACACTTTCATACATATGCAGTATGCAACTGTATCTTCCATTTGCATTTGACTTTATTTTATATAGAGATATTGTGTAGGATATTTTATTTGTATCAAACGCGAAAAAGTGGTCGCGAGTTCGAATCCTGCCCCGACCGATTTCGTTCACTTATAGCGGAACGTAGGAAAATGTATAATATGTACTTGTTTAACAAAGACATAATATTCTCTTTTAAATTAAAATAAAAAGTGTCTCAGTTGAAGACTTCTTTTGCTCATCACTCCATGAGACTCTGCATGTACCTCCACATTGTTATCTCCAAACATCTTGAATACTTCGAACTTGAGAGGGACGGTTTGGGCACACTCGTGATCAAACCAACTATGCAATAAAAAACCTAAATTCGTCGATATTTCTGCCTCATAACGAGTGTTGGGTTACGTCTATTTAAAAATAAATTTTAAGTCCTTAGTATCATAATGTTTAAGGTGACTTGATAGGCTCCAAGGTACTTTTTGGAAGGCTATTACGCCGTACTCTTCCGAACACTTCACCACTAGGCCATCCCACTCCATAATACAGCAACCGCAGCGGAATTGTCACTAACCATCTTCAAGTCTTCTGCGTCGCATCTCACTGGCATATCTCGGCATATTGAGGAGGTGTTCGTCAGTCTGTATCTCGCCGCAATTGCAGGAGACATCCTCTTCCACCCTTATACCCCCACCTGAGCATGTTCTCTTTGCATCTGGTGGCACCGACGCGTTATCTATTAAGTCTCGTCATAGAACTCCATATGATAACTATATCCATGATATGAGTAATCACGAGGGTTTTGATTTCGCCTGTTGGACCAGACGTGCTCCCCTGATCTCCACCGTATCGTGCTTGCCAAAGATCTTTCCTTTCCCTATCCGGTGGTAGTTTTAGTGGGGATGTAATTCTAAGGATTTAAATATAATTTTTCGCACGGTTTACACATACTTACAATAAAAAATTAAAAAAGGGGTTTTTCTAAAACTAATTTTACAGGAAAGGTATCATACACATTCAAATTTCAAGAAACTTATGCTGTAGAATAAAGATGTAAATACAAACTGTTATTTATTTCAAAGAAGTATCTTTTGAGGGTACTGGGGAAATTATTTTTAAAATATACTATATAACCTACTATAGCCTCTTAAGGATGAACATTCTCATACAATATTTTCATAGTTTACATTTGACCCGCCTACCCCTTAAGGCTAGTATTATAGTTCTTTTCGTTTAATGCTGGTATTCTTGGTTAATTCTTTCATTCAGATTTTGATTGAGTGGTGTTTTATTATAGTCAACCTGTCCGTCTGCCGTTCTTTGGTATAAAATGTGGGTCTTCTTGAAGTGACATTTGAACATAAGTGGGACTTTGTTATGTACCTATAGGTACATGATCAATATTAGTTCTTTTAAAATGAGCGACGATGATTGAGTTTGTGCGTTCGTCTATTGTAAAATCTACCGCGATCTTCTTTGTTGGCCCAGGATACGCCAGCGGCGCAATATAGGTACAAATTTTGTCACTATTGTGCAATATTCTCTCGAATCCAAACCTACCACAGTACCTCAAAAGCAAATTCACTTATTTATCCAATAATGGACTTCCACTCCGATCTGCTGAACGTACACCACTATCAATCCCTATCCATAATACAGAATATCTCAGCTATTCGTTTGAAGTACCTACAATCAGCAAGATTATGGAATAGCCTTAGTCCGGATATTGCGTCGTCTAACTCACTTTGTATTTTCAGTAAACTAGTTGCATGTAACACATGAGATCCAACTGTCGATAGCGTTAGTATGTATAGTTGAAGAATATGTACCAAACTATAAACCCATAAATACAAATTATTGAATATTGTCAGATATTTTGTTTTCTATACAACATATGTAGGTATGTATGTCAAGATAGGATAGTATGGAGGAAGGTCCTTTTTTCCTACCCAGAATATGAAAATAGCACGATGGTATGTATGTATGTTTGGAGATGAAGTATCAAACTATTAAGTCTTCTTACATAATTGTGTATAGGCGACTACCATACAAAATGTATGAAGCAATGTCGTCACTAAATTCAATTTTTAAAAAAATTGTTAAGACCTCTGCATACAATTCTCGCGTATCCTGGCTTGAAACATTGTCGATATGTTAAGAGAACAAAGTTCTCCTGAACAAATCGACAGTTGGATAAACAGTTATAGGCTTACAAAACTTTTATACTCGGAATTTTGAATTTTTGTTTCAGTCAGGGGTTATCAACTTTTGAATATTTATTTTATTTTTCCATATATCTCAGAAACCATAAAAGCTAGAACGCTGAAAATTGGTACGAACATAGACAAATACAAAATCTCAAATCAGTTTTTTCAAAAAAATTCCAGGGTTTCTCAAACATTTTTTATTAAGAAAAGTATTTTTTTTATGATAAATTTATGAGTTTAACTGCCTATTTTTCCAAAACTTTTACAATTATCGAAAAAAGCCGAAACACCCCAACTAGATAATTTAATTTTCTATAAAAAATATTAGCATTGTAGTAGAAGATCTCAATTTTTTTTAACAATTTTTTTAAAAATTGAATTTAGTGACGACATTGCTTCATACATTTTGTATGGCAGTCGCCTATACACAATATGTAAGAAGACTTAATAGTTTGATACTTCATCTCCAAACATACATACATACTATCATGCTATTTTCATATTCTGGGTAGGAAAAAAGGACCTTCCTCCATACTATCCTATCTTGACATACATACCTACATATGTTGTATAGAAAACAAAATATCTGACAATATTCAATAATTTGTATTTATGGGTTTATAGTTTGGTACATATTCTTCAACTATACATACTATCGCTATCGACAGTTGGATCTCATGTGTTACATGCAACTAGTATAGAAATGGTTGTTCGGAATGATGGTTCCACAATCGTTTGACATAAGAACACAGGTATTCAAGTCAATTTCAACAGGTATCCGCTTCTGGACGATTGCATACCGTTTGAGATTAGGAACATCCATCTTTGTGTGTACTTATTTACGTATATCTGAATCATTTGTTTGAACTGCCTATACCCTTATTTTCGATCTATCTGTTCATACAATGCCGTCTTCTACAGCATCCCTTTATGGGGTACGTCTTCGACAAACGTCTTAATGTTTAATACAATTTGGATTTGAATTGAGCCACGGGCTTACGCATAATAGACCAGATAGGATCTGTCTACTTTAGACCGTGTATTTATTTATCTTGATTGTTTGTTGCCAATGCAAAAAATATCTTTTTACTCCTCACTAACCCAAGGGGATATAGTGGAGATTTATGATTTCGCATCTTTTAAGGATATTTTTTATTGCATATTATCAACTAGTATTATGCTGAGATTACCCCCTATTCAGTAACTATTGTAACTAAAATAGGAACGTTCTAAAATTGTAGATTTTAGATTTACGGTCTTATTTCAGCGTTATAAAATATCAACTTGGACTTAATGGAAAAGGAACGAGCCACGGGCTTACGCATAATAGACCAGATAGGATCTGTCTACTTTAGACCGTGTATTTATTTATCTTGATTGTTTGTTGCCAATGCAAAAAATATCTTTTTACTCCTCACTAACCCAAGGGGATATAGTGGAGATTTATGATTTCGCATCTTTTAAGGATATTTTTTATTGCATATTATCAACTAGTATTATGCTGAGATTACCCCCTATTCAGTAACTATTGTAACTAAAATAGGAACGTTCTAAAATTGTAGATTTTAGATTTACGGTCTTATTTCAGCGTTATAAAATATCAACTTGGACTTAATGGAAAAGGAACGTACCTATATTGGCCGGAACGCTCATAAAAAGTTACAGAATTAGACGTATTTTAAATAATTATGAAAATGATGAAAATTTCATAATTATTCATAATACATCTGATTCAGTAACTTTTTAAGAACATTCGGACCAATATAGGTACGTTCCTATTCCATTTAGTCCAAGTTTATATTTTATAACGCTGAAATAAGACCGTATGTCTAAAATCTACAAATTTAGATCGTTCCTATTTTAGTTACAATAGTTACTGAATAGGGGGTAGTGAGGAGTTATATGATTTCAAATTTTTAAGGGTATTTTTTTATTGCAGATTATCAACTAGTATCATGCTGAGATTGTATTCTGAAAGTTTCTATACAGTGTATATAATGTAATCTGTGTGTGTGTGTGCTATGTGCTGTGTGCTATGTACGGTGTGTTTATTTTACTTTATCAATTATAGTCTAAAGTACTCATTCGATTCTTTTACAATATAGCAAATTTGTGTTTGTAATAGGCACTCACTTAGACCCCGTTAGATTTTGAAGGATATTTGAATAGTGCATTCAGAATATGTGGTGACCCTCGTTCCTCTTGACATTATTTTGCCTGTTTTATTTTCAATTAGGTACCCGATAACGATAACATAAAAGAGTAGAACAACTATTCTAAGCTGGTGCCTCACAGCGGAATATTTGGTTTTATATTAAACAATTAAACAATATTTTATTTTGTTTAAATATATTATTTATATTTCATTAATTCGGAGCTCTATTAGGAGTAACAAAATCGTAAACTTTTAAAGCTATGTATTCTAATGATTTTGAAGTTTCCTTCTAACCGTGCGTTAAGATATTTTGTACCGGGAAATTGGTTTCATATTTTATTTTTCATTAATTGCTTTTTCGTATTGCTGACATAAAGAAGGGTAACTTCATGGTGTTATGTAGGTAAGTACATATTCATAATATTCTCCATAATATTGGAAATGAATATGCACATTTTTTTATGAGAGAAACAACCTGTGATATTTTCAGTGTGGATTTTTATCTATATTTTCGATTGTAAAATGTTTATTTTTTGTATATCTTTTTTGTTTATTTATAATTTATATGACACTGCTATTTTTTTTAATGTTTTGATTGATTTTGAGTCCATATGTATATCTTTTTTTATGTTTGCTTACATCTATTGTTTTTTTTTTATTTATTGTCTTACTGTTTAGGTTTAAGTTTTTTTTTGCCAAGTGTATACCTAATTGTATTTTTTTTTCTTATTCTATATATTTTTATCATTAATATGTGTTATATCTATGTATGTAAAAGGCATTTTATGCCGTTTATAAATAAATAAATAAATATTAATTAATTTATAAAAAAAAATGTTATTTATTTATTTTATTTCAAACGCACTATATGGGCTTTATCATAATTATAAAACGAATACATAGATTTATGAATCATACATAAGTAGGTACAAGAAAAAAATCAAACAAAGAATAAACAAAAAAATATAAGAACAAAAATTATAAATAAAGAAAAAAAAGAACTCAGATGTTATTCAACTTTTTATTTATTTATTTATTTATTTATTTATTATTATTAAAAATAACAAAGAAAAATACACAATACAACACTATATACAATTTTTAAAAAGATACATTATAATTTTGTTTTTTTTTTATGACTCAACTTCAAAAAGAGTTTTCTCGTGCTTTGAAGTGAGTCACATTTCACAAATCTACAAACTATCTAATCTATTTATATACATACATCTTAATCTTTATTTACATAATACCTAAATACATTACAACAAAACATAAATAATATAATGGAATATATTACCTCACTAGGTGAAGCCTGTTCTGGGGGGCGAGTCTGGTCAAAAGGCGGAATCAAAACCATCCATGTATACCCATATCATGGATATACTTATCTTATGGAGTTCTATAATATCTTATACCAAGTACAAAATTTTCGCTTAGTTTAAAAATTCGCGCTTCTTTTTCCTTCAAATCTTACAAGTTCAAATGGTTTAAAATGTGTTCAAGTCTTCTAAGTTTTTAATTGCGTTTTCAGTCTGGATCTGTGAGACGATTAATATCGTAAGTTTCCAGAATGTGGCAACTTGTTATTGGGTGCATGTTAAATTACCTAATATTTGACATAGCATCTACGTGTTAAGTTGTCCGTGAAGCAATATTAAATAAATAGATATCTATTCTTCATTCGCGCGTTTTTTTGTGACGACGCGTATGCTACCGGGCCGCACTTTGCCGACCCCTGATCCATTCCAGATCTTCCTTTCAGTGAATTGCGCAATCCTTCAGTGAATTGTGTGCTTCCAAATAATACGAATAGTTTTGTCTTTATTGTTATTCATTCATTTTGTTTGTCCGCCATTGTGTGTGTGTTGTTATGGATTTGTTGTCGTTATTAATGCCATTGTTGTCGTTTAAACTGTTCGCGTTTGTTATCATGTCAATTGGCATGGTCGTGTCGTGTCATATCGGGACAATAGGATTATCCAATTGTACTTTTATTGTACCTTGCTACTATATGCCTTGCTTTTGTCAATACAAGAGGATTTGTACCTTTTCAGTCATCGATGATTGACATTTTTTTAAGGATTCAGTTTTGTCGGTTCTTTATGGAACCATATCTATTAATAAATTTATTTCAATTTTATTTTGCAATAATTCTCGAGCAATTAAACCTATTCTATCAAATATAAATTTAACACGATATTAAAAAGTACCTACCAATTCCCAGAGACTTGTGATGTAGGTAATAAACAAATAAATAAATAAATAAATTTATCGTCTCACAGATGCTGAATGAAAACACAATTTGAAAAACTTATAAATATTTTGAACACTAGAGGGTTTACTGCTGTATGGCAATTTCTTCCATCCAGCTACGTGTAATTTTTATTTTATTTTATTGAGCACAGACACAGGCATGAATGCCCAAATATTTGTGCGCATAATAGTTTTTTTTAAACAAGAAAAAATGAATATGTCCTTGTTAAACAAGTACATATACATTATGCATCTTCCTACGTTCCCTAAAATAAGCAAATAAATGCTTGTGCTATAGGTGAACGAAATCGGTCGAGGCAGGATTCGAACTCGCGATCACTGGATTACTAACCCAGCGCGCTAACCGCTCTGCCATCGACCCATGTAAATTTTATACATGGTAAGTACATATAATAAGTATTGTTTGTAGGTATATAAGTTTCCTACCTACACTACACTATGCAGTGTACGGATGGTGTTATATACCTAATTCATGTGAGTAAGTTACGTCGGGTCTTCTCAATTTGGATGAAAGGACGAAAATGAACAAAACCTTGTAACTGCAGTCATTGTTTTTCCAGTGATTGACTTAGAACATACATTTCCGTTGTCCTTAAGAGCCCATTGGTTCGTACAGTGTCTGCTCGCGTTTCCACAGCATACTTCATGATCGCATCATTAACAATCGTAATATTTATGATACTGTAAAAAAATCAAATTACTTAAAAAGCATTCAACATAATCTGAAGCAACAGGGTTTTATCGATGTAAAATTCATTGTTAACGGATGTACGTTCTTGGAGTTTGATATCTCGAAGAGCCCATATCACTTATTGTAATTTTGGTAAAGTATCAATTTACATAATTTTCTATGACTGTTTGCCCGTTTGTTTGTCCGCGTAGCGCTGCTTAATTCAACTACAGTTAGCGCCAGACAACTTGAGCATGACACGTGATGTGCGCAGAGCGCAAATTTATATTTTTTTGATTGGTTGGTTTATGTTTAAACCGCTCCCCTTCACGACGAAAATTCTCAACTCACACTATTGCCGTATCAGGCGCACATGGAGCAGGAACTGTCATCTAGTTCAAATTTATATTGATTTTGTCGATATTGTCAATTGCTAGCCCTAGAACAGGGTTTCCTGCCATTAGGCAATTTCTTCCAACCAACCAGATAACAGAGTGACAGAATTATACATGTACATCAACAAAAAATGAAAGCTACAAAAGAACAGAGTAAGTATACATAACACCAAGATAAATAAAAATAAAAAGTAAAAAAAAAAATATAGCAAAAAATCGAAGAACGAAGCGATAGGCCGTGATTAGATAAATAGGTGAATTTGGTTTTAAGGTACTGCGGTGAATTAGGATTAAACAGCGTATTATATAGAAGTGACAAAATATGTATATTTCGCCGTTGTCATATCTTAGGCCAATGGAGAAGATTATGGTAAGATGAAATGTTATCTATTTTTTTGTGTCCAAAGATGAAGCAGATACAAACATTCTGGAGGAGTTCGAGTTTGTTGAGATGCTCCTCGTTCGCATCCAAATAACAAACGTCAGCATAGTCAAGTAAATGAATGAGAAGCGGTTGTGCTAGGGTTATTTTGCAATGCAAAGGAAGAACATTATTCTTGCTCCTTGTCGAAGATATCGACAACACTCAATCACCCGAATGATCCGCCATAGATTACATTGAATTCCGTCATTTTTGACCGATTTTAAGTAGTCTATTCACAAAATGGCTTTCGCGTGATCCTTGCCCGGACAAAAAACAACAATGCCGCCCTCTTTTCAATATTATTTCCGAGAAAGGTCGTGCGTGACGAATAATGGCGGGGCCCTGAGGATGTGCCGTTGCTGCCAGCAATACGTCGGGCGATCCTTTCGGAAAAGCTGGAGGCGACCGAAGCGCTCCGGGATCGTCTGTATCAAAATATCCGGCGGGCAGATTTCTCGTTCACCCCAAAACTTTGCTCAAGTAGGTACCTACAAACCTACTTTACTACCCACCCAATTGTAGGTACATTGATAGATAGCGGCAAACAACTTGAGTAGGTCACGTGGGGTGCGCATAACGTAATTATTGTGTGCAAACTGCCCCCCCCCCCCCCCCGTCCCGTCCCGTCTCGTCCCGTCCAAGACGGAAATTCTCCAGTTATTTAATTTAATTTATTTGCCGGAAACTATCTCTATTACCCCTTCTTTACAATAAAATATTACCTGACATAGAAAACAATATCTCACGCGACGGAACAAATAAAAAAAACTGGTATAGCTGTCGCCAAATAACTTGAACTTTAGCCGAGAAGGGGGGCGATTTGCACGTAAACCAACGAATAAAAATACACAAATTTCAACCGGAAGCTCGTTCAAACCGGAAGATGTGTGACGAAAATTATAATTATAGACTGTCTGAAAAGTAATGGCACAAAACAATCTGATCATGTCATGTTAAATATCCTAACATTCATATTGGAAAAAAAAACAACCCACACATCCAGTACACCTTGGGCGAAAGCCTGATAACTCCAGTCATGAAACTAAAGGACTTGGGCATTACTATCTTGGAGGATTTGAAATAATGTGAACATATCACAATGATTGTTAAGAGAGCCAATTCTACTCTTTGTCTTATCAAGAAATCATTTCACCACCTAAGTGTCCAAGTTTTCCTAGAAATATATAAAACTTATTTATATGTGGCCGATCCTAGAGTATGGGTTTCAAATATGGAATCCTTACTTTATCAAGGACATTACACTGCTTGAGAAAGTGCAAAGATGAATGGATGGTCTGGAATAATCAGAAAAGCTGCAAATTTTAAACATCCCAACTCTGCGGGAATGCCGGAACCGTGCAGTTATGACCGAGACATACAAAATCTTATATGGCTATTATCACTGTATAGTGTTGATAACTTTTTTACAATGAATCACAATCCACAAGTGAGGGGCCATCACTTTAAGTTGAATAAAATATCCTTTTCCTTGAATCCAAGGAAGCATTTCCTGACCAACAGGGTGGTGGATGCCTGGAACAGTTTACCAGATAAAGTTGTGAGTGCTGGAAGTATCAATCAATTTAAAACAGATTGGATGCACATTACACAAAGAAGCACATAATAAAGGACCATCACCAATACCTGCCGATTTATTAATAATAGGTAATAATGATTCACTGCCTTCATACCTGAGAATCTTTAATACCATATCTTGGTGTTATTCATCGTTTCCATTACAATTTTATGTGTTCAAATAACTGAAATGGCACTGTATATTATGCTGATTTATTTTATTTTTTTTAATTATTTCTGTCAATTCTTTTACATTCAATAACATGTAACCTTAGACTAAATTGAAAAAGTACTAAATAAATGATGTGGAATTTTTAACTTCAGATGCTTTCACTGCTGTACGTCACATAACACTATTAAATAAATCTCAAATCCTATAATCTAAAATACTAACAACCAGCTTTATATCTTGACGGAAAACTTATTATTTGCAACATAGCCAAGGACCTTGTGTTGGTATCACTGGGCTGGTGACGTGAAATGAAATTGAATTGAAATTATTTATTTTTCATTATTTACATATAGGTACATTATACATATTACACTAACCAAAAAGTAAATATATTTTAAAAAGACTTATTATAAGCATACTATGTACAATTGTTCCTATTTGGAAATTTACTGCCTCACTAGATAAGTCTTTTCTGAGGCAGTACTTTTTCAATTTGGTTACATGTTTTTTGCGTGACCTCATTGGAGAGTGCCTCAGCCTGAATGAGACTTGGAACAATGACTGGGAGAACTCCAACCTAGTGTTAATGGGTCCATGGGTACTCCAACGACAATACCTCCAGGTTTCGATCTGTCGAAGAAGGCTGAGGACCTCTCTAAATAGGATCCGCACTGGACATGGACGCTGTAACTACCTCATGGCAAAGTGGGGCATTGATTCATCCGCTCAATGCGATTGTGGCCATCCCTCTCAAACAATGCAACATATATTGGAGGAATGCAGCGTCCGTGCATATGAGGGCCCAAAGACGGATATTTGCGAGCTGACGCCTGCATTTGTGGACTGGTCTGGAGCCCTCGACCTGAATATATGATCATATTTTGTTTTACATTTAATTGTTTATTTATTAATTTGATTTTTTATTTAACTATTTGTTTATTTAACTATGTCACAGGTACGATAAATAAATAAAGAATGCAAAATAGTTAAACATAAACAGAAAAGAAAAATATAACGTGATCTCTCAGTTATTTGAACCCATAAAATTGTAGTAGAAATGATGAATGGCACCAAGCTGTGGTAGAGATTCTCATGTTATGAAGACAGAGTAGTGAAATACTTTAGGAAATTTAACAGTATATGAGCAGATTGTACACTGCCATTTCTTTTTAGCCAGTCTGGTACCAGTTTTTTGAAGGTTGGTTTGTCGTACCTAGGAACATTGAATCTGAGAACAACGTTGTCAGATCATATTTCTCGATTTATACCTATCTAAATATGGCGCTGTTAGTGGTTTCCTATTCCTAAGAGTTGAGTAGAGGCCACGCGTGACTGCAAGGCGAGGCGAGGAGGGTTCAATTTCCAGGGAAAGTGAATCCAATTGGGTCGGGCGCTGTGGAATGGTTTGGGGGGTGCTGAGACGAAATCACTTTGTTCGGCGCTCATTCAATTTATGGCGGGTTAATCAACCCCCAATCTGCCGGCCAAAAGCGTCCTCGTCCCCAGACAGCACGCAGATGAAAATATAATCTAATTTGTGGCCTCCATATTCCCAACACAGATGATGCCCCTCTCTCTGATGCTCAAAAGACGAAAGGAAGGAAATGGAAAATTTCAATGTATTGCATTAGAAAATTATATAGCTTAGATGACGCTCTTTTTTGTTTTTTTTTTATATATATAACGTCACGTCGTCACTTGCCCCCTCGACCGGAATCCAAAACTTTTAATGATAATTCTTGTTAAAATTCGACTTCTGATCGATCACTAGTATATTATTTTATTTTATTACTTGATAGAGAGTTATACAGTCTACACAATTTATAAAAACAGACAATGTATATTGCTTTATTAGTGGACCAGTGAAAACTACATGCATTATTCAATGGGATAATTAATATTGATTACAAAAAATACAAATAATGTATAATTAATTTAGTGCAAAAAAAAACACTAAAATAAGACAGCTGATTCAATCAAAGTACTAGGAAAGATAGGAGGAGACAGCTGCCCTAAACGCACTGAGAGAGCTCGCAGAGATGTCGAGTGTATTAAACACTGTGCATTGTACACTGTGCAAGCACGGTACACAAAAGCATTCTGAGTGTATTTAGTTGTTATTATAATTAGGAATATAAAAAGTGCTAGGAAATCTGGTTGTTCTGCACGGACAGTGAAAGAAATTTTTTTCAACAAGCCTGGGGAATCCGCAAAATTGTTGACCAACTTAAATATATATTTTTTTTCAATATTTTAAACTGTCACTTCATAATAGAACTCCATAATCAACTAAAATTATGAAAAATATTATGTTTAATTTTACGTTCTACTTAATTTATTTCGCAAACGCGACTCCCATTCACCCATTGTGAATCTATATATAGATGGTCTTCATCATTATTGTTCACCATTCTGACGATGCTCAGCATAGAGCGATACCGGTGAACGGGAGTCGCCTTTGCGAAAAAATTTAAGTAGAACGTAAAATTAAATATAATTTTTTTCATAATTTTAGTTATATATACCTATATAATATATCTATTAGGATCCTGCGGTTCGCCAGAGTTACTAAATTATGATAATCTATTGATTCAGCATAATTACTAAATTCAGCATAATTGTTATTATTTTGTTTCAACACTGAAATATTGTTGATATCAATTCAATTCAACAAAATGATCCCAGCTAATAAGCATCCTTTACAAATCAAATATTGTGATTATTTCGCTGTTCCCGCTATTGCGTCGGATCGAAAAGGGTGGCAGCCTGCGTTGTGTTGTGTTTTATATAAAAAAAATCTATAGATGGTCCCCATTCAATCTGATCCATTCATTATTCGTCGATAAAACCCGTACCTACCTACCCAGTACCTAATTTGTATCCAAAATGGCTGACAGTGTTCTCACGTAGGGGTTGAATACATTTAGTAAAGAGGGCGTGATCTGATTTGCCCCTCGCTGTAAGTAACGAGGTGGGTACATACTCGGTGAATGTGTACCCACTGCGTTGAAAGAGATTGCCAAATGCCCCTTGGGGCGAACCGTGTTTAGGATTTAATCACGATGCAAATGACGGATTCAGAAAATAAACTGTTCATAAAAGGAGCATTTTGAAATGGTGCCTACTTGCTAAATTTTAGATTTATTTTATTATAATATAACAGTGTTATTTATAAAAAAAAACTTGGTTCAATTGAACCCGGTTCAAAGTCTTATTCTGAAAGTCAAATATTCTTATATAAGAATTATTTATTCTTATATAAGAATAAATAATTCTGATATATTTTACCAGCGACAGGGACAATATCATCGGCCCACCTTTTCTGGGGCCGGCCTATTCCCCTTTTCATATCCCATGGTCCTCAATTTAGAATTCTGGGTGCCCATCTGTCCGTACCCTGTCTGGTAACATGACCTGCCCATTGCCATTTAAGTTTTGCAACTCGATCCATGACATCGACAACTTTTGTCTGGCGTCTGATTTCTTCATTTCTTATTTTGTCTCTAAGACTTACGCCTATCATTTGCCTTTCCATGGATCACTGAGTGCATTTTAGCTTATGTATAGTCCTCGCAGTTAGCGTGATAGTTTCCAGACCATACGTAAGCACAGGCAGGATACATGTTTCAAACACTTTTCTTTTCAGACATGTGGGAATATCTCTGTTTTTTAGGACATGTTTAAGTTTCCCAAAGGCTGCCCAACCTAGTCTGATCCTTCTGGGTATTTCTGCTGTCTGGTTATCCTTTCCTAATTTTATCTTGTGTCCAAGGTATATATATTCTTCAACAGCTTCAATTATTTTATTATCAATTGTGATGTGCTGTTAGATGGACTCATGATTTTCGTTTTGTTAATATAAATTTCCAGGTCGACCATTAGGGAAGCATCGTGGAGTTCTTTTATCATAATATGAAGTTCTTCCAGATCATCACTTATAAGCACTATGTCATCTGCAAAACGGAGGTTTAGTTTGTTTTATTTATCTTAGTGTAATGTATATTTTTTTAGTTTTTATTTTCGCTTTCATTCTGTTGTTGATGTGCATATATAAGTTTGTCATACTTTGTTATCTGATTGGTTGGAAGACGTTAATAACAATGATGAACACTTCCTTGCAACCTGCGCAAGTGGCGAGTTTATTGCCTTACCTATAGCAATTTCTTCCTACTAACCAGTGTTTTCAGCCCAGATAAGCAATATTTGCGTGAGCAAGACGTACCTAATAAGCCCGCCAGTATTTACTTATTTTATTTTATTTTATTTTACAAAGTACAGCACACAGTACATGCATACTATAAATAAAAGTAAATAAGTAAAAATACAAATATAACATGTACCTCTTACGTACTATACCTTATATCAAAATAAGACAGTAAAAAATTGTGAATTTGTGTGGGTGTGTGCATGAGAGAAGAGTAACAATATGTATATTTAATCCTAATTCACCACTCTTTAATACCAATTAAAACCAAATTCACCTATTTATCTAATCACGGCCTATCGCTTCGATCTGCCGAACGTACTACATTAACTATCCCCATTCATAACACTGAATTTTTCAGCTCTTCCTTTGAAGTGCATTCAGCAAGACGAAGGAATAATTTGAGTCCTGATATAACTTCGCCAAACTCGCTTTCCATTTTCAAGAAAAAACTAAAGCAGGGATATCTCTCCGAAAATCCCTGATCCCTCTCCTTTTCCTTCCTTCCCTTGCTACGTAATATTTATCCCTAAACACCTGATCTCGATTTCCTCTTCTTGTTCCTTCCCAATCCCCTTTTCGTTGCTATGATTTTTTTTTATATATTTTATTTGTGTTGATGTTATGTATATTTTATTTGTTCTTTTGTAGCTTTCATTTTTTGTTGATGTACATGTATAATTCTGTCAAATTAATAATAAGCCCGCCAGTGTGCATTATATTTGTTTATATTATGTACAAAAAGTTAAATAAATAAAATATATGTCAATGAAAGAGATATCTGGAAAGATTGTGAGTGTGTGTGAGTGGGTGGGTGTGCATGTGTGTGTATACATGATTCATTCATTCATACCATCACGGCATATCCCACAATGTGGGGTAACCAGCGAAAGGTGTGCGGGTGTGCATTGCCTTATAAAAGGGAGAACAACACATCTATGTATACCCACACACCAGTCTCGTTTCACCAAAAAAGGCACTACATTCAGAATGGGTGGTGAACCTCATTGCTGAACTATGTGAGATGTTATTGTTGCCTGTTGTATTTTCGATTACCCGGATCTTACGGGACACTCGAAAACAATTATTTAAAAGAATGGAAGCACTATTCTAAGCCGGTATTCAAAGTATTCAAAGTGAATGTTCGAAATGATTTTTTGATCAGGTTTAATCTTCTTCTTATTTTGTGTTTCTGATAATTTAAATGGTATATAAACTTCATGGTGTATTAGGCGGTTTTAATGTAATATCATGACATGTTTTCAATCACTAGATTATATACCTATGCCCTCTTAAGAAATCTTAAGCACCTGTTTACGTTAAGATTTTCGTGCAACATAGCTGAGCATCGTCCTTATGAGTTGGAATAGTTGTTTTTTCTTTTGATCAATGAATTTTCTCTGGTTAATTTTCATTTGTATATAAACTTATTGTCTCAATAAATGCTGCATTATTATTATTGTTAAAGTTAATCAACATATTATATGGACAGATCCATAAATTGTGAAGAAAAAGAAATGTATGCATTATATTATTTGTTGTTAGATGTTAATCTGTATAGAAATTTATTTGAATTCCTTTCCATAACAAACAACAGTTAATTAGAAGAAATTTCCATATGACAATAAACTTCCAAATTGTATGTATCCACGTTCTTAAAACCCTGGTCTTTATGAGAGCGAAATTAATATTTTCCTGAGCAGATTGCAAACCCTCCCCGACGGCGTATTTACCTTTCCGTGTTGATTAGGAGGCAAGTACTGCCTCGAATTAGGCACTAGTTTGTTGCGCTAATGCACTTAAAAACTCGTGTTGAATTCAATGCATGTGTCCTCCAATTGCACACAGTTTAGCAACAAAAACTGTTCCTGCTTATACGTATTCAATTTAAGGCACGCGTCTTTCAATCGTACACAGGTTTATAAATTTTACCATGCGTTACAAGGCTGTTTTAGAGGCATTTTTTGTATGATTGTTTTTGTTTTAATTGATTAATCTACATAAATCTACATTATATCATAAAAATTCTTTAAGACAATTTTTTTTTTTATGAGATTGGTATTCATGAATTTTTCAATGGAATAATCACACTTTTCGTCGTAATTACCTTCATAAGATATAGAGCATCGAATTTTACATTGGTAATTATCCTTGTCTACTTCGTAATTTACAATTTTAAAATTGTCCAAAATACCATCAAGTTAAAGACTTAAACAAAATTACTGATTACTACTATATAACCTGTGAACAAAATACAAATGTGACGTTGACAGACGAAATGCGAGCGAAATCAAATAGCGTGCGAACTTCGTGGCTATATATATTCCATATTCAATAATTAATTGCCTTGAATTTAACACGTATTAGCAGGAACAGTTTGCTTTGCTAAACCGTGTGCAATTGGAGGACATGTGCCTTGAATTCAACACGAGTTTTGAAATGGATTAGCGCAACAAACAAGTGCCTAATTCGAGGCAGTACTTGCCTCCTAATCAACACGGAAAGGTAAATAGGTCTCCCGACGCTATGTAGTGCGCTTCTTCGAAAGACTGGGTACAATGGACCAAGTCTTAACAGCTTGTTCATATAGGTAAATCGGTTTCGATATTTTTTCAAGTAAACGTTTGAGAGCCTCCGTTTGTTTGATAGAGTGCAGGTCTTCTCAATATTTCTGTAATGACAAACAGGGGGCGCACAAAGGGTTCATTTTGCCTACACGGTGCCGACTTATGTGACAATATTGTTGGTTGCTATTTACTTTAGCTGACAATAAAAGACTTCTACTCTCATTGTTATATGGGCACTGATGGCGTTGGGTAGGGGAAACCTATTTACTTAATGCACATAGGAACACACGTAATATATAGGTACCTACTTATTTACTTCAGAGTGACTTCGTTTGATGAAAATATTCTCAAACTGTGGTTTGCTGAATGCGATGTACGGATTTTTTCTTTTAATAATAGGCTTGCAAATTTGCAAAATATCATGTGTCCATAAATACAGGAAAAAGAAACAGAAAATTGATTTAATATTGAAATTATTTTTTTTAATTGCACATACGCAAACATTGCATTTTCTTCTCTGCCTGGAGTCAAATGATATTTTTACTGACGAACTTTTTAACATCTCAATAGAGACGAAGTTGGGATATTATTGAAGAACCAGGAACTCAAGGCACCTACATCGGCTGGTTTATGTCATCGGCTGGTTTATGTCATCGGCTGGTTTACGTGATCACTTTATGCGCTTACGCAACGTTGCCTTCCAATTATGCCTTCTTATTAAGTTCCCTTATCAATGTAATTTTTGAAAGTTCTATATATTTGAATAATGAGCAACAATTCACCTGAAAATAAGGAATTATACTATTTTTTTTATTTATTTTTGTCATCTATGAAGTAACGCCATCTATTGAGAAATTAGTTTATTTGTATATTATGTAAGCGCATAAAGTGATTACGTAAACCAGCCGATGACAGGCCATTAGCTCTGTGAGGGCGTCCTGGGTTCGATCCCCAGCAGAGAAGTTTATTTAAATTAATTTTCTCACGCAATTTTAATTCATTCTTCTCTGGGCTGGAAACACTGGTTTGTTGGAAGAAATTGCCATAGGGCAATAAACTCGCCACTTGCGCCACAGGGTGCAAGGAAGTGTTTATTATTTTATTTAAAAATTGTGTTTTGAGCAACTGAAGTTAAGCTATTTTAACTGTACGGTTTGGCTGTGTGCACAAAATATTTGGTTAGAGATTTTTTTTTTTATTTATTTATTTATTATATAAAATACAATTTTTTCTTAAATCTAGTAACAAAATTTTTTTTTAATGCATTATAATATATTTAACTTAGGTTACATAATAGTTACCAGATATTTTACTATTGTCATAAACTGCCTCACTAGGTAAAACCTGTTTTTAGACAGTGTATAGATGTCTTATTAGTTTTCAGTTTTTGTTAATAACTATGGGAGTATTTTCAGAGTTCAGGTGATTAATTTATTTTTAATATAGTCTCTGCCCTTTTTTTTAATCCAAATTTTAATGTCTCGCTTAAATATTTTTAAGTTACTGTTTTGTCTAAGTGTTAAAGGTAGTTCGTTGTATAATTTGACTCCAAAATACAGGAAATTTCTTTGTCCAAAAGTTGTCTTGAGTCTAGGTATTAGGAGTTTATAGCCACGATGTTCTTTTACGACCTATGATACTCCATCTTCCCTCTATCTTTTCCACATTTATAAGTTGTAGAAGGGCATATCTACCACGGAATATGTAGCAAAATATGCTGCGTTATATTAATTGATTTTATCTTTTTTACGCAATTCATTCTCTCGACGTTGCAAACTATAATGTTTAATTCCGTATCATCTCTATCGTCCCTGGGGCAAACTTGCCCAAAGATAGATCATACGCTATAGATCATAAATCTTTTCCTTTCATCAGAGTGGCTAATGCTCTCTAATCTTTTTATAATATTTCTCCCTCTGATCTGTACCTAGACTCTACTACAACACCCCTTCTACTGAATATTTCATCCTTTTCATCCCTCGAGACAACCCAACTTTTAATACCTTCTCATTTACCCTGTTTAGTCATGTATAAGTACTGCCAATTAGGTATATATTACATGGCTTTTGACAAATATCAATTGGTTATAGACAAATATTAATTATAAACAAATAGCGATTTTATGACTATAGGCAAATATCTATGTAACTCATAGATTTTTACTATACTTAATATACTAGATGTCGTAGTTAGTATATTTTGTATGAATCGAAGTGAGGCATTTTCTGGGGGATTTTAGACTTTTTGATTGGCAGACCACATCGTTTTTCTATAGAGAATAACGACTAATGTGAATTGTTTTCGGATTTATTTGTCTTACTTACTTACTTTCTGTGTCCGGATTCATCAAATAAAGAACTTCCAGTAGTTGGCCACATGTACGGCCCTGTCATTTGCGGCAATTAGGTCCTCCCGCGCGCATGTCTCTCCGACTTTCGGACATATCAAAAGTTGTTGGTGGTGCTGTATGTCCCCGCACTCGCAGGTATCGTCCTCCTTGTAGCCCCATTTTTTGAGGTTACTATTGCAGCGCGACACCCCAGTTCTCAATCTATTTAGTGCTCTCCAAGTGGAGTATGGCAGGTTGTGTCCAGCGGCCATCTCTTCCTTCGGTTTGACATGCGCGCGGTCAACGAAACTTTCTTGCCACAGCTCAATCCGGCGCGCCTCTGGCGGGCCAGGCAGCGCGGCTGTTGTTTCCACAAAGCCTCTTCTTGACTTCAGCTGGGATTGTCTGTCGTACATGGGATGTCTTTGGTCGAGAAGTTGCTTCATTCGCTCCGTCTCAGCTGCGACCTGTCTTCTGATTGTCTTAAAAACATTTTAATTATTAAGGTTTAGAGAACAGTTATCTAGGATGTGTTGAAACATAAGGAAAACTGAAATATGTTGCCAACCAAAACGTCAAATGCGTGATATTCCATGACTCACTTTTTGCACGGAGCACCTACTACATCTAGTAGTTTATAATAAAAATCTAAAATACTAATAATATTTTGCCAAATATTATTAGTATTTATTTAACTATTCCATTGTCTTGTAATATATCTTATAATATATGTCGATTAAAATTTGAAACTAACTTCACCAATCATTTTAGTCGGCCTCTACCTCTTAATCTTTTCTTTTAACTATTTATTTATTTTTATTTATTTATTTAAATCCACAATAACCATACAAAAAAATTACAACAATACGACAGTGAAACATAGAACAAAAAAAAATTAAAAATTGACAATTTAGTATAACATGTTGGCACTGACAAAATGAATACAATCTATCAGTACCAACATCCAGTGGATAAGAACTATTCCACTAAGCAGTGCTTGTGTCGGAATAGCTTTACATTCATTTTAACTGACACAGTCTTTACTTATGTAACCCATTTATGTCTAACATATAATTATAACATATCAAAAAAAAACAAAAATACAAATTATAATATAAGCTATAACATCACGGTTTTATAATCATTTCATAATTTTAAAAAATATATCTTCAATGTTCATTTTACCTTTGTTGAGAATCCAAGAAGATAGTTTATTTTTCATAGCACTTAGTGATTTTATATTATACATATATCTCAGAACCAATCAATTCTTTTGTAAATATGTTTAAAATACGAGGCAAAATAAAATCAAAATGTTTTTGAGCAAACGTGGTATGAGCTCTGTGTCTAATATTGTAGGAATTTTCAACTCGAGTATATTGTGTTATATTGAGCTTATGTGAGTAAATGATTAATTTCTTGAGGTATAGCTGACGAATATCTAAAACTTCAAATTCAGAAAATAATGAATTAGACGGATATCTAAAAGGTTTTTTATTAATAACTCGAATGATACTCTTCTGGGCTATTTCAATGGGACTAAGTGCGGGTTTATACGTTCCTCCCCAAACTATGATGCCATAACATAGTATAGATTGAGCAACTGCATAATAGATGAACTTAAGGTCATCTATTTTAAAAACATTGCTTTTTTTTTTTTTTTTTCCCTTAGCGCTTTTGTCCCGTTTCTATCGGGGTACGCTTTGACCATGATCCTGGAATTGGCGAGTCTGGTTATTACATTGAAACGACTGCCATCTGACCTTCGTAACCCTTAGAAAGGGAAACCAGACAAATTGGATCATGGCTACACATAGCTGTTTAAAAACATTGCGAATACGTAAAAATAGATAGATTAGTTTTCGAATTTTTATGGAACATTCCTCAATATGCTTTTTCTTTACTTACGAGTATAATTATTATGCTCTCAACCAATCGTTCATTCTTTCTGTGTGGCCATACCTCTTCAGCGCTCATTGTTATTATGAAGTAATATCAAATATCTTTCCCAATATACATACTCCGTATGACTCAAAGATATGATCTGTGAATATGTTATGTTGGCAGATGTTTCTTTGTGTATCCGCAATACGCCGACAATTAGGCGTATGTATTATCGAGGTACTATGAAGATCGACGTACTTAACATAATATCAAACTTATTTACCTACTAACAGTTGCAATAACGTAACGAGCATACCACATTGTGGGGCTGACAGAAAATTGACCTATTTCGATTTTTTTTTAATTTTACATAACAAAAGTTGTCATGAGGCACCGGCTCAGAATAGTGTTTCTCTCTTTCGTTTTCGGGTGTCTCGTACGAGCCACATAATCGAAAATACAGAGGCAGTATAACGTCTCACAAGTTCTTCAAGAAGTTCTGGTGCCTTACTATTGGTAGATTCGCATTAAGTTTATTTTTTACGGAGATCTTGATCACACCTCTGATGATTTTCATTTAAAAAGATCTGAAGTCAATGACGGTCCACGAGTGTGAATCTTCCATTCACATTCGTCGATTGTACTTTTTGCACTATGGTGCCGAGGTTGCTAATCTATAGGCCTCCATGAGCTACTTTTCGTGCTATGAACTTTTTTGTCACTCACTTTCGGCGTTCTGTAGAGGGATAGTTTTCAGTCCCCATATGCAGATAGGGTGGTTGTGGAAGTAGCGAAACGTCTTACGTAGTCCAGCGAAGAGGTTCACCACCCATTCCGAATGTTGTCTTTTGCAGTGTGACAAGACTGGTGTGTTTGGGGATAAACGCATGTGTCGTACTACCTCTCGTAATGTAATGCACACCCACATACTTGTTGCCACATATTTTGGAATGTGCCGCCATAGTATATGGCATATATGACATTACAAAATGTTCTGCTAGAAGACGCCATGATGGTAGAATCAGCGCGGTTGAAATGAGGTTACTTTAGACTAATGTCTGGTAAAACGATGTATGATAGAATACGAAATGAGGATATTAGTCGAGAATGTATGATAGAAAGAGATATCGTAAGTACGATGAAAATTAATGCCCTAGTGATTTGGCCACATAGAAAGAATGAGTGATTATCGTCTGACAAAAAAATATAATATTCATTCATTCATTCATACCATCACGGCATATCCCACAATGTGGGGTAACCAGCGAAAGGTGTGCGGGTGTGCATTGCCTTATAAAACGGAGAACAACACATCTATGTATACCCACACACCAGTCTCGTTTCACCAAAAAAGGCACTACATTCAGAATGTGTGATGGTGAACCTCATTGCTGAACTATGTGAGATGTTATTGTTGCCTGTTGTATTTTCTATTACCCGGCTCTTACGGGACACTCAAAAACAATGATTTAAAAGAATGGAAGCACTATTCTAAGCCGGTGCCTCACAGCTAAAAAAAATATAATACAAGGCTGATAAAAGAGGGGAGGAAAGTTGCCACGATCACATAAATTGAATTTTGAAGGACAGAGATTTAAGAAGTAAGAACAATATAAGAGAGTGCATGAGACGATGCATGGACGTGAATGAAGCGAGAAATTAGTATTACTGTTGTTATATTAAAACTGCTGTAAAAAAGCAAAAAAAGTGTTAAATCATAGCTCTCCACTTTCTTTTCACTGGTCATGACTACAGGAAGGCTCCCAAAGGCATGGCTGGAGGCTAAGGTAATAGCAGTGCTTAAACCAGGAAAACCGGCGCAAGACCCGAAAAGCTACAGGCCCATATCTCTTCTATCCGTAATCTTTAAGCTCTTCGAGAGAGTTTTGACGGGAAGACTCACACCCATAATAGAGAAACACCTACCACCGGAACAGGCGGGCTTTAGGGAGGGAAGAAGCACCTGCGAGCAAGTAGTTGCACTGACAACCCACATAGAGAACGGCTTTGAACAGGGAAGGAAGTCCGGACTTGTCCTCCTAGACCTAACGGCCGCTTACGACACCGTGTGGAAGAGGGGCTTATTGCTTAAGATGGCTAGAATTCTGAAATGCAGAAAAACCATCAAACTCTTGGACGCTATGATGACCAACAGGAGAATCACGGTGCATTTGAATGGAAATATTAGCAAACAAAAGATTCTGCAAAATGGACTTCCACAGGGCTCAGTGCTCTCCCCAGTACTGTTCAACCTATACACAGCAGACGTCCCAGAAACGAAAGCAAGAAAGTTCACATACGCGGATGACATGGTGATAGTGATGCAGGCAAACACATTTGAGGAGACGGAAGCCACCCTGAACGAGGACCTGATAACTCTTGATGACTACTTTGAGCGCTGGCATCTGAGACTGAATCCCAGAAAGACCACAGCTATGGCCCTCCATCTCAACAACCAGCAAGCAAATAGGACTCTAAATGTGTCCCTTAAAGGCGAAAGAATCCCAAATGAAGCCTGCCCACGATATCTTGGAGTAAAGCTGGACAGGTCCTTAACTTACAAACACCACCTCGAATCTGTACGAAATAAAATAAAATCCCGGAACAATATAATTTCAAAACTAGCCGGAACGTCCTGGGGTTGTGCAGCGCAGACGCTGAAAACATCAGCTATGGCTCTAGTGTACAGCACTGCTGAATACTGCTCCCCGGCTTGGGCCAGAAGCTCGCACTGCAACAAGATAGACACAGAACTCAACAAGACTATGAGGACGATCACCGGAACGGTGAGGCCTACCCCTCTCCCCTGGCTTCCAGTTCTGTCTAACATAGCCCCCCCTGAGCTTCGCAGATCCATGGCAACTGTTAACTTGATGGACAAGATAAGAAAGAACCCATCACTACCAGCTCATCAAGACATCTTCCAACATCCCGCCAGACGACTGAAGTCCAGAAGACCAATATGGACCATGGAAGATGTTAATTACAACATAAAAAGTGCATGGAAACAGAGATGGACAAGCGCGGAATGCCACAACAAGTCCCTGATTGAGGATCCCACAGTGCAAGTCCCTGGCTTCAACCTGCCTAGAAGACTTTGGGTTCAACTCAACAGAATCCGTACAGGCCAGGGGTGCTGTAACTACCTTCTCTGGAAGTGGGGGAAAAGAACCTCTCCCAATTGTGAATGCGGAGCGGAGACTCAGACGGTGGCACATTTGGTGGGGGAGTGCACCTTACACGGATTCGAGGGAGAGATGGAGGACATCCACAGACTCGCCCCAACGGCGGTCGACTGGCTATTGACAGCAGAGTTTCGACTTTGAGCCAAGCAGTGCCGATGTCATACGCAAAGTAAAAAAGTAAGTACTATTGCATATTAGCACTAGTTGGCTACGAATAATGGAATTTTATCTCAATAATATTTCTCGGTTGGGTGAGTTGCCTACCTATGAAATATCATGTCGGACAAGATAGTACCTATATTAGGTATACACTTACTATAGTTATATTATAGAATAGCAATAACAGAAAACAAACAATACTTACATCAACAATTCCTTACCCTTGTCTCAATTTATCTATTCTTCTATTATAATCCTAGGAAAAAGAAACGTTTAGTTTTGTACTGCCTACCACTTCACAATGCTATAACAACCATGACATTGGCGTAACAATAATAGGTTTCTTTTTAAGTTGTAGTAATATTAGTAACATTTATTTAGATGCCAAAACATAATATATAAAATCAATACATCTAGTTTAAATAAAAAAAAAACTTTTTGGAACAATTGATTATAGTAAGAGTATGACATTATACCTATTATAAAAACATCATGTAAAACTATGGAGAACATTAATATTATGTATTCAGCACCTAGCCTATGAAAGTTGACAAGACTTGTGGTTTCTTTTATGTTTGTTGGTAAACTATTATACATTTTGAGACCTTTATGGTATAAACTATTTTGTGAACATGTCCTGACATCCTCTCGCAGGGTAAGTGTGAACATTGGCACTGAATAAGATATTGTTATTTCTCAATTTGTAAATCAAAGTTAATGTGTTGTATAAAATCTATACTCTCATTCCACACGCCTCATTCCAGTCCACTCCCGAGTGTTTCGGACCCAGGATAGTTGCTTCCTGTCGACCTTCATCGGCCCCTAATCATCCCCTTTATGGTACACTGAAGGATCGCGTATTTCTCTGAATAAATAAAATAAATCTATTCATTTAAATCTGTACGCCACTGGTAATTTTTTTTTCGTTCGTTCTTTCTTCGCTTTGATGGTTCCATATCTTAATCAGATCATATTTTTCTTACATTTCCGAAATACAACGTACAATAATATAATTTCTCTATATCTCTCTCTCTCTCTCTTTATGATTGTTCTTTATGTACCTACATACGTTCATTGTGCATCGGGCCCATCTGTGCAAGATGCAATCTCTTTTTTTTTTTGTTTATTCCGGCCAACGTTTATTTTTTTTCCGTTTTTACAAAATGTTTCAATTAGTAACAATTTATCGGTCGACCGCGATACTTCGCCAATTGTGCAATCGTTAAGTTGATTTTGGTTCTAAATATATATTTTACTTGTACGACCGTTTCGGCTGACTAGTCCCTCATCAACTGGCAAAACATAGATTGTTGTTTTTTCTTATATACCTACTAGGTATGATAAAACACTATATAAAACTGCTCAATATATACAACCGATAAGACATTGATTATATTTATTTTCTTCTGTTTTACTATTTGATAAAGGCCTAGTCAGCTGAAACGGTCGTACTGGTACAAGGAGAATATACCTATAGGTATTTAATACCAAAATCAATTTCGTTTGATTTAAAAATAACTAGTATAATGGAGTTCTATACCTTAAATAACGTCAATAGGTATTGACAATTTAAAAAAAATAAGTTTTTTTTCTTTTTTTTTGAAAATATAATCGGCGCGAAAAAGGCTTGTCTTACAATTTGTGCCGTTGCTGTTCCGTTTTGCGTGATATATGTGCCAAAATATTTGCGTTAAATATATGTGCCAAAAAGTGAATAGCCAGATGTGAACCGTAGTTTTCTAATGAATGTTTTATAAGGATTTCTAATGAGTGTTTTATACGTTTTTCTAATGAATGTTTTATAATGTGTTCTAATGAATGTCTTATAAGGTTTTTTAACTTTTTTAGCCATTATGTTATTGTTGTTTTTTTATTTGTCTCGATAGAATTGTTCTAAAAAAACATATTACCTATAGTAAAAAGAAAGATTACGTTACGGTGGCTAGTTGGAAGAAATTGTGTTTTTTTAATTGGTTTAAAGGTTATCCTATAAACAGATATGTCAATTCTAAACATATCAATTTATAATCCAAAATATACATTAAATCAATTATTTCCTGATAGATAACAATCATTTCCTGGTAGATAGCAATTATTTCCTGATGACGTTGACCATGATGTTGGCGATCGCTCTGGCGAATCCCTCGCTGCCCAGAATATCTGTACCACAGTTCTGAAGCTCGTCCATTCCCTGATATTACGCAACCAGGACATCTGTCTCCTTCCAACTCTTCGGCGATCGTCTATCTTGCCCTCCAGTATTAACTGGAGCAAGTGGTATTTTTCTACCCTCATTATATGGCCCAGATATGCGATCTTGCGGACCTTTATTGTAGACAGGAGTTGCCTAGTTGTCCTGGCTCGACTTAGTTTTCTGAATTTGTAAACAGATCTGTCCAAGGGATTTTGAGCATTCTGCGATACAACCACATCTCAAAAGCATCCTGGTAGGTAACATTTGTTTCCTAGTAGATATCAATAATTTCCTGGTAGACAACAATAATTTCCTGGTAAATAATAATTATATCCTGGTGGATAACAATAATTTTTTTGGTAATTAGATA
Source organism: Molanna angustata (assembly GCA_963576475.1). NCBI lineage: Eukaryota > Metazoa > Arthropoda > Insecta > Trichoptera > Molannidae > Molanna > Molanna angustata. Next base: position 8,483,769 of record OY754984.1, read on the forward strand.
CAATTATTTTTTTAAATGTAAATGAAAATTATCTTTTAGAAAGTAGATAACAATAATTTACTGGTAGATTTACTTGATAACTTATAGTAATTTTCGGTTATCAAAATAGTTTTTTCAGCACATAGTAGGTACGTACCTACTTTTCTCAAATTAATGCGACTCGCGTGAGAGAGTAAAGTTACATATTATGTGTAGGTATATAATGCGATATTTTGAACGTCTTAATTATTGCAAAAATGCACTACCTACGTTTATATTTTGATATAAGACGAATGTAGGTACCTACATGGGTATAAAAAACCCATTAGAAAATTTCTCCTTTGCAAAGTTGCCTTCCTGCTAACCCTTTCAAGTGGCCGAACATTCTATGATCGTGTCCAATTAAGCCACATAATGGAGACACGTGATACACCATCCGAATCTTTACCCCCCGCACAGCAGTTCCAAAACTTTTGTGGAAACATAGAATCCGGAATATCGTTCTGCACGGATCCGACCGGATTGGTCACACACATCAAATCATTCGTGAGTGTATTACAAAGGTAATTTTAAAAAAATGTTATTTTTTTATGAATTATACTTTATTGACACTGTTCTAACAGCGATTCTCATTATGAATCTATTTAATCAATGAAACAACAATCACAATTACTAAAGACTAACTGTCTTACTTATAAACGTAAACTATATTTAGTACGCGGTAATAGAATGTGATCAATGAAAAAGTTTACTTATAAACCGTGACTATATATTTATTTAGTAGACTTCAAGTTAGGACATGTTGTTTAACGCTTGACTAACGCGTCATACCAAATATTTCAAAATGGCGGATACTTTCACACATGATCCGACGCATATTTGAGATTGACAGAAAATTTTCACACTTATAACGTTTTTCCTTGTTATTCTTCATCGCAATCGTGTTTAAATTGACTCAACACGGCACTACGCGGTGTTTGTTTTCATTTTTCGATGTCAGTTATCCAAAAATTACATGCATTTTTCTATTTTTTGACATCTGTGATGCCAATGTGGTCATATGAAAAAAAAAAAATGTGGGTGTTCGTAAACAATTTAGTAAACTAGTTAGTCATATCTTAGTATACGTTTATAAGTAAGATTTTTTAATACCAATGTCAACTATTTCAGTCGTGATTATCTAGTTGTGCGTTTAGTAAGCTTTTATCGTAAATGATGTCTATAATTAAAAGTTAACCACTTTTTTATTCTACATTAATTTGATTACGTGCGATGGGCCTATTTTGCCTTGTTAGGGCATTTACTAGCTTCTAATATATTTTAAGCTAGTACCTAAATGCCCTAACAAGGCGAAATAGGCCTATCGCACCTAATAAAGTCATGTAGAATCAAAAAGTGGTTTACTTTTAATTATGGGTAGACATAATTTATAATGGAATTCTACAAAATAAAAAATTCGTCGATTATTTAACTTTTAACGTAATCTAATAAGTAAGACCGTAATGATTTAATGTTCCTACTTACTTACATTTAATTATTATTTTATGTCAAAAGATCATAAAAATCACTATTGTTTTTTTTAATTGTTAATTCTGTTATCTGATAATAATCTACTTCTTGCGGCAGAGCTACAAGTTCAGAGGCAGACGGTAGAGTTTCATGTAAATGTATTTTTAATTTGTCACATCCGATAATCGGATCCGGCCAATTGGTGACGAATCCGGTTGACGTCTAATGATTTGCAATTGCCATCCCTACATCTGTCGTCTTTCTATTCCTCACTAGCGTCTACAATCCGCATTTACCATTCCGCATTCTGTTTCCGGTTGGTTCTCTGATTGGTTGAGAACTCGTAGGTAGTATTAAGTCAAATGAGCTGTGAAATTTTATATTAAATGCGAAAAATTAAAAATAATTAATATTAATTTATAATTTATTTTTTTTAAGATATTTATTTTTTAATAAAAGGTAATACATCCTTATTATCCCGCCAAACTGCAAAGCAGTTTTTTGGCAGAGCAGATTCTCTCTTTCACATAATATTATAAATTTCACATATAATTATTTCAATAAATTAATCTCAAATATTAAAGATACAGAGACCAAACAAAAATCTGAAAGAAAAAAAAAACTTGAAAATTCGAAAGAATTTTTTTTTAAATAAACCTTACACATAATAAGTATACATTAGATATACCTATAATTATTCAACAATAATAATTCAAAGTCTAACGAACGCTTGAATTCAGATACAGATTCAATTTATAAAGCAACTCGCTCACGCGAGTCGCTATTATTATTATTATAAACAAACTTAAACCTAACCTAAGAATGCAGAAAAGAAGAGCTGGGACTAGACGCTACTCTATTCCTCTATGTCCCTCTATTTTGCCCTCCATGATCAGTACTTGGAGCAGCCTGTACCTTTTTGCCTCGTAGAACTGTATTTTAATATCTTAATCTGGTAGGTATACCTAATTGAAAATACATTTTTATACATCTGAGCTAAATATCGTCACACACCCGCACTTTGACAACCCTCGGTGTGTACCCTTAGCGGTCGGATGTTGTTTATGATTGACAAGCCTAACCCAATTTATATATTTTTTTTTATTTTTCATTTTTTCCTTTCTCTCTTTTGTTCGCCGAAATATTGTTTGTAAAACAGACCGCCGCGCCTTGGCCGCCGCGGGCGTTTTGATTGATTCATCCGCCATTTTGCTTTTGTCATCGTTTGGCCCCTCGAAATGACAGATCCTTTCACGTGTTGTTTTCCGTCTCTCTCTTTCCTACACTTTCCCGTCATACTTCTCTATCATATTCATAAATACAGACGCTTCTTATATTATTAGACTCAAAAAAAAATTGTTCAGTTCTTTGACAGTCATTTTTTATTCATCTTTAATTTTTACAATTTCATACAATTAAGTATGTACTTACACATTGACGAAATTAACAAAAAAAAAATTCATTTTTAATTTTTACTATTTTATTCATCTTTAATGTTTACAATTTCATACAATTAGGAGTACCTACTTACACATTGACGAAATTAATGAAAAAAATTGTTCATCTTTAATTTTTACAATTTTACTTTTTCATCTTTAATGTTTACAATTTTATTCATCTTTAAATTTCACAATTTCATACAATTAAGTAGGTACTTACACATAGTCGAAATTAATGAAAAAAATATTTACAGGCAAAATTAATATCTCAATAGAGACGAAGTTGGAACGTTTATTTACAATAGAACTGGAAAGATGGTTCCGACAGGTCTTACGACCCGTCATCGGCTGGTTTTTGAACTCAAAAATAATATAAAATTTGGGTAGATAAATGCTGATCTATATTCAATACGTGAAGCTTAAACTTCGGACCCATTTTTGAGCAAAATACGATTTTGAGATTTGGCATCTTTGAGTTTATATAGAGATTTTATATTATATGACATACATTAAATTCTTCTCCTTCCTGGGCTCTTCTCCATCGTCTGTGAAGACTGTTGGGGTCAGCTCTCCTCATCCTCAGGCTGTACACTCTTCGGTTCTGGACCGCCTCCGATGTCGATTCTTGTTTCATCGATTTGGAACTCCTTTGCGCCATCCATGTATTTTTGGTCTTCACTAGATTTAGCGTTATATGCCTATAAGTATAGTTACCCTTACCTACTAACACGTAACTTCATAGTGTATAAGCGGTTTTAATATATCATGTTTTCAGTCACTAGATTTAGCGTGATTTATTTATTTATTTATTATTAAGGACCACTTACAGCTAACAAGTTATTATACATAAATAGGTTTATAAAATAAGAAAAAGCTAATATAAAACTGGTCAGCCAATTACAAGTGGCCACATTCTGCATTAAAAATTGGTATACAAATCTATAAGAAAATAAAAATATCTTAAATGGAAATGATATAAAAACGAACAGATGCAATAGAAATTAAGATCACAACAAAGAAAAATAGTGAAAGATGTTAAAAAAAGAAAACAAAAAGATAAACATTTCGTTAAAGGATACAATTAAGCATAAACAGATAAAAAAAGAGAAACATTATAGTTAGAAAAAAAAATTAAAACAAAAAAGCTAGTTTATTAGGTTAATTTAAAAGTGTGGAAAGTTTTCTTCTAAATGTCACCAGACTGTCACCAAAAATATCTATGTTGTTATTTAATGTGTAAAGTATTATAAAATCTACACATCCGAGTAATGGGATTAAAAAAACTTGTGTTAATGTTGATAAACTGTAATCCAACTGTCGATTCGTTCATGAGAATTCAATTCTCTTAATGAATCGACATTATTAAGCCAAGATGCGTGTACGAAGGAAAATTTTGTATGGTGTAGTGGACTTTTTGCATGCTAATAACACCAACTAGAGGCCTCGCAGCATATATGTTCCCATACATGGATTTACTCAGAATTCGTAGTAGAACATTTTATGTGAGTTTTGTGTGTGTGTGTGTGTGTGTGTCTGTGTGTCTGTCTGTCCCCCCCTTATAACTTTTAATCCGCTCAATTTACAGAGCCCAAATTTTCAGAATATATAAACAGTTATAGGCCTACAAAACTTTTATACTCAGAATTGTGAATTTTTGTTTCAGTCAGGGGTTATCAACTTTTGAATTTTTGCTTTATTTTTCCATATATCTCAGAAACCATAAAAGCTAGAACGCTGAAAATTGGTATTAAGATAGACAAATACAAAATCTCAAACTAGTTTTTTTTTAAATTCCAGGGTTTCTCAAACATTTTTTATTAAGAAAAATATTTTATTTATGATAAATTTATGAGTTTAACTGCCTATATTTTCATTTTTTATAAAAATATCGAAAAAAGCCGAAACACCCCAACTAGATAATTTAATTTTCTATAAAAAATATTAACATTGTAGCAGAAGATCTCAATTTTTTTTTAACAATTTTTTTAAAAATTGAATTTAGTGACGACATCGCTTCATACATTTTGTATGGCAGTCGCCTATACACAATATGTAAGAAGACTTAATAGTTTGTTACTTCATCTCCAAACATACATACATACCATCATGCAATTTGCATATTCTGGGTAGGAAAAAGGATCTTCCTCCATACTATCCTATCTTGACATACATACCTACATATGTTGTATAGAAAACAAAATATCTGAAAATATTCAATAATTTGTATCTATGGGTTTATAGTTTGGTACATATTCTTCAACTATACATACTATCGCTATCGACAGTTGGATCTCATGTGTTACATGCAACTAGTTTTAAATATATGTGTTAATTTTATACAAAAAATATAAACATTGTATTAGCACATCTCAATTTTTTTAACAATCTTTATAAAAATTTTATTTAGTGACGACATCACTTCATACAATTTGTATGGTAGTCGCCTATACACAATATGTAAGAAGACTTAATAGTTTGATACTTAAATCTCCAAACATACATACATACCATCATACTATTTTCATATTCTGTGTAGAAAATACAGACTGACCTCCATACTTTCCTATCCTGACAAACATACCTACATGTTTTATATAGAAAATAAAATATCTTCAAATATTTATTAATTTGTGTTGTTTATAGTTTGGTACGTATTCTTTGATTATGCATACTATCGCCATCGACAGTTGGATCTCATGTGTTACATGCAACTAGTCTAAATAGTTCTGGGTTCCTTATACGAAAATTTGTGCGAAGTTTTATTTCAGATAAAAGATCGATGTCAGTTAGATTGTTGATAATTTTATACAAATAGACCAAGTCTGTGACTCGACGACGCGATGAAAGACTTTTGATTTTGTAGTGATTTATTTAATATCTCAATAGAGACGAAGTTGGAATATTTATTTACAATGGAACCGGAAAGATGGCTCCTACAAGTTTTACGACCCGTCATCGGCTGGTTTTTAAACTCAAAAATAATATATATTTAGGGTAAATAAATGCTGATCTATATTCAATACGTGAAGCTTAAACTTCGGACCCATTTTTGAGCAAAATTACGATTTTGAGATTTGGCATCGTTGAGTTTATATAGAGATTTTATATTTTTTGGTCTTCACTAGATTTAGCGTAATATGCCTATAAGTACCTATAGTTACCCTTACTAACACGTATCTTCATAGTGTAGGTATTAGGCGGTTTTAATAAATCATGTGTTCAGTCACTAGATTTAGCGTGATATTATAATATGCTCGTAGGAAAAAGTTCTCATTTGGCTGCATTTTTGCTACTTCCACAAATGTTTCTTATAGAACTGTACGTAGGTAAGTACCTACTATTTTTTCTTTGATTCTAATAATATGGCTACCGTCTGTATAATAACCGCTTTGTGTGTCAACCTGAGTTTTGAAATGTTTTCTGAAAGTGATAATAATACCTACCTACTCAATTTTGTGACCCAATTATTTCATTTATTACCTACTTTACAATCACGTTGTATTGATGACTTCCTCTAGAGGGTGACTGGTGCACGTGGGGTGTTTTTTTTTTCGTATAGTTATTCTGCCAATTAATCAAATGAAAACCCTTGATGCTTTTCTGTTTAAAAGATTGACTATCAATAGATCGACGTGGTATTGAGCAGAGTCGAAGAAACAACACAACTGCTAAAGAGGGTCATTACCCGAAAAGTAGGTTCTCAGTTGTGCTAAAAATGGCGTGACACATCATGGCGTTGTATATAACATAGGTAATAATAATAATAATATTAAAATACTTTTATTACGCAAAAAAAACACATAATTTGGCGGACTTACCTATTGCCCATAGGTAATTTCTACCAGTCAACCACACTTCTAAATACATTAGTACAAGCGAATACAAAAATACATATAACAAATAAAAACTAACGAGTATACATTACAATGAGAAAAAAAACAAAAATTATACAAAATTTAGGCTGCGTGTATTGTGAACGAGTAGGTTAGTAGGTGTAGGAGTAGGTTAGTAGGTGTAGGAGTAGGTTAGTAGGTGTAGGAGTAGGTTAGTAGGTGTAGGAGTAGGTTAGTAGGTGTAGTAGTAGGTTAGTAGGTGTAGGAGTAGGTTAGTAGGTGTAGGAGTAGGTTAGTAGGTGTAGGAGTAGGTTAGTAGGTGTAGGAGTAGGTTAGTAGGTGTAGGAGTAGGTTAGTAGGTGTAGGAGTAGGTTAGTAGGTGTAGGAGTAGGTTAGTAGGTGTAGGAGTAGGTTAGTAGGTGTAGGAGTAGGTTAGTAGGTGTAGGAGTAGGTTAGTAGGTGTAGGAGTAGGTTAGTAGGTGTAGGAGTAGGTTAGTAGGTGTAGGAGTAGGTTAGTAGGTGTAGGAGTAGGTTAGTAGGTGTAGGAGTAGGTTAGTAGGTGTAGGAGTAGGTTAGTAGGTGTAGGAGTAGGTTAGTAGGTGTAAGAGTAGGTTAGTAGGTGTAGGAGGATGTGTAGTGTATTGTGAACGAGTAGGTTAGTAGGTGTAGGAGTAGGTTAGTAGGTGTAGGAGTAGGTTAGTAGGTGTAGGAGGATGTGTAGTGTATTGTGAACGAGTAGGTTAGTAGGTGTAGGAGTAGGTTAGTAGGTGTAGGAGGATGTGTAGTGTATTGTGAACGAGTAGGTTAGTAGGTGTAGGAGGATGTGTAGTGTATTGTGAACGAGTAGGTTAGTAGGTGTAGGAGGATGTGTAGTGTATTGTGAACGAATAGGTTAGTAGGTGTAGGAGGATGTGTAGTGTATTGTGAACGAGTAGGTTAGTAGGTGTAGGAGGATGTGTGGTGTATTGTGAACGAATAGGTTAGTAGGTGTAGGAGGATGTGTAGTGTATTGTGAACGAGTAGGTTAGTAGGTGTAGGAGGATGTGTAGTGTATTGTGAACGAATAGGTTAGTAGGTGTAGGAGGATGTGTAGTGTATTGTGAACGAATAGGTTAGTAGGTGTAGGAGGATGTGTAGTGTATTGTGAACGAATAGGTTAGTAGGTGTAGGAGGATGTGTAGTGTATTGTGAACGAGTAGGTTAGTAGGTGTAGGAGGATGTGTAGTGTATTGTGAACGAATAGGTTAGTAGGTGTAGGAGGATGTGTAGTGTATTGTGAACGAGTAGCTTAGTAGGTGTAGGAGGATGTGTAGTGTATTGTGAACGAATAGGTTAGTAGGTGTAGGAGGATGTGTAGTGTATTGTGAACGAGTAGGTTAGTAGGTGTAGGAGGATGTGTAGTGTATTGTTAACGAATAGGTTAGTAGGTGTAGGAGGATGTGTAGTGTATTGTGAACGAGTAGGTTAGTAGGTGTAGGAGGATGTGTAGTGTATTGTGAACGAGTAGGTTAGTAGGTGTAGGAGGATGTGTAGTGTATTGTAAACGAATAGGTTAGTAGGTGTAGGAGTAGGTTAGTAGGTGTAGGAGTAGGTTAGTAGGTGTAGGAGGATGTGTAGTGTATTGTGAACGAGTAGGTTAGTAGGTGTAGGAGTAGGTTAGTAGGTGTAGGAGGATGTGTAGTGTATTGGTATTGATAGTGTACTATGGTTTTGGTTTTTTGTACTTTGTTTTTTGGTTTTGATTTTTCAATATAAATACCTACATCTTCAAAATATAATATGTATTAGATTCATCTTTGGGTCGAAAAAAATCATATATCATCTTACCGCAATCTTTGTTGGCCCAAGATATAAGATACCCCAGCGGCGTAATATACCTAAACCTACCTATATTCTGCCACTATTGTACAATATTTTCTGTAGTCCAAACCTACTACAGTACCTTAAAAACAAATTCTCTTATTTATCCAATTATGAACTTGCACTCCGATTTGCTGAACGTACGACACTATCCATCCCTGAGCACAACACAGAATTTTAAGCTCGTCATTCGAACGCCGCCGTGGCACAGTTGGTAAGTCGTTCGGTTTCTGTGCGGGCGTCCTGGTTTCGATTCCCAGCAGAGGAGAAATTTCTCTGGGCTGGAAACACTGGTTAGTTGGAAGAAATTGCCATACGGATATAAACTCACCACTTGCGTAAGGTGCAAGGAAGTGTTCATTATAATAATTAAATGCAATCGGCAAGACTATGGATGGAATAGTCTTAAGTTTGAATGTTGCGTCGTCTAACTCTTGAATTTTCAAGAAAAAACTAAAGATGGAATATTTATCCCTTAACACCTGATCCCAATTTCCTCTGCTTGTCCTTTCGCTATCCATGTTTTGCTATAATGTTTTTATGTCTTTAATGTTTATCTTTGTGTAATGTATATTTTCATTGTTTTTTCGCTTTCATTCTTTTGTTGATGTACCTACATATACAATGTTGGCATACTTTATAATCTGGTTGTTTGGAATAAATTGCCTAATGGCAATAAGCCCGCCTAATGACAATAATTTTTTTATCATGTACAAGAAGTGAATACGACAACCAGCAACTCACATTCCACAATATTGCATTCATAAGAATCTACTCACATATCAAATTGAAAGCTATAGCAAACAACTGGTTAATTACTAAAGAAAGAAAAGAAACTGAAAATTTATTTAATATTACCTACTACATAATTGTTTTACAAAAAATCAAAATTATATTAGCATTAACCCTTTTTACATCAAGCAATATTTCATACTACACTAAAACGTACACTTGCACTTCTGTATCACTTCAAACTACCACTAAACCTTATAAAAATTAACTAACACTATGACCAATAAAAAATAATAATATAACTGATTTATATAACGCTACTCTGGGACAGGCATAGCCTATGTAGTAGAGTAGCCTATACCATAAATTAATATATATACACTGATGACTTAAACATCAACTTTTAACAGATTTTTAATTATCTCAATAGAGACGAAGTTGGAATAATAATTTATTTATTTATTTATACATCTTTTTGTACATAATATAAACAAATATAATTGTACACTGGCGGGCTTATTGCCATTAGGCAATTTCTTCCAACCAACCAGATTACAAAGTATGACAACATTGTGTATGTACAACAGCAAATAAAAAAGAGTAAAAGAAATCAAAGAAAATACGTATAACACTTAAATACTATTAAAACAAAAAAAAATTATAATTCATAGCAAGAAAAAGGATATGGTAAGGACAGGAGAGGAAATCGGGATCAGGTGTTCAAGGATAAATATTCCTTCTTTAGTTTTTTCTTGAAAATACTAAGTGAGTTAGACGACGCAATATCCGGACTAAGGCTATTCCATAATCTTGCTGATTGTACTTCGAACGAAGAGCTGAGAAATTCTGTATTATGGATAGGTATGGAAAGTGTTGTACATTCAGCAGATCGGAGTGGAAGTCCATGACTGGATAAATAAGTGAATTTGCTTTTGAGGTACTGTGGCAGGTTTGGGTTCGAGAGAATATTGTACAATAGTGACAAAATGTGTATATTGCGCCGCTGGCGTATCCTGGGCCAACAAAGAAGATTGAGGTAAGGTGATATGCGATCAAATTTTTTCAACCCAAAGATGAATCTGATACATATATTCTGAAGACGTTCAAGTTTATTGAGATGCACTTCATTTGCATCCAAGTAGCATACATCGGCATAATCAAGCAATGGAAGAAGAAGTGATTGAGCAAGAATTATTTTACAACGGAATGGAAGGAAATTTTTAAGTTTATTAAGTGAATGTAGGAGAACCGGGAAATCAAGGCACCTACAAGGCTTACGACCTGTCATTGGCTGGTTTACGTGATCACTTTATGCGCTTGCGCAACGTTCACCAATTATGCCTTTTTAATGAGATCCCTATCAATTCAATTTTGTTCTATATATTGTAATACTGAAATTCTTTTCGCTTGAAAATAAGGAATTTTTATTACAGCCATCTATGTGTGAAATTATGAACAACATTCTTATTATTTTTTTAATTATTTTTGTTGTAACGCCATCTATTGAGAGAATTGTTTTTTTTTGTAAATAATTAGAGCAACAATTCTTATACCTGAGGTAACAAATGCATTTTTCGCATAGAAGTCACCCCTGAATTGCGTTAAAAAATACCTTTGACTCCCGACAGGGAAATAAATCCAATGTTTGCGCATATGCAATAATAAAAATATTCGTTTAACTTTTAACTTGGGCATGTCATTTCTATAATGTCAAACCCATATTCCGATTTATTCACTGCTAGTCATGATTGCTACAAAAATTATTTATATATTATGGAGATGCATAGCGGCGTACCTAAACCTGTGTATTGTTAAAAAAAATATTTGTGTACTTACTTTAATTTTTGTTTTTATCTAGCAGATTCTGTTATTTTTCACAGCAGTAACAAATTAGGTCCTTCTCCCTTCCTTTTTCCTTCCCTTCCTTTCCCGTCATAATTTAAAGTAAGTATATTTAAATTTATTTTTTGTTATATTGTAGGTACATACTTCTATGATTATTTTTAATGTAGGTACATCAATTGTGGATAAAAGTAATTCGTCTGTCTTTTTTTCATTTCATAGTGTATTTTTTCTGTTTATTTTATAAGACTGTATTTGTCCCTTAAATAAATAAATAATTATACATTTTATTTACTACTTTATCAAGTTAGGTATATTGTACCCACATCAGATATTATTATACTTGTAAAAAGGATTTTTAATATATAAATACATAAAATAATATACTTGGATTGGGATTTCTTTCTGGGCTCAATAATCCATGTGGTGATCATTATACCGCTTCGGGTCTTCCCCTAACGTTTCAGTGTATGTGCATGAACCCTCCAATGGAGGAAAATTCAATTTGCTATCATTCCACTCGAGAGTTCCACCATTCCACACCCTCGTCTTTTCCATAATTTCTTCCGCCTCGTGTCGTCGCCTGTACCCTCGCTCCAACCTTCCTACTCCTATTATAGCAGTCCACTTTGCACCCTCGTATCTGAATCGAATTTTCCGTCTTGACAAATTGACGGAGGAAATACGTTTAGTATTCTTTTGTGCAATATCCGTCAGCAAAATTTGTGCATCAGTTGACGGATGGAGCGTTTTTAAACTTTTGCCATCATAACATTTTTAAATAAAAAATGAAGTTATGGCAACACCATAATTAATTGATTTCTTATTTCAAAATAAAACAAAACAATGGAACATTGTAAAACAAATTAGTAGATTGAATTTTCTAGTAGTATTAAAAACATGTCAGACAGTCAATCTTTGTGTGTTATTTGAAATATTATTTATCCTTTTTACTAGAGTAAATTTCATAGGTTATGGGCCCAGCAGCTCATAACAAACGCAAAAAATAGTGGATTGAAATATAGTAAATTGAAATATAGTAGATTTAAATATAGTAGATTTAAATATAGTAGATTTAAATAGTGAATTTGACTGTTGAATTTAAAATATAACAAGATGGAAAATTTACCGTGGATAATTTTAAAAGGCAGTGAAAATTGGAATGTTTGGAAATTTCAAACAAAAATAGAGTATTTGAAGTGATAAATGAAAACCCGCCAATCAAAAACAAGGATGACACAAATGAGAGCATTTATATTAAAGAGAGCACAGATTACAAAAAGAAAGAATTAAAAGCTCAAGAAATCATTGTCAGCAGAGTGGAAGATGGCCCTATGTCCCATATTCTCACATGTGAAAATGCAAAGGAAATGTGATATAAGCTTTGCTCAGTCTACGAGCACAAATCAGAAGTAAGCATTCATATGTTGCAGAAGAAATTTTTCAATTACACTTACGATGGCCAAGAAATTTCTTCCTACATTTCTGGATTGGAGGAAATTAGAACTCAATTAAAACAACACAAGGAAGATATTTCTGATCAGATGTTCATGACCAAAATCTTGATGGGACTACCGCCTAAATTTAATTATTTTATAAGTGCGTGGGAATCTGTTCCTTCAGATAAACAAAGTGTCAACGAACTTATTAGCAGATTATACATAGAAGAAGGAAGAATGAAAAGTCAAAATATGAAAACGGAGTCTGCATATACAAGCAAAAAATTTCAAGACAATAATAAAATGAAACTATTTGGAAATAATAAAAACTGTAATATTTGTCGAAAGACTGGACACCTGGCTAAAGACTGCTATTTTAAAAAGAATTTTGATTTGAAGCTATGTTTTCATTGTAACAAACCAAATCATAAAGCCAAAGATTGCTATCAAAAAGAAAAAAGTAAAGAAAACGTGCAACAAAGGAAACCAAAATATCATCGCTCAGCATATACAAGTATTGGATTGATTGGTGAAGAAGAATTGTTAGATCAAGACTGGTATGCTGATTCAGGGGCAAGTGAGCACATGACTCACAATAAGAAATGTATCTATAATTATAAAGAATTGATGAATCCCATTAAAATAAAAATTGCAAATGGAAGCGTTATAGAAGCTTTGGGTCGAGGTGATATACAAGTAAAAACCTACGATGGAAGAAGATGGACAGATGGCGAGTTAAAATCTGTTTTGTTTGTTCCAGACTTAAAATGTAATCTATTCTCGATCAGTGCAGCGACTGAGAAGGGTTATATCTTTGAAATGGAGAGAAATAGTTGTAAAATTATTAAAAACAATGAAGTTAAGATTCTCGGAAAAAGAGAGGGTAAAATGTACAAGTTAATACTCCAAATTGAAGAGAGTGCTTTTCTGGGAACTTATAGTGAAAAAACAGAAAATTTACTTACATGGCATGAAAAATTAGCCCATCAAAACATTTATCAAGTTAGAACGATTTTAAAGGCACATGATATAAAGTTTCAAGATGTAAAAAACTTCTTTTGTGAAGCCTGTATTTTTGGTAAGCAACATATATTACCATTTGAAAGAAGCACAAGAATTGCTAAATTACCTGGAGAAATAATTCATGCAGACGTTTGCGGACCAATGGAAGAAACTTCGATTGGAAATTCTAGATATTTTCTACTGTTGAAAGATGATTATAGTCACTATAGAAGTGTTTACTTTTTGAAGAACAAATCAGAAGCTACGAACAAAATCAAAGCATTCTTGGAGTTGGCTGCAAGTGTCACAAGAAATATAGTACAAATCCTTAGAACCGACCAAGGTTTAGAAGAAGTAAACAAAGAAGTCACTAAATTCTTGGAAGACAAAGGAATAAAGCATCAAAAGTCAGGTACCTATACGCCTCAGCAAAATAGACGTATTAAAAGAGAAAATAGGACAGTCGTGGAACTAGCAAGGACTATGCTACAGGCGAAGAATTTAAAAAAAAAACTCTGGGCTGAAGCTGTCGCCACAGCAGTATATGTTATTAATCTAAGTGGAACAAGTACTGTGAAAGAAAAAACTCCATTTGAATTGTGGTTCAAAGAATCTCCGGACTTAAAAGGTTTACATACGTTTGGATCAGAAGCATATGTATTAGTTCCAAAGCAACATAGAAGAAAATGGGATGCAAAAAGTAAGAAAGGGATATTTGTTGGCTATGGAGAAAATATTAAAGGTTATAGAATTTACTTTCCAACTGAAAGAAAAATTGAAATTTCAAGAAATATTATATTTAAACCCGATTTTGAAAAGAAATATGTTGGTTAATACAGTAGATGACGAAGAAGTAAGTGAACGTTTGAGCTTATTAGAAGATTCCGAAGTTCAGACAAATGAAGAAATTGTAGAGTTCACACCTATAGATGACATTACAGAGAAAATAATTGAATATGAAGATGAAAGAAATCTTGACTTGTCTGGTAATTTAACAGGAGATGGTATGGACAATAATCAGTCAGTGATTGAAAGACCTCAAAGAACTATCAAGATTCCAGAAAAAATTAAAGATTTTAAAATATATTCAGCTTATAGTTTTCTCGCTGACGCGAATGATCCTGTCTCAAATAAGGAACTTTATTCGTGGGATCGTGGCAACCAATTGATATATCCTGTCCGCTATCATGAGATTGGCTACAACACGACACTTCCAGATTCAAATTAACCGAATGCTCAGTTGACTGCATCAACTAATGACCTCACATGACATCTTAATTATAATATTTATATCATTTAATGATTCGGCGGATATTTTGTGGTAGTTAACCCTCAACCGCCACCCCCCTCGCTTCACAGACAGACCCACACAAATTCAACATGTTAGTCTCGACACGCCGGTCGATGAAAGGACAGCGCTTCCGAAACATGTGCGAAGTGACTCAAAAAACAAGTGGTTTATAGCTAATTTATATTTCAAAAAAATAATATTTATAATTTGCCATACCATACATAATTAATTAGTTACTAAGCTATCATTTTTTATGCATTTTTACAATAATGATCAAGGGGTAATTTCTAAAAAAAAAAAATTATAATAATGTAGTATTGCACGGAATGTATAAAAAGAAAATATTGTAAAATGACAGGTTTTGGTGAAATATGTATTGACAACGTATCATGACAATGTATCTGAGATTTTCACAAAGTCACTGACTTTAGTTACATTTTCAAATTTGAGGGACTTATTAAACTTAAGAATTTAGACAATTGAATGTAACAATTGTATTCATGTATTCAGTACATCCATTATTGATTTCATATGTTCTTTATATTTTCTTGTATTCATATTGTGTTAAAACTGTTAAGATATAATTATTGTATAAAATGTGAAAATATGCATACCATCACGACATATCCCACAATGTGGGGTAACCAGCGAAAGGTGTGCGGGTGTGCATTGCCTTATAAAAGGGAGAACAACACATCTATGTATACCCACACACCAGTCTCGTTTCACCAAAAAAGGCACTACATTCAGAATGGGTGGTGAACCTCATTGCTGAACTATGTGAGATGTTATTGTTGCCTGTGAAAATATGCAATTTTCATTATTGATCTTTATAATAGAAAATTGAGAGAGGGTGTGAAGTTATGGCAACACCATAATTAATAGATTTCTTATTTCAAAATAAAACAAAACAATGGAACATTGTAAAACAAATTAGTAGATTGAATTTTCTAGTAGTATTAAAAACATGTCAGACAGTCAATCTTTGTGTGTTATTTGAAATATTATTTATCCTTTTTACTAGAGTAAATTTCATATATATCATTGTTATTAAACTCCGCTTCATGCTTATTGAAATTCAGCATAAATTAATTGCAATCGAACCAGGCGGGCAAGTCCTGTCAAAGGGTGAAATCAAAACCCTCATGATTACCCATCTTCTCTTCCTTTGTTTCAATCCTGAAGATTGGTTGGCAGCATTAAATTGATGCATCTCCTCCTCCACTCCGCTAGGTCTTCAGATACTCTTTTCATCTCCATGAAAGAGGTACAATGTCTGTCATATTAATGCTCAAAGTATTCCACAACACTTCTCAGATTTAGAATCCACTTTCTCAAATTCTCCAATACATGCTATCGTTATAAGCGAATCCTGGCTCAAACCTTCCTTACAATCCTCCCTCTTCTCCCTGCAAGACTACAATCTTATCAGAAATGATCGGATTGGTCGAGTGGGGGGAGGAGTTGGGATATACCTTAAAAATATATTTAAATACAAAATAATTTGCAAGTCCAACTCAGATGTGATTGGTACACCTGAGTATCTATTTATTGAAGCCTGTCTTCCTAGCTCCAAAATTTTACTAGGTGCTGTTTATTGCCCCCCACAAATAAACTATTTTAATGAAATTGAAACTACTCTCGAAAATCTATTGCCCTCATACACACACCACATAATTCTCGGGGACCTCAATACATGCCTAGTGAAAAATGATTATAGATCCTCTCGGTTGCTAAACCTAACAATGTCTCTCAACCTTCATATCCTTCCCCTTCAACCAACTCATCATACAGCTTCGAGTAGTAGTTTGATTGACGTTATGATCACTTCCCTCCCAGAGCGAGTAAGTACACACGGTCAACAAATAGTTTGAATGCTACTTGCGCGGACGATCCCAACAGATCAAGACTACCCACGACTCATCAAACTGGACGGACCTTATAGCTGGTGTCCCGCAAGGAGGCATTCTTTCGCCTTTACTTTTCTCCATTTTCATAAACCCTCTCGCACAATCTATCAGATGTAAATATCACATATTCGCAGACGATCTCCAATTATATTCCCATTTCAAGCCTGATAATTACCTTCTCGCTGTTGCGACATTGAATGCCGATTTATATATATATTTTTTTTTCTTTTTTTCTATTTGTAATTTTAACTGATAATGATATTCTTAACCTGTAACTGATTGTATTTACCGTGGTGGTTGACTGGTAGAGATTGCCTGCGGGCAATAAGTCCGCCACGTTGTTTCATTCAATAAAAGTATTTTATTATTATTATTATTATTATTACACTGCATGTCGCGGCACACCTATTCTAAATACTCCCGACGGGGACGCCCTCTGCCAGTTGTACCCTCAACCATTCCCTCCAAGATGATATGTAGGAGATCTTCGTGTCGCAACACATGGCCTATCCAATTTGCGAGCCTTTTTGATATGGTGTTTGAAGGTGCCTGGCTTCCTCAATTCTGCTGAGAACGTCATCATTTGTTATATGGTCCCTCCAAGATATGCCAAGCATTCGGCGATAGGTCCACATCTCGAAGGTCTCTAATCTTTTGCATATCATGCATAT
The DNA here is from genome assembly GCA_963576475.1 of Molanna angustata. Classification (NCBI taxonomy): domain Eukaryota; kingdom Metazoa; phylum Arthropoda; class Insecta; order Trichoptera; family Molannidae; genus Molanna; species Molanna angustata. The sequence goes on from OY754984.1 coordinate 8,501,276, forward strand.
AATTATCATATGGAGTTAAGCTGTAATATTTTAAGATATATAACAAAACTCCATATGGTAAGTCAATTAGGTTGTTGCATATTTTATACAGTAGCAATTGATCAAAGTAGGTCCTTCTGTCTTGTATTGTGTTTATTTTGAAGAATTCTGTAGAAAAGTTGTAATTTGTATGTTCTATGAATAGTCGTCTCTCTAAATATTTCATAAAAGTTTTCTGGATGTTTTTAATACGGTTGCTGTGAATTTTATAATGCGGGTTCCATATTGGTTTACAAAATTCTAGGTGAGGGCGTATATATTTATGAGAGGTACAGTGTTTTTAAAGTGTTCATGTTATTGAATTGTTTTCCGGTGCGGATGATAAAGCCCAGCATCCGGTAAGCTTTGGAGGTGATTGATTCGATATGTTTGTCATACATCAATTTAGAGTCTAATGTTTCTCCCAAATCCCTTATGCTATCGACCTTTTTTAATACTGAACCATTAATTGAGTAATCATATGATATAAGCGTTTTCTTACGGGAAATAGTTAAAAGAGCGCACTTGGACACGTTGATGTCTAATTTATTATCACAACAATCATGTACTTAGCCTATTGATATTATTTTGCAAATCGATACAATCGTTAATGTTGTTAGTCCGCAAACCCTGAAAAATATGAGGATTGGAAGCAAAATTGAATATCATATATATAAATATTGAATAGAATAGGGCCTAGATGTGAGCCCTGGGGTACACCCGATGGGTAAACGTACTTTTTTTATTATTTTTACTGTAATAATTTTTTATTCGAATTTTAAATATAATCGACCCAAGGATCCACTCAAATACACCAAAAATTTCATCAAAATCTGTCCAGCCGTTTAGAAGGGGCTCAGTGACATACGTACGTCCAGAAGAATTATATTGTGGCAGAAATACCTACATCAAACATATGGTATTTCTGTCACAAGAAAATAATCAGTCAAAACAATTAAGAAAGGGTAATGACTCAAAGGTGTCACTTTCACTTTTGGTATACAACAATAAATAATTCTGCATACTGACATACCCCTAAAGGCTGTTTACCAGGCGACAGTTCAATGACCCCTAATTACCCAAACAATGGGGTATATAAACAAAGCAACAGGGGGTACATCATCTCTTTACCTGTCAAACTTCCTAGTGAAATCATCGACCTGCTAAAGTATTATACGCGTGTGAAAATTGTTATATTTATTAATTTATCAAAACTGTGTTCGTGCTAAAATACAAATTTGTAAGTTGTCATTTCAGTTTGTTATTTCTCATCTCTTCTCTGTCTTTACCGTGTCTAAATTACTTTTACTTGTTTGTGACTTGTTGGAACTTTTTATATTACTAAATAGAGTTCGCACTCTATTTAGTGAACAGTTTTCTGTTCTGGTGACCTCTCTTCCAACACGTCACAACAAGGAGTTCATTCTGTATTAAATTCCCTTCTGGAGTCTTAAAACATAGAACCTAACTAAGGTGTCTATTGTTATATAGTAACCCCTTTGGTTACTAATTTAATTGGCCTACCAAATTGGTAATAGGCGCACACCCGCTATAGTGGTGACTCGCTATAGTTGGCCCCTTCACGCCTTAATATATTCAAAAAGATATGTTATAATTAAGTATCTATCCTCTTGGAGCATATTCCAGTGCCAGCATATATTTATTGCGTTTCGTTGTAAAACTAATTGTATTATTGTTATTATGTTTGTTTAATGTGTATTTATATTAACAAATGCAACATAAAAGTATAAACGTTCTACAATAAAAGGTCATTCACAGGACTTTCAGTTCGCTTTTTCAATCCAAGTATGATATCATTCTTTGCTTGAACCAAGAACGTATGGCATCGAATTGTCAGCGGTACTTCTGTAGATGGAGTTCTCACTATTTCGTAATTTGCCAATAAGTTGAATATCAACAGTTTGATTTCCAACAATGCAAAACGATTTCCTGCAAAATAAGATGAAATATATATTAAAACTAGTAAAATAATAAATAAATTATAATGCATTAACCTTCTCCGGAATGAGCTGAACAAATTCCCAAAATTTCACCGCAATTGGATGGTTGGTTTGGGAGTCCATCGCTCACATACAAACAAACAAATATACGTTCATCCATTTTATATATATAGATTGGATATTAAGTTATAACCCCTTACAAAAATAATACAATTCATCATTCTATAGATCGTATTTAATAACTAGTTGCCACCTGTGCAATATTCACAAAAATCAAAATATATTGGTACTATTTTATATAATTTTTTGTGATATCTTTCGTCATACAAATGAAATCTGTTTTCTTATATATTTATAATATTAATCAAAATACATTTTACCTATACAAATACGGGGCCCAAATCCAAAAGGCATGTATGTGAATGGGATTATATTTTTTTTATTTTCTTCCGAAAATCTCTCTGGTATAAATTCATCGGGGTTTGGAAAATATTTTGGATCTCTATGTATTGCATAAGTTGGTATCCAGACAACGTCGCCTTTCTGAAGCTGCATAAAAACATTTTTGATTATTTTCATCAGATAATATTTGGTTCTCAAGGTCGGGCCATCCCTTTTTGTATGACCCCGACCTTTTCTATGAATCTATATAAAGAGTTTTTGTAGCAGTCATTACTAGAAGTGAATTAATCAGAATGTGGGATAGGTACTGTCCGAGATATTGACATTATAGAAATGACATGCCCTTTTGATTAATTCTTTTTGATTTGAATTGGTGTTGCTTCGAGGAACGTAGAACAAATCGGTCAATCTGCCATTTCGCAACGGCGCATGGAAGTAAATTTTATTCAATAAATCTGGGCAGTCAAATTTTGAGTTAATAATTTTGAAAATAAAACACCTGATCCGTAACTTCTCTCCCGTGTACAATATTTGTTATTCGGAAATGTTTCTCAGTTTCATCATATGAACTATATAAGTTATTTGATTTGATTTTTAAGATTCTGTGAAATTATTTTCGGACTCTCCAGTTGACTTATTGTAGCGTGGGTTCCAAATCTGAGAACAATACTCTAAATGTAGATGAAAATAGCTATTGTAAAGGAGCAAGAACGACCTGATGTCCGTGAAGAATTTACATGTTCTCAGAAAAAAAATATATCAATATGAGCCTCAATATCAATATGAGCCTCAGATGTAAGTTTCGAGTGTAAAAAAAATCCAAAATTTCGTACACAGTATAAATGAAAGAAGTAAGGATCAACTTCTCTGAGGTTTTACTCGCCATCCGAGGGTTGGATGTTAGCAAAGCTAATGGACCAGATGGAATTCCCGTTCTTGTGCTAAAAAATGCTCCGCCGAACTAGCCCCAGTTCTCACTAAACTCTTCAAACTCTCGTTTAAAACTGGTATGTCCCATGTGACTGGAAAAAAGCGGTCATCCACCCAATTCCTAAAAAAGGTGATCGCTCCAACCCATCTAACTACCGACCCATCTTACTTCTGTACTCTCCAAAATAATGGAAAGGGTACTAAACACCAAGTTGATCACATACCTCGAAGCAAACAAAATTTAAAGCGACCGCCAATATGGATTTCGTGGAAATCGATCTTGTGGCGACCTACTCGCGTATGTGACATCCGTTTGGGGACGAGTTATGGAACGCTTTGGAGAAGCTCAAACTGTCGCCCTTGACATCTCTAAAGCTTTCAACCGGGTTTGGCACCGAGGTCTCTTAATGAAACTCCCTTCTTATGGACTACCCCAGTCTCTGTGTACTTGGATTGCGAATTTTTTAAAAGATCGTGAAGTCATAACTGTAGTGGACGGTTGCTCTTCTTCTCCCCATTCCATCAATGCGGGAGTCCCTCAAGGGTCCATTCTATCTCCAACCCTATTCCTCCTACATATTAATGACTTGCTCTTACGCGCCCCCATCCACTGTTACGCTGATGACAGCACAGTCCATGACAATTTCTCTTTTGACAAACCTCCTAAACAGAGTGAAATATCAGAAGCCCGAAAAGACCTTCATCTAAAAATAAATAGCTACCTCCACTCAATCAATACCTGGGGTGAAAGTAATCTTGTTTCATTTAACGTCTCAAAAACCCAAGCCTGTCTCATTTCTGCGAAGAGAAACCCCAATGAATTGCAAGTGTCTTTCAACAGAAGCACCCTACCTAACAGCAGCTCTATCGACCTGCTTGGAGTATCTATAAAGAACCAATTACACTACAAGGGCTCCATCGAAGCTAAGGTGAAACTCGCCTCCAAAAAATTGAGCGTACTATATAAAGTGCGTAGATATTTTACTAAGATCCAGATCTGTATACTCTACAAAGTCCAATTATCGAATATGGCAGTCACCTCTGGAGTGGCGCCCCCCAATACCTATTGAATACCCTCGACGCTATACAAAGGCGTGCTATACGTCTGATTGATGATCCATCACTGACTGGTGGATTGCAATCACTAGAACACAGACGCAGAGTCGGTATTTTAAGTTTATTCTATAGATACTACCACAGGAATTGCTCAGAAGAACTTGCATCTTTGGTCCCTCCTCCACCCACTCGCAACAGAGTCACTCGCTTCACTTAATCGTAGCACCCATAATAAACTCTTTTCTAGATTGCAAATCCCTCCCAACGCTACGTAGTGAGCTTCTTCGGAAGAGTAAAATGGACCCAAATCCTAATAGCTGGTGTCCCCTACGTGACATGTTAAAAAAAAGTCTTAATTCGATAAGAATGATCCAGAGTTAAACCATTCAGTACTTTGTTACGGTTACGAGTAATAGTGACTTTGCTACATTTGGATATATCTTTCTTTATATGATATTTTTTCCTCGCCTCCTTATTAATCACCCTGTTTTACTTTGTCCTACTGAAAATTATTTTTAGCGATCCCATTTCCCCCACTGTTTTTATTCTGTTTTCATGCGATTTCTGCTGTGTCCCAAAATTCACTTGCATACGTCAAGATTTGTTCTAAGATTGCGTTGTAAATGGCTATTTTGGGTCCCTCTGGTATAATGCGATTATTTGAGTGCTCAATACCTTCTGTCTCCTCCCATGACTGCTCTTTCGTTATCCCTGTCTTACATACTGTCTTAGCTTTACTCATTCATCCTCAGTCCGTTCTCTATACATCATATTTCTTAGCACCTTATTCGCTCAAGACCTAGGCCTTGAGCGACTAAGATGCTAAGGCGAACCAGTTGGGTCTTTCTGCTCGATGTATGCACGTTTGCAAGGATTATTTGTAAAATAACGATAATTTTTATATCTAGTAAACAGCTCTCATATCAGTGTGGCAGCCACCTACCGCCTAGTTAGTGGTATCTGCAGCAACCTTAGTCACCGCCACAGACACCTCGCATTCACTATGGAGCCATTCATTTGTAGACGCTCTAGCACTTTTATACGTATATCTATACTATACAATACCGTATAACTGGAATTCTGGCCATTCGTAGCTGGCAGTTCATATGTTTTAGTGCATCTACGATCCATATTTGATGCTGGAGGAAGTAGACGTAGTGTTTCTTAAAAAAAATATGAACGATTATAAGTATTATGAAGAAAGCAGAGTAAATTCCATTAAGATATTCTAATTACTCAAGAAATACAAAATTCAAAACAGTCATTTGAGAAATGAGAATTCATTGTCTATTTGGCCTTGTTTTCGACGAATATTTGAGAAACTATTTCCAATAAGAAACAGTTTTCTATATACTAGTAAATTCATTTATTTATTTATTATTTTTCACACCTTTATAAAAAACACACTATTTTGAATATTACTGCTGCCCAACTATGTAGGTAACCCTGTTCTAGGGCTAGAAGTATACAATTTTGCCAAGCTAAATATAGAAGAATTTAATAATTTTCTCATAGATCCCATAACCAGATCTTGACCAAAAGGAAATGGGACCAATCGGATGATACATCCTTTTTAATTAAAAAATATCATCGAATTGGTCAACGTGGTAAAAAGTTATTGCTTAAGATACACAAAAAAATAAAAATCGATGAATTCCTTCGTTTTTGAAAGTCGGTTAAAAAGATTGATGACTAAGGTCTAGTAGACTTTTTTTTAAAATACCTCGAGGCAGGGTTAGACCAAAGAAAATTTCACAACCATAAACAAAATGAAAACATATTGGCTAGCATTAAACGTACTATAAATGAAATTCCAACATGATTTAAAAGTGACCCTCAATTCTGTCCGCTATTCTTTTTAGGAAGATGACATGATCTAATAATATGTACACGTATATTTGATACTAACCTGAAACAACCATATCCAAGTATGTTAGTTTACGAATATCTTCGTATGTAACCATTCGTCCATTATCCTTGACATATTCATCTATCTCTTCTCGTAGTTTATCTTGAACTTCTGGATTTATTGCCAATTGATAGGTGATGGAAGTCAATAAAGAAGCAATTGGTTCAAATCCACCAAATACAAATATCACAGATTGAGCTACAATATCATCATCTGACCAATCTACAAATAATTTTATCGAGTGTTTAATATTTTCATGTAAAGAATATTCAAACAATATTATATCCAACTGTCGATGTGTTCAAGAGATTTTGTATGCCCAGGTCTACATTTGTTGTACCACTGTTGTACCAGAGAGCATTTTAAAAATAGGGATCATTGATAGCAGGGTCTGCGAGTGTATGATTAGTGATGAGACACTGAATCATTTATTTCTTGAATGCCCTATAAACGATAGGTATCAATCCTTTTTTACCGACCTCATAGAGATTGGGGTTTCAATGCCAACAAATGTGAGGACATTGTTGAGCTACAATTCCAGGCAGGTGAACATTTTGATCAAAAAAATCATTAAAATCTAAATCTGTACATAAAAGTTAAATTGATTGAAGTAAAATAAATATCTAAAAATAATTTAGGTTTCTCTCTATTTAAATAATTTAATATTATGTTAACTTAAATGGCTGACAACACTCTTAACGGGTGAAGAGCCAAAAAAAGTGTGTCTATGAGAGCACCTGTGCGAATTTATTCTTCAACTATACATATTATCGCCATCGACAGTTGAATCTCATAATGTTACATGCATCTATAAATAAGTAGGCTTAGAACATTTTTTTAAAATTATTTTAATATATAAACATGAAATTATTACTTGAATGATTTCAATGAAATTATTACAATATGAGCCTAGTGAAATGATTTCATTATTTAACAATATAGGATCAATTACACAGGCCATCAAAATTAAAAAAAAAATTGGTGCCTGAGATCTAAGAACTGAGTTTAGATATACGTAATGTGCTGATTCTAAAACTGGCAGCAGATTTTTTCTATCAGCTCTAGTTTTTGAGATAGAGACTAATTGAATTTAGTTCTAATAAAAGGCAAAAATAAATAAATCAACGTCTCTTTTAAATTCAAAATAGAAATTCGGTACTTAAAACTAGGATCTAATCCGCCAAATATACCTGAAATTGTCCGTCTACAAATATTCAAATATTCCTAGAACTGGTTAACCCTAGTTAATTACTAAATTATAAGGATTTTATTAGCTATTGTGGAGGGAACCACGTAGCCATTATGATGACTGCTATTTTTGTCTCGTTAATATTAAAGGCATAAATAGGAACAATCGACATAAATTGACGTATCCTGATCTAGATTCTGCAAGAAGACCTGTACCGCGCTCTAATGAAATATCCGTTCCAACCTTCAGCAGTCTCACTGAAATCCCGGAAGATGATACAGAAACATCAACGTCTGATGAAGTTCAAAGAATGCAATCAGAAAAAATGGGTTTGCCATATTATACTTCAGACGAGTGGCGCCTTTTCATTGACAGCTCAAAACGTAGTTTAAAATGTCTCCTTTTACATAATGGTAACAAATATGCCTCAATTCCTATAAGACATTCTACTACCATGAAAGAGGAGTATAAAACAATAGCACAAGTTTTGAAACAAATGAAATACGAAGAACATCAGTGGGCAATTTGTGTTGATTTGAAAATGGTGAACTTTCTCCTTGGACAGCAAAGTGGATATACAAAATTCCCCTGTTTTGTATGTCTTTGGGACAGCAGAGCTAAAGATCAGTACTGGGTTAAGAGAAATTGGCCTTTAAGAGATACTATGATTCAAGGAAAACAAAACGTAGTGAATGAACCTTTGGTTACGAGAGAAAAAATCTTACTACCACCCTTGCATATCAAGTTGGGGCTTATGAAGCAGTTTGTGAAAGCGTTAGATCGAAGTGGAAATTGTTTTGGGTACTTGTCACGTAAGTTTCCTGGGATCAGCACGGAAAAACTAAAAGCTGGTATATTTGATGGTCCTCAAATAAGGCAACTTATTAAAGATCCACAGTTCACCACATCAATGAATGAGACTGAATCTAACGCTTGGGGTTCATTTGTTCAAGTAGTTCAAAATTTTCTTGGAAACCACAAGGCAGACAATTACATAGAATTAGTGGAAACTATGCTTTCAAATTTTCATATTCTCGTTTGTAACATGAGTGTAAAACTTCACTATCTCCACAGCCACCTAGATCACTTTCCAGAAAATTTAGGTGACTATAGTGAAGAACAGGGAGAAAGATTCCATCAGGATATTGATCAATATCAAGGACGATGGGATAGCCACATGATGGCCGACTACTGTTGGAGCCTTCAGCGAGACAGCCCCAGTAAACTCCATGCTAGAAAGTCGTATAAACGAAAATTTGTAGGTGATAGTGACTAATATGAGTATGAATGTATGTTAATCTACTTTTTAAAATAAATATTTAATATATGTGTTTTTTTTTACTGGCAATACTCATAGTTATAACGTAAAATATATATAGAGGTTAAAAAACAGTAAATAATTCCTATTTTAAAAACTAGATCTGATAGACAAAATCTGATGGCTATTTAGGAATCTCCACCCAAAAATTACCCAACAACAGTTAAAAAATTGCCGGCACCAAAATGTGTGTTGGCCTGTGTTATTTTAGACAAAATTAAATGGTCTGTCTTTTGTTCAGTGTATTTTTTTGATTATGTTAGTTAGTTTTCTGTGTTTTTTAGACTGTATTTGCCCTTAAAAAAACATTTAAAATCTTACAGCATATGGAAACATACTTTTTTTAAACGCATTATTAACTGTTGTTGCCTCTGGAACTGCTGCAAAACCAGTGTCATCAGTTGTATTATCAGATACTTTTTCTTCTTGTAATTTTCCTTTCTTTGCTAGCATCAAAAGATGAATCATGTCTCTTCTCACTGCTCCGCTTTCTGACCTTTGCTTCATTAAATTCAATACTATTTGCCTAAAGTATTCTTCGGTTTTCTTTCCCATCAATTTGACGTTCATAATCTGTAAATAAGTTGGTAATAATAAAATATATATATATGTGTATATATAAATACGTGAAGCGAAAATTTGGAAACTATTTTAAGCAAAATGGGCGTATTGAGGAGTATGAGACTTGGCATAGTTAAAGTTTATATTGTGGAGAAGAATTGCAGAAAGCTTAACTGTAAACATTATATGTGTTAGATTTATATTCAATTAAATTTAAAATATTTCACGCTTTACCATCGATTGTTTACTTCCAAACTTCCAATGTTAAACACGAAATGTCGTACATTCTTCCAATGTTCGTAAAAATTCGTGATTGATGTCATTATAGATTGAATTCCCATCTTAAAATAGACATAAGAGACATGAGCATTAGCTCTTTTTGCAATCAAAACTATTATCACTATTAAATAAATTGTCAAATCATTTACCTTTCTTAAGAGTGGAAAACATAATGTACACATTGATTTGATAGCTTCCGTTGGTTCAATTTGTGTTAAATTTTTTGAAAACATATAAAACTCATTATTGGGATCTTTCAATGAGTCCGTTTGTATTCCAAATGCACAAGAAGCAATAGAGTCATTTGTATATTTTGTTAATAGATCCTTCATATTAACTTCTGTGTAATCCTTGCCTAAAAAATTATATATAGTTGTCATAAAAGCTATTCTCACACCACCACCGACCGTTCTGTTTATGTGTACTTACCTACTTATAACGGCATCTAAAAATGTCAAAAAGAGCAGAACATAAGAAAAAAGTGGGCTCTTGTTATAATGAAAGTAAAGTCACCGTTTTATGACAAAAAGTTCTGAAATTACTTAAAGTGGCTACAAAGTCCGCATTTCCAATAGGCCCAAAGAACCTATTGGAAAAGCTACATAAAAAAATATAACATAAAAAATACCAACACCAAAACTATCTAAGGTTCTAAGTATCTATTGAGATTGGAATCAAGTGTCGATAGTTGATGAACTCACCTGCATTTCCCAAAGGACTCATTGTATATAAAAGCTACCAAAACCTATCTAAGGTTCCAAGCGTTATTGAGATTGGGATTGGAATCAATTGTCAAGAGTAGGTAAACCTGATGAACTCACCGGTTGTTATCTGATTTAAATAAACAATAAAGTTATTGGCACATTCCTCCATGAAACACATCATATCTTTCATCTTGGAAGAAGTAAACGCTGGGCTCAGCGAGTTTCTCATCCTGTGCCATTTTTGACCTGAAAAATCCAACATTATTGAATTCAACGTCTAAAGAGGTTTATCTGTACTCTGCACATGCGATCAATCATGTCATGTCATGGTTCTTTAAAATAAAATTTCTGTGATTTTTGAAATGGGATTTCGCCAAAAAACATAGTAAAGAGAATTATCCCTTCGTTCTTTTGTGTATTCCCTTTTCTATACCAAAAGTAGATCAAAACTTGCATACTTCATGTTTGGCACTACGATTGATTTATGACTGCCAACTTTGGCTTCCTTTGATATATTCTATTGAAACACGCTTCTCAGAAAGATAAATTTGTCGACTTGATCTAGCTATTCGTCCTCTAAATTCATTTGACAAGCTGTTATTCTTTTTTCCATTTACCTTTTAATTTGATTTGATTTGTTGGCAATCATCCTAAGTATTATCTGTGCATCCTTCATATACCATACTTACAAAACATTGTATCTTTTCCATGTTCCCTGTTATCAATTCTATATCGTCTTCATACGTTCATAAAATCTGGAATAGTACTTTTTTAAGTCCAAAGCTTTCATTTCTTAGGGCTCTTACGCAGGATCAAATGTACATATTAAAGAGCTATGGTGATAGTACACATCCCTGTCTGACGCCATTGTGCATCTCCGTCATACTTTACCTAGCCTAATTTCCTAGTTATCACATTTATTTATTTTTTTATACGGCGATGGGTGATTTGTCAATGATATAAATAAAAACGAAGTAATACATAATTATTAATCTTACCGTTATACACTTTCTCAAAAGAATTAGCAGAAAAATGCGTAAAATATAAATTATTCAAATGATTAAAATAAAAGCGATAAACGCACCGATCAAGCCCTCAATTGGGAATAATTATCCTATCTGATACTTGACATATCAAAGGATTAAATTCTGATGGGTTCAAAGAAAATTATTTTTTCTATAATTAAAATCACTTATTCATAATCATTATTTGAAATGTTTACCAGTACTTACCCTTTAACATGAACAGGTTATTGAAGAATAAAGGATCTCTCTCGTCAGCGAATTCAAAATGATCCATGAAATGATCGAAATCCTTGATCGTGATCTGTTTTATCAATTCTGGATCCTTCACTATCAATGTTGGTAATGTGAAATTGAAAAATCCAAAGTATCTGCAAAAAAAACACTGATTGGTTATTTTAATTTATAATATTTTGACATAGAATCGCGTCGGGAATTGATATGTTGACAGATATTTGGTCGAGCATTTTGACCTGATTGATCTGCTTAATATGAGCTTTGTGCTTGTTTTGATGTTTTTTTGAAGTAGTGGTGAATTATTCTTTAGTACAAAGGAATATCTGCTCCACAATTCTGAAGCTCGTCCATTCCCTAATATTACGTTACCAGGACATCTGTCTCCTTCCAGTCCCTCAGCGACTGTCTTTCTTGCCCTCCAGTACTAACTGAAGCAAGTGGTATTTTTCTCCTCTCACCTAGATATGCGATCTTGCGGACCTTTTTTGTAGACAAGAGTAGCCTGGCTGTTTACGCTGGACTTAAAAGACTTCTGAATTTGTAACTAGATCTGTCTAAGGGATTTTGCGCATTATGCGATGCAACCACATCTCAAAAGCTTTATTAATGGTGTTAACCTTCAGTGTCCAAGTCTCACAGCCATATAAAATAGATAATACACAGACTATACATAAAATTTTATCATCCTCTGTCTCTGGTTCATATTAATCTTTTCGTTCGATTAAAGGCAGATCTTGCTACCTCAATTCTGAACATGGGGGGGGGGCAAATCTGGTTAAACCGGCGATATGAAAACCCTCGTGATTAATCATATCATGGATATAATTATCATATGGAGTTCTATGACACCTAAAGATATTATAGAACTCCATATAATAATTATATCCATGATATGGGTAATCGCGAGGGTTTGGATTTCGCCGGTTGGAACAGTTTTGCCCCGCTGATCTCCATATCTGAGTCAAGGGTCTCCGAAAGAATATTGCCAAAGTACTTAAATTTATCCACCATATCACCTTAGCTTTGCCATTTAATTGTAAGGAAGAACCGGCATGTCATTCGACCCAATGTCATTAACGAAATTCCCACAAGGCATAGCATGTATGTGGGTATACCGATTACTTTTAGTATATATTTTTTATGTTAACAACACTAATAGAAACAAATTAAAAAAAAAACAGTGTGCTCAACAGTGGCGGCTGAAGACCTAAAATATTAGAGGAGCTCATTTTTTTCTTGAAAGGAAATTCGCATTTATAAGGAGTCAGAAAACACTTGTGAAATATTGACAGAATGATGATAAACACTGACCATGCATACCTATGTATGAAAGTAATATTTTGTCACTTCTAGTATTTATTTGAGATAATGAGATGATTGGCCGTGGAGGACCTAAGTTTTTTACATTCACACGATCGTCGTAATTAAGAGAACGCGAAAGTAAATTTTGTACACTATCCATTTTGAACTATTGTCAAAAGTCAAAAATGTATCATTCAAAAATATGTAACTCGTCACTCTTGAACAACGACATCTAGCGTCAAAACGCTGAAGTTTTTAATAAGTCATGTTCATAAATGCACCCATACAAATTAATCGTTTCCACCAAACAGGAGTATGTAGTATAGTTGTTGGTACTTCAGTTTTATTCACTTATTAGAGATATTTTTATTTTTTTGTTTATGTTTGCCTTTAACATTAAACTCTACAAAAAATATAGTAAACAGTTCAAATGGGTAATGTGTAATTTATAATGTTACTGTTCAATATTTCTTTGCTCTCCTTTATAATTTTGGGTTTGTTACTTATTTGAATATTTATGTTAATTTCACTAAAATTATCTACTTAGATAATTTTTTTCTTCATATAATTTTTGTTATCTTCTTTTGTTATCTACATTTTATATTCTTATGTCCTTAACTTACTTATGAATTATTATATTATTCTTAATATTTTTTTCTAAATAATAACCAATCCCTTACATAAACACGTATTTATTTATGTTTTTTACTACATATTTTTATGTGTTATGAAATTACTGAAGAAGAAATAAAAACTTATAAGAATTATTCATATTAAATATCCTTATTTGGCATTGAATTATCAATGGTAATTTCTCAATCGATTTTCTGTACAGTTTAAAAAAACATTTTCAGGTATCAAATAATATTCACTATACAGATACTTTTATGATCATTTTTACGAAGACTTATGTATTTTTGAATTTCTTATCCTTTTTCCTAGTCGTCTATTTTTAAATATTTAATAAATTAGATATTTATACAGCGTCCTATAACTGCTAGTGCCTACGGATAGCATAATATAATTTTACCCTTTCGTCTAGCATTCGTCTGCCGGTAAATAATGAACACACCTAGGAACGTGCCCGAGAGCTCCATACATTTGGCATTAAATTGTAGTGTGCCATGTACATCAATTCTTTGACTTTCTATACAGTTCTTCGGGCACAAGTACATTGTGCCCGCGGAACGAATTTTTTCATAGAATCTCGCTGTATGAAACATACTATCGCAGATATTGTATTACAACCGTAAGGTGGAAACATATTTATTTGAAAAAAAATAATGAATTTACAGGATTTAATAGCATATATTTGTGGAATATTTCGAACCAAATATTTGGGAGGGCTGAGCCCGGGAGCCCCTTTGGAGGATCCGCCACTGGTGCTCAAGCACGTACGTTCAAAAGAAAAAAAAATACAACGTAGACACAAATATAAACAGAAAACGGTAGACAGACATCGGTCGCACCAAATTAATGCAGTCGATATGTATGTATAAGAAAAAAATATATGTTTAATAAATACGTAGGTACTTACTTCTCGTTATTAAAAGTTTTATACGCCCTCTGTATGATCAGGTTCATGTGCTCCTTTTGTAAAAATAAATTGAACATATTTCCAAAAAATATTTTCGGTTTTAAGAATTTTATTCCGCGATCCTTGAAAAAGTTCCTGTCTTTTGTTACATAGTAAAACATCGTCAGTAATGTCGACAGGAACAACATAGATAAATATACCAACATTGTAATCCAATCCATATTGAATGTCTGAAATGTAAGTTAAATATTTTTACATATAGATAAAAAATCAAAGAAACTACGAATATTTTTCCTATTTTTTGACAAAGTATTTTCTCAATAGAGACGAAGTTTGAATATTATAGGAGAACCGAAAAATCGAGGCACCTACAGGCCTTAATCTGTTCTCTTGAAATTAAGCTGAAAAACAACATTGCCATCTATGGAAGTGATGAACAAACTTTTTTCTAACGCCATCTATATTAGGTAAAATAAACAAAATAGATTTATTTTTTTAGTCACCGGCATAAGTCCGATTCAGTAAGTTTTTGAACTAAAATAGGAACGTTCCAAAATTTTAGAATTAAGGTCATTTGAACTTAATTTCGTATTCTGTAACTGACGTTGTTCCGTAAACTAAAATCTACAAAATCAGTGCACCGTAGATAATAATTTTAACTCAAATTGTCTATGGCGCAGACTACGCATGCGTACAGCGCACTGCTCGGCAATGCTTGTTTATGTCATGTCGACTTGATGTAGCATTTCAATTGATCTGGATATTCTTTGATTTTAATTTTCAACACTAGAGTTGTCCTGCCCGAACTATTTGTGAAACGATAAAATATATGTAACATATGTTTGAATCATATGGATGTTACATTTTCTTGTT
Source organism: Molanna angustata (assembly GCA_963576475.1). Classification (NCBI taxonomy): domain Eukaryota; kingdom Metazoa; phylum Arthropoda; class Insecta; order Trichoptera; family Molannidae; genus Molanna; species Molanna angustata. Next base: position 8,516,574 of record OY754984.1, read on the forward strand.
AGATGAGCCGCTAAACACATTGAAGTTAGATTGATTGTCATTTCGTATATAATTGCAATACAGCATAGATGGTCTGGACACGGAAACGAACAAATTGATATATGAATATTAACGAAACAGTGAACAGAAATTAAAATGTTATGCACATGTATATAATTGAAACATTAATAATACCGAAACAGAGCGAAAAGAATTTTAAATGTCAAAAAAATGCCAAACTACGACACAAGTGACAGATTTCTTAATGTTGTTAGATGAAAAAAAATAAAAATTGCCAATTAGACATTAGCGCCACCTATTATAATTTATTGTTATAAAAAATCATGTTTTTTATTTTTCTTTAATTATATTAATGTTAAAAATTCCATTTTGTACATCTAACCCATTCAGGGACTCACACACACACATACACAAAAAATTTCATCAAAATCGGTTCAGCCGTTTAGGAGCATTTCAGTGACATACACACGTACAGAAGAATTATGTATATAAAGATAACGCAACACGTGTAATTTATCAATGTTAATTTGATTCCGTACACAACTGATGTATTCAACTTAGTTAAAATATCCCATACTGCTGTAAAAATAACTAGTACGCTTCCAATAAATCAATAGGTTTTAAATAAAATTCGGAACGTTTTGACAGTTGATCGATTAAAATGTGGTTATAGAATAAGTAGTGTCCGACCGAAACAGGAATTTCTACCGAAACCGAAACCGAATCTTCGGTATCTCTCTCAGTTTCGGCCGAAACTGAAACCGAAACTTTTTTAGTCAGTTAAAAATCTATCGTTTACTGAAATTTTGCTTATTGACAGTTAACACGTGTTCAATGAAATAAAAAAAACAATACTTGAATTAAGTATGTGGAAAAAATTTTTTTTTTCTGCTAATAAAAAAAACGAAATACCTATCTATAATATAATCTGACAAAACCCCTTAAAAGGGGAATAGTGACACAAGTCCCTGTTGTAAACTTACAAAATGACTGATATAGGTAGTAGGATGTGACGCTCGTCGCTTGTAATAACGCAAAAAAAATACTCTTATAAAATTTCAAGGCTCATACGAAAATGTTGCGTCACAAAATGCTCGTAGCGCAACACAAAAAAAATCGACTCAAATTATAATAGCCATCATCATCGTCATTGGCCCTACGGCCCATTCTGGGCCTTGGCCTCCTTCAGAATTCGCCGCCATTCTTCCCTACACTCTGCGGCTCTCTTCCAGTTGTTTAGGCCCAGCGCTCTTATATCAGCCTCCACAACGTGCCGACCAGAGGTTTACCAGGTTTAAAGGCGTCCTAAAATAGACAGAAATGTTAGAAGATCTCAGATATTTATTTATTTATTTATATATTAATTAATTAAATAATTAATTAATTAATTTTTACATGAAAACTGTTCGCCTAGATATATATTTGTACTTATAAAATTTTCTGGTTTGCTGTTGTATTCTATAAAATAAATTAATAAATAAATAATAGATCAGACAGCAGACCCTTACAAGTGGTGGTCAGCAAATGCAAAACATTATCCAAGTCTAGCAGAGTTTGCTAAGATTTATTTATCATCTCCCTGTAGCAGTGTACATACACATAGTGTACAGCATGAGGACGAGGCGAGCTGACCCCAACAGTCTCCATAGACGATAAGTTGGGAGAAGAAGAAGAGGCCAGGAAGAAGAAGAAGTAGCAGTGTATATAATGAGCGGTTATTTTCCGAATCAGGTATAATTTATAAGAAAAAGCGCAATCGTTTGCTAACAAGAAATGCTGAAAAAATTGTATTCATTCATCAAAACTTACAACTGATAAAATTTAAATATTTGACGTGCTGATTTTTTGTTAAAATAAAAAAAAATGTGAGGAATATTTAATATGATTTTTTTTTTTTCTTCATGTTTTGGTATTCGGCCGAATAGTTCGCAATATTTGGCCGAATACCAAATAGTCCAACTGTCGATTTGTTCAAGAGAACTAGATAATTTAATTTGCTAAAACAATATTACATTGTAGTAGTACATCTCTTTTTTTTTAACAATTTTTATAAAAATTTTATTCAGAGACGACATTGCCTCATACAATTTGTATGGCAGTGGCCTATACACAATATCTAAGTAAACTTAATAGTTTGATACTTATGTAGTCTCCAAACATACATGCATACCATCATGCTGTTTTCATATTCTGGGTAGGAAAAAAGGACTGACCTCCATACATACCATAGAATTATACTATCTTGACATACATACATACCATAGAATTATAATAGTATAGAATACTCTTTAGCTTGCAGTAAATGAGACTGCTTTGTGTTGACTAATTTGGTCAACATTTTGCTACGAGCATTCAGTAATCATTTCGCCGTCTGCGTGATACATTCCCCAAATAGGGTATCTATTTTTTAACTGCTTGCAAAATTATTTACGGAATATTAAGCAAAATATCAAAATTACTTGCTAAATTATATCAGAGTCATACATATATTGACACGAGCCGGCCAATAAAACGGCTTCACTTTTTCAGCGAGGTATTGTATGGGAATGATTATTCTATAGTTTTATTATTATTCTATGATACATAGGTACCTTCATGAGTTGTGTAGAAAACAAAATATCTTAAAATATTCAATAATTTGGATATATTGGTATATAGATTGGTACTTATTCTTCAACTATACATGCTATCGTTATCGACAGTTGGATCTCATGTGTTACATGCAACTAGTAGTTAAATACTCTTGGCATCTCTAATAAATGCACTTCGTATACAATAGACTAGATTAAAATATTAATTGACTAGGTATAACAATAATTAAAGAATGAAAATACAAACACAATATGAATTTAAATTAAACTTGTAACGGCAAATTTTAGTGGTACGTACCTACCTATTTGTAGTATTCAAAATAATCTATATAAATTCATATATTTAGTATGCTACAAAACATTATAAATAAATGTCTAGTCACTTCAAAATATTACATAATAATATTTGTCATTACACATCAATCCACAATCACAATGTAGACATTTGACCGTCGCGATACAAACGACAAACCGGCATAAATAATTCGCCCTCTGGTGTTAAAAATTGAAACTATCGCTAACGGCGGGAATGATAATAAGATATTTGACGTTTTCCTCGCATAAAAAATCAGATTTTTAAAACCAAAAAACTCTCGAGGATTCTTTGAGAGGGTACTATATTTTAATGCCAGATGTCTTAGAAGTTTGGGATTAAGATATAATATAACTTAGAATAATTTCTATCCGCTAAATTTCGTTATTGATACACACGTTTTTTGCATGTAAAAAACATGATTTTTAATTTTCCCAGAAACCTGGGTTGGGCCGCGAAGCGGCCAGGGGCGGAGCCCCTAGTCATTAATAAATTAATTTCAGATGGGTGGGTGGCAGAGCGGTTAGCGCGCTGGGCTAGTAATCCAGTGGTCGCGAGTTCGAATCCTGCCTCGACCGATTTCGTTCACCTAAGCACAAGCATTTATTTGCTTATTTTAGGGAACGTAGGAAAATGTATATTATACTTGTTTAACATGGACATATTCATTTTTATTTACATACATACAGATGGGTCGGTGGCAGAGCGGTTAGCGCGCTGGGCTAGTAATCTAGTGGTCGCGAGTTCGAATCCTGCCTCGACCGATGTCGTTCACCTATAGGACAAGCATTTATTTGCTTATTTTAGGGAACGTAGGAAGATGTATATGTACTTACTTGGAATAAACTATATAAAGTCGCTGAAACTGAATTAACCCATGTAAAAAAATGGCTTGACAGGAACTCTCTGGCACTAAATACAAACAAAACAAAATATATTGCATACAGCATAACCTCCCGAAATAAACCTAGTGACGAACATAAACTAAGAATTCATGATTACCTACTGTACCGAAAACTTAAGTGATCAACCAACATGTAATTGCCCGATCATTGAAAGAACAGAGAGCATGAAATATCTAGGAGTTATATTTGATGAAAACTTGAGATGGGACTGCCACATTGACTGCATGACAACTAAAATGAACAGATTAATATACTTCTTTAAATCAATCAGAAATGTTATTGACCTAAAACATTTGAAAAATATATACTATGCTCGTTGTCATTCAATGATGGAATATGGAATTATTGGATGGGGAAGTGCAACGCCAATAATAATAAAGAAAATAGATATAGCCCAAAAAGCTATCATAAAAGTTATACTTAAGGTACCTATTCGAACGAATACTGAAGAGATTTTCACTAAATTCAAAGTTCCAACAATTACAAAAATATATGCAAAAAATCTGCTATTATACAAGCTAAAAAGAGAAGACCAATATACTAGCTCACAACAATATAAACACACTAGGTTAAGTACAACAAATACCTTAAATATACCATACATTAAAACAACTTTTGGACAACGTAGCGTACGATACTTTTCAACAAAACTCTTCAATAGTTTACCAACAAATATTAAAACATTAAAAATGCAAAAGAATTTAAAAAACTATCACTAAGATGGGTTTATGAAATAGATGAAAAAATCCCAAAGGAAATAATTCTACCAAATAAAATGTAAAATGCACTATTACAATCAATTTTTTCAACAAATAATTTATTTTTACAATTTTTGTTGTGTGTTAATGACTCATAATGAAATATTGTGTTTGGAAAGAGAGAAAGAAGGATGCATACGCTTGAATGCGTAGCGTATGTATGTATATTTACTTATATTATATGTAAACGTACCTATATACAAATAAACAACGCAATAGACAACAATATAAAACTAGCTCACCTTAGCACAGGCTATGCCTAGTGAGGGGGCTAGTAACAAAGATACAAACAAAAAGGATAGCTTTAACTATGTAAGCAATGGTGAAATAATGAAATTATATTTATTGCAATGAAATAACTTATATTTACTTTGTATGTCTACTATGTATGAATAAGCTTATATTACCTTTAAATTATTTTGTATCTTATATCTACTCTATGTTTTTGGATAGAAATAAATAAAAATAAAATAAATAAATAAACTTGTTTAACAAGGACATATTCATTTTTTTATTTAAAAAAAATGAAAAAAAAAATAGATTGCTTTAGTAATCGTAATTAAAAAGCCTAATATTGTACGCTAAAAAAAACAGTTTTTCTACTTTTTTTTCTACGACTGGCCGGCGAACTCAACTGATGAACTGATCGATGATGGCGGGTGACTCTCGAGTCACGAACTTACCCGAAGTCTGCCAAACGACGCGCGATAATTCACGAACACAGAGTTTCGGTGCGGCCGTAGAGTCGGCAGAAAATTTGCCGAAACTAGATTTTATTGACGAAACCGAAACCGAACCTTCAGTCGGTCACTAAGAATAAGGAATTGAACTAATGCGTGACTTACTTGGAGTAAGAACATTCCTTAATAGTAACGTTCCTGTTTCAGCGTTATAGAATATCAACTTGGACGCAGATTATTATGAACGCACCTATTTTAGTTGGAACATTCTTAAAAAGTTATAGAATCGGACGTAATATCCTAACATCATTCTTGCCTCTTCTCATACATGTTCGTTTATCGTTCAGGCTTCTTACGTTTCGCTCTTTCATGATGTAATATTCTGTCGGTACATATACTAGCAAGCTTATTGCCAGATGGCAATTTCTTCCAACCAGCCAGAGTTAAATTTTTAAATATGCAATACGAATTACAATTAAAATAAATTAACAATTTAATTTAAATGTACAATTAATTACGAATTATTCGCAGATGATATGAAAATATCTTCTATAATCAGGAATCATAACGATTGCCTCAATACGCACGCTGATCTTGACAGACTCACTGACTACCTACTGCCTGATAAACAAATTGACTATCAGTACGGACAAATATTACAAACTAACCTTTACCCGCAAACATTCACCGATAACCTTTTCATATAACATTAACAACGTTTCCATAACACTTTTGCAACACTATGAGAGACCTCGGCATATTCATGATGGAAGACTTACATTCAGCAACCATTTTGACAAGGCTTATAGAGCTCTCGGATTCATATTCAGAACTTGCAAATCCTTCAAAAATATAAATACGCTAAAATCTATATACTATACCATAGTTCGACCAATACTCGAATATGCATCCCCAATCTGGTCCCCAAGATACCTATAGGTACGATATACAAACAACGCATTGAGAGGATACAAAAATTGTTCATAAAATATTTAAACCGCAAAGCATACCTCGAGTTCCCCAGCTACGATTGCGTGAGAGCCCATCATAAAATCGACAGTCTCGAGAATATACGCACAATAAATGACATGATGCTTCTGTACAACATTATAAATAATAATATCGACTGCCCCTCAATACTCAATATCATCTCATTTAATATTCCTACTCGCAGAACTAGACATACAAATTTACTCCACATTCCAACTCATTGTACCAATTATGCACAAAACATGGCAATACATAGAATGTGCGATACATACAATAACAGCAGACTTAGTCTGTAAGTAGATCTCGACCGATAAATGTCGAGATTAACTGTCAAAATATCGACTAGTCGATATTTTGACAGTTTTGGTAGTGACTAAGCAGATAACGCGTCGAATCGTTCTCGCCCACTTATTTGACGTCGGGATTGGGTCGACATCGAGGCGAGAGACAAGATCTAACGCCGCCATGTTGAATTAAATGTCATTTTTACGCGAACAATGCCGAATTTCATATTTATTTTGAGAATAATTATATAAACGTGTTAAACGACGCCGTTTAAGAGATTATTTAAACCCTTTAAATATTCCGCGTAATTCATTTATTGCTAATTACCGTGTAACAAAAGTTTTATATGGTTATATATTTATTGAAAATATGTCGGCATAAGTATAGATTTGAAATAATTTTTCATTTTGAGAAAGTATTCTTATAAGCTATTTTATCACATATGTATTTTAACACTTAACAAAAGAAAATTCGGCGTAGTTTTTAGTAAAAAAATAACACGCTGCTGTCATCACACTTGATTAATTGATCGAAATATAATTAAAAATTATTTTTAAAATTACTCTCAAAACATTCAATAAACACAAAAGAAGTTAATGAAATCGTATTATAACTTGCTTTCGTGCTTTAAAATATGACCATATTATATTTATTTAACAAATTTATGTAAACAAATTTGACATTTATTCAAATCATGGGGAAAATATTGTGTATTGCCATAAATGATAATTCAAAAATGTACCGCAAGCCAGCCTAACGGCGACAAATACTAATAGGTGCATTTACGAACTCGACAGCGCTTAGTGACTACGAATTGTCGTCACGGGCGTAAACATGGCGAGAAGAGCGGCGATACGTTGTCGGATCTCGACTTTTTTACTGACTTGGCCTGCTGGTTTCAAGAGTGTTGACATATTCCACCTCAGTTCCACAACATTTAAATACTCAATACAAAAGAAAATCAATGCCCGATTAGTATAGGAAACCATGACGGTATTGTACATACTTACGTATAAGTTTAGCTACGTTTTATGTTTTGGATTATTTACATAGTTTTAAATATATGTGTTTTAGATTGTTTGTATACTTGTAATATTTTTTTCCTAAATCACAACGACAAAATGTAAGAGGCCTTTATACCTGATGTCATTATTGTATTGTTTATGTCTTAACGCTGTATTTTGTCCAAATTTAACACAAAAAAATAAATATATACATAATAAAATAAAAATTAGAAAATATATAGATTAAGGAAGAAATTTCTAAAAAATAGACACAAAAATTGACTAATAATTATACGGAGTTGCTAACATTTTAAATATTTCGTCACTCTGTAAATTTACCTTGTTTTTACTTTACTAGAATTTTATTATTTTTGGTGGTAGGGTCAAAAAAAACAATTTTTATTATTCTCACTTTGTGACGAATATTACAGAATTAATTTATGTAACTAAGCGTGATCTATAATACGTTGTCACATCTGGCAATGTTTAGTTTATTACATCTGACAACACTAAGGCTGTGTTTCTCGAACAAAAGTATCAGTAATAGTATACTTTGATTTCATAAAATTGTGCATACTATTGGTTGTTTCATTGAAATATAATGCCGTCAAACGACACAATTTTGAATAATAATCAACCCAACCTAAGATATCTCACCAAAGTAAAGAAAAAAATGGAATTATAAGTGAAACGGCTGCTGCATTTTTCCATCCATTCATTATTCAGTATTCATTATTTATTTAAGATTTTATTTATGTATTTATGTATCTGTTTATTAATTGGTTAATTCATTTGGAAAACAAACAGGATACAATGTTAAAAGTAAACAATATAATATAATATTAACTCTGATTGGTTGAGAGATATTGCCGTTTGGCAGTAAGCCTGCCAGTGCACAAATAAATGTATAAGAAGTTGCAAATAAATAAATTGATGAAGTAATAATGATGCAGAATATTTTTCCATTGTAAATTGATGTAGATATTGAGGATTGAAAAAATACTCACAACTTATGTGCGCTTCAAAGACGTTTGTACACAATGATAAATCGAAACAAAATAATCCCAAATTATTTAGTATCTGTTTTATGGACACATTATCTCAATATTCATATGTAGGTAGGTACATGTACATTGTACACATTTAAACATATTAAAAATTTAGATGTTTTTTTATGAAATATTGTGTGATGTTATTTAAATTATTTTTTACGGCGCAGGCCGATTTACTAATGATATTAATGACAATTAAGCACTACAAATAATAACACTTTGAAAAAATCAATCGAATTTATGAATCCTTAAAATTAAATGACAATCCCAAATAGATAATTTTTGTAAATTCTTGTGTTAGATATTAAATAAATAAATAAATTTAATTCGTAAAACCTCTCGTGTGTGCGCTGAACAAACCCACTAAGTTTCACTTCAATACAAAACTTTTTTTTTCATTTTTTTGTGAGATATCGAATACATAAATAAATAAATATATTGTAATGCATAAACCTTCTCCTGAATGAGCTGAACAAATTCCCAAAGTTTCATCGCAATCGGATGGTTGGTTTAGGAGTCCATCGGGAACATACAAAGAAATATACATACGTACATCCATTTTTAATTTACGGCGCTGGCCTATTTACTAATGATATTAATAACAATTAAGCACTACAAATAATAACACTCAATTATTATTGTTACCATTATACACTTCCTCAAAAGAATTAGCAGATCAATGCGTAAATTGTTAATTATTTAAAAGAGCAAAATAAAAAGCAACAAACGCATCATCAAGCCTTCAATTGGGAATAGTTCACCCATTCAGATACTTAACATATCAAAGGATTAGGCTCTGAGGAGGTCTCTATACTACCTAACAACCCTACTGATTCCCGAATATTAACGTTTAAAAAATCTTTAACGATTCTACATGTATTTATTATTACCAATTTTTATTATTACGTTTTTCGATAAATTTATAATTTCTAAATTACGTATTAACGATTTCGGAATAATGCCAGTGGCTGAAATAATGAACGGTAATAATATTATTTTACGAGAATGCCAAAGTCTTTTAATCTCGTTACCTAAAGATGTGTATTTTCTAATTTTTTCATCAAAAGTTTTTATAATATTAGGTACTAGAATTTGGAATAGCCACGTCGCAAATATATGTTATTTTTTTATTTTATCATGTATTATTATATCGGGTCTGTAATGTTGAATTGACCGGTCAGTTAATATTGTTTTGTCGTAATAAAGCAAAATATTATTATTTTCTAAAAATGAAATCGGGTCATATTCATAATATGGTTTTATGTTTATCGCTTCAATAAATTTATATTTAATAGCTAAATTTTGATGTATTATTTTTGCTACTTGGTTATGTATATATGTATATTCTGATTGCGCGAGAAAAGAACAGCCCGATATTATATGCTCGATTATTTCCGGAAAAGCCAAACATTTCCTACAACTATCATCTACTACATTTATGTCTTTTATTATATATTTTTAATAATTTTTAATTTTTATTACTCGATCCTGAATCGCTATTATAAAACCTTCTAAATCCGCGTCCAAATCACCAATACTCAACCATTTGTTTGACCAAATTTTGTCAACATAAGGTTGGTTGAGAAATTTTTGATGAAGAAAGAAAATACAGAATGAATTATTCTCACAGATAACTTTATGCGTTATGAACTATCAGATTTTTTTTGAAAGAAATTGATTCGTTCAATCGCGGAATTAGGATGATGACAACGAAATTTAGTTAAACGCATTCTTATTGTTCTTTCTAAACTATCTAAATCTGTTTTTGACCATTTAATAATTCCAAAAGAATATGTCAATATCGGTATTGCCCAAGTATTAATAGCTTTAGTTAAGTTTTTAAGACAGATTGCATTTTAAAAATTTTGTAATCCTATCTTTAAATTTTATATTAATATCATTTTTTATTTTAGTGTGGTCTAATTTGTTAGACTGCGGATAACCTAGATATTTATAAACCTCCAACCCTTCCAAACTACTTATCTACAGTAGTGGCCAAAAGAATGGAAACTTTTTATTTTGACTACATTTTTCGACTTACTAGGTGATTCATTTTATTTTTTCATTGACATTTTATTGCATTATTATTGTTTTTTAATGAAAAATATGTTCCTTTGTTTATTTCCCAAGAAACAATGAATATTTTCTTAATTATTTTAACTTTTTTTACAAAATTAGTTAATCCATTCTAAATTGTCTCATAATGAGTTGTATGGAACATATTGATACCTCACTAATTGATGATATGAATCATCATCATTACTCGCGTTTTTCCCTGGAAATATGTTTTTTTGATGCCTGTGATCATTAAAAAGTAATTATTGAGGATGTTTGAAATCCTATTTAAGCAGGTTTTGCTTCTAAAGAGCTATTAGTCTGTCGTTCGTCATGTACTGTGTCATTTTCATGTGGTTGGAGTGTTTTTTCAAGTTCTGAGATTATTTTGTTCTGAATCATGGTTGGAGGCTACTGGTCACCTACAAAACGTAGTAGAGCAGTATGCTGCGAGAAGAGGGATATACAATATAACTACTACTACTTATCTATGTATTTGAAAATTTCTCTGTATTTCTCCACCCATTTCTCGTATTTTATTTATTTAATCATTTTGTACATATAATAAGTACACTGGCGGGCTTATTGCCTAATGGCAATTTCTTCCAACCAACCAGAGTAAATGTGTAATATACAAAACAATGTGTAATATGGCAATAAGTGAATCACATTACAAAATAAATAAAGATAGCAGAAGAAAAGTAATAAAAAAAAGAACACAAAAACAAAGAAGATAGCATATAAGAACAAATCATAGCAATGATAGGAAGACTGAGGGATAAGGAAAGGAAGAGGAGAGGAAGATGTAATCAGGTGTTGTCAGATAAATCTTTTTGCTTTAGCCTTTTCTTAAAGATGTTTAGTGAGATAGACGACGTAATATCAGGACTTAGGCTATTCCATAGTCTAGCTGAATTTACTTCAAATGAAGAGCTAAAAAATTCAGTACTATGAATAGGGATAGATAGTTAAGCACGTTCAGCAGATCGAAGTGGACGCCCATGGCTTGAAAGATAAGTGAATTTATCTTTGAGATACTGAGGTAAATTTGTATTAAAAAGGACATTGTATAGTAATGACAAGATATGTATATTACGTCGTTGTCATATCTTGGGCCAATGAAGAAGATTACGGTAATGAGAAATATGATCGAATTTTTTTAGTCCAAAGATCAAACGGATGCAAACATATTTTAGCCTTTTCAACATGTAACGTTTTACATTTAGATGACGTTGTTACATTATTATTGAATAAAATGATTTTCCTTGCAGGTGGGAGGCGTACACCGTCATCTCTATTGTTCATTTTGTTAATACTCTTGTATATTACTCCGGGGGCTTGATTACTTTTCGTACTGGGCCATGTCAATTCTTATTTCCGGTTAGTCTTCTCATCCCACATTTAATACATTTTTATCTGCTTTACAATACTGCATTAACAGCTCATTGCTTTTAATTAAATTTTATGAACAAGGTTTCAAATAAAAATATTTTTAGGTACCTATATAAATATGATTTTTTTTTATTTATTAAAAAATGGACAACGTACAACAATAAAAAAATCTTCTTCTCCTTTCATTAGGCCCAATGCCTGTTTTATGCTGCATTTTCAGCCTCCTGCGATGTGGACTGCCAACTATCTCGCCATCTTTTTGGTGGAGGTCCTCGTGGTCGAGACCCCTCCGGTACGTTGTCTCGGGCTATCTTTGGGATCCTATCTTTGGACATGCGGCTGACGTGTTCATTCCAGTGCCTTCTGATTCTTGGGATCTCTGTATTTCTGACTCTATCCCGAAGACTATTGCCAGCTATGCATCGCAGTATTTTCATTGCAGAAGTTGTTTGGTACGGACCGTATCAGCTCTGGATTTAATGGCGTATGTTAGGATAGGTCTGACGCATGTTTTGTATATCCTCATTTTGCCCTTGGTGCTCATGTGTGTGTTCTTCCATATAGTTTCCCTCAGACAGCCTGAGATTGCTGCAGCCTTGTGTGCTTGCTGTGTCACTTCTCCATACAGATCATTCTGACTTGCCATCTCGATCCCTAGATATTTAAATTGTGTTTTTACATCATCATCATCATCAGCCATTATTCGTCCAGTGTTGGACATAGGCCTCCCCTTTCAACCTCCATGCTTCCCTATCCCTTGCCACCCTGTGCCATTGATCTCCTGCCACTCGTTTTATGTCATCAAACCATCTTGTTTGCTGTCTGCCCGGGTTTCTGCGTCCAGTTCTCGGTCGCCACTCCAGGGTGCGTTTGGTCCATCGATCATCTGCTGTCCTTACTACATGGCCAGCCCAATTCCATTTTAAGGAAGCTACCTTGTATGCAACATCGGTAACTTTTGTCCTTTCTCTGATCCATTCGTTACGTTTTCGATCACGAAGACTAATGTTTAGCATCCTCCTCTCCATTGCTCGTTGCGTTACTGTGTTTCTTGCCCTAACGTTATTTCCAACACTCCGATTGCACCTATGGTGATCTCTGGCATATTATATAATAAAAAAATAACAATTCAATAAATAAGAATAACATGAGTACCTAAATTGTAACTTAACTACCCCGGGCATCTTTGATCGCATGTTACATGTTCTCACTGCTAGTTACAAAACAATGAATTATTCCTGTCTTATGTGACTCCTGAAATGGGTCTTGGACATACAAAATATGTCCACCGACCTGATCCTTTCCAAATGATTGCATGTGGTAAGGCATCGGTACAGTGGCGAAATCTGGGTATGTTGTAGTAAATAATTTTCAGAAGATCTGTACAGTCAATATTGCAGTTTATTATGTCATAGAAATACATTAAGTCTGAGTTCCTTCGCTTTTGTTATTACCAAATTTGTACTTCGTGTGTCTCAAAATATGTGTTGAATTCGTTCTATTCTGTTAATATGTTATATTGTGGATTCCAGATGACTGACGCATTGACTTCTAACGATTATGTTACATAATAAAGTAACAAAATGTATTATTTTACAATATAAGGTCATTCAAAGGGCTATCTGTTCGTTTTTTCAATCCAAGTATGATATCATTCTTTGCTTGAACCAAGAACGTATGGCATCGCATTGTCAGCGGTACTTCTGTAGACGGAGTTCTTACTATTTCGTAATTTGCCAGTAAGTTGAATAACAACAGTTTGATTTCCAACAATGCAAAACGATTTCCTGCAAAATAAGACGAAATATATTAAAATTGGACATGAAGTTATAGCCTCTTCCACAAATAATACAACTCATAAATGTATAGATCATTTTAAATAACTATGTAGACACCACCTGTGAAATATTCACCGTAATATAAATAATTAGGTAGTATTTAATTTCATGTTTTTGGTGAAGTCTTTCGTCATTCAAAGATAATATATTTGTTTCCGTAACCTGTTTTTGTTGATGCATGATTTTAAATCGCACACTTTTCTGTCACTAATACGCATGGGCACAAAACACACTGAGCCGTGATTGGTTGAACCATATTTATATACAATGGTTGCAAGTTTAATCATCTCCCAAGTTATTCACACAAATATTTTTTTGCAAAAACAAAAACAGCTTTTAATAATAATAATCAAAATACATTTTACCTAGACAACTACGGGGCCCAAATCCAAAAGGCATGTATGTGAACGGGATTATATTTTTTTTATTTTCTTCTGAAAATCTCTCCGGTATAAATTCGTCGGGGTTTGGAAAATATTTAGGATCTCTATGTATTGCATAAGTTGGTATCCAGACAACGTCGCCTTTCTGAAACTGTACAATCACATTTTTTTCAGAAAATCTTTGGTTCTCAGGGTCTGGCCATCACTCTATTGTACGACCTCGACCTCTTGTTTCATTCCTGTTAGCTTTGTATATTTTCTTCGTCAAATGTTCTTCCTCAGTGGCCAAACCATCTCATTATTCATCTTTCTTCATATGACATTCTTTCCACGCGTCGTCTTTTCATACCTTGTTCTACTGCAATTTCTTCAGAGCGATCCCATTTCAACTGCAGGGACAGCAGAACCATGTTTTCATGCGATCATTTATAACTGATTTGAGTGCTCAATTCATTCTGTCTCCTCCCATGACTTTCCTTTCGATATCCCTATATGTCCTACCATTTCGTTGAAACACGCTATCCAGACTTCCTGTATATTAGACATGCTGTCTTACCTTTACTCATTCATCCTCAGTCCGTTCTCTATACATAATATACCATACTTTAACACTTTAGATACTCTAGCACTTTCATACGAATACTTATATCATACAATACCGTATAACTGGAATTCTGGCCATTCATAGCTGGCAGTTCATATGTTTTAGTGCATCTACGATCCATATTTGATACTGGAGGAAGTAGACGTAGTGTTTCTAAAAATATGAATGTTTATAATTATTTTGAAGAAAGCAGAGTCAATTCAAATCAATTTCCAAAAAGACCCAATAACAGTTATTAATATACTCGTAAATTAGTTTAATGATTTTCTTGAGGATACCTTGATCAGATCTTGACCAAATAAAATGGGGACCCATCGGAAGATACCCCATTTCTAATGAAAAAAGAATCATCGAAATCGGATAACGTGGTAAAAAAATATTTCTGAACATACATTGAAATCACATCGAATTGATAAATTTCTTCGTTTTTGGAAGTCAGTTAAAAAGAGTGATGATCTAGAGTTGGTCTAGTAGACTTTTTTAAACACCTCGAGGCAGGGTTAGACCAAAGAAAAATTCAGTCATGAACAAAATGAAAACTTATAGGCTAGCATTGTAAGTGGATACATGGAAATTAAAAATGTAACTCTAACGTGATTTCAAAATGACCTTCCATTCCCTCCGCTATTCTTATGAGGGAGATGACATGATCTAATACATATATATTTGATGATGTTTATTATAAAAATACTAACCTGAAACAACCATATCCAAATATGTTAGTTTACGAATATCGTCGTATGTAACCATTCGTCCGTTATTTTTGACATATTCATCTATTTCTTCTCTTAGTTTATCTTGAACTTCTGGATTCACTGCCAATTGGTAGGTGATGGAATTCAATAGAGAAGAAATTTGTTCAAATCCACCAAATACAAAAATCACAGATTGAGCTACAAAGTCATCATCTGTCCAATCTACAATTCATTTTATCGATTGTTAAATTCATTTGTTTGATACTCTTTGGAGTATTCAAATAATATCGCAGTAACAAAAAAATCTAAAATGATCTCAGAACATGTTTTAAAATAATGGTTATGTATTTGGAGAATTACACTTAAAATGTCTATTTTAACAGAAGCTTAGTGAAATGATTGAGAATTTCATAAATTCATTGTATTTTCTTTCTGCATAATTGAAACATACTTTTTTTAACCGCATTATTAACTGTTGTTGCCTCTGGAACTGCTGCAAAACCAGTGTCATCGGTTGTCTTATCAGATACTTTTTCTTCTTGCAATTTTCCTTTCTTTGCTAGCATCAAAAGATGAATCATGTCTCTTCTCACTACTCCGCTTTCTGACCTTTGCTTCATTAAGTTCAATACTATTTGCCTAAAGTATTCTTCGGTTTCCTTTTCCATCAGTTTGATGTTCATAATCTGTAAAATATAGTCGTTTATAATAAAATGTGTGATATATCTTCGTGTCTACGGAGATTCCCGAATGCGGAATCGGACGCTTTCGTATATTGAATGAGCGGCGGTCATTCTTGGCCATAGGTCTATAGAGTAAACACCGTACATCGTGTAATTATTGTTAGTGCTATATTGCGTGCATATTTTTTAGAAACTATATTATTGTATTGATTTTTAATTTAATTGTATGTAAATAATGTCAACTGAATTGTATTTTGGACTTATTAATCACATACATAATTAAATGTATAGAAAACTTCGGACCCCTTATTAAGCAAACTGCGCGCACGGAGGAGTTAATATTTGTCCAAGTTTAAGTTCATATGGAGGAGTGCAAAAGCTATAAATTATCATATTATGCTAAAAATACTTTAAATTAAATTATATAAAATATTTCACTTTAATTCATAGATTGTTTACTCTCATACTGCCAATGTCAAACGCAATTATTTTATATAACAAATAAAGATCAATTCAAATACAGAAGATGTTAAGGAAAAATGTATGATCTACTGAGAAACGGTGAAAAAAAATAATAATAAATTGTAGATATCACTTTCCAACAAAATAATTCTTTGAAATATGTGAAAATAAAATTTTGTACCCCTTGATGAATTTATTTATTTATCGTATGGTACTAGTGAATCAAATGTTTAAAGTCAAAATTTACAAAACACAGCAATGACAGCAATCAAACACAAAACAGCACGATATGTCAATCACACATTCACGTCGAGGGCTCCGAGCCAATCCACAAATCCTTGATGAATATCTACAAATTTTTAACAAAGATTCCAACGACTTTACAAACATAAAAAAATAATGAATTACGGTGGAATTTTGAACACTGCGCGATCACCAGTTTGAATAAATCAATCATATACATACATTGTATACATACCATCAACGGGATAGGCAGAGGAAACCGAGCGCCATTCAACTCTATCCTTGCAAACATTTATGGCGTCCATAACATTCGTGCATCGTTTCATACATGCTCGCCTTTTGTTCAAGCTTTTTATGTTTCCTATTTTTCCAAATATCATTTATATTGGTCTTGCGAACCCATTCTAGGGTAACTCCTACTATTCACTCTATCCTTTCACATTTGTAAATATTATGTGTTAACCGTTCATCGTTCATTGTGCACAAACCACCTCAGGGCTTTCACTTTCATACAGTTCGTTTCCGTGTCCTGACCATCTGTATGCAGGACACGGAAACCAATAACTTGCTGCCGTCACAGCCCTGTCGTTTGCGGCCAAGAGGTCTTCCTCATCACAAGGCTCCACCATGAGTGGAAACACCAGCAGATGCACCGTGTATGGTTCTTCTCTACAATCGTTCATCACGTCCTGCTCGCCTCCCAGCAGTTCCCATTACTGCACGTTCACCTACCATCTACTCACGCCCATTCTGATTCTGTTCAGGGCTTTCCGACACCTGAATGGGAGTTGTTGTCCGGTTGGTAGAGACTCTCTTGGTTTCAACCATTCGTTCTCCCCAACCTGTTCCCAAACAGTCGGTTTCGATGGAACACGAAGGTGAATTTATTCGAAGATACAACACAATCTAGAACATCATTTATAATCTTTAAAGAAAATCAAGATCAGCCGCTACTCCTCGCTTATTTTCAACGCATTAAGAGAACAAAACGATCTCAAAAATTCTTGACTGATATCACTATTAGTTTGAATTCCTATTGTAAGTCTGCTCCACGGCAACCTTTCTAGGCGGACGTGACGTAGAGAGACAAAGAAGATCTTAAAAATTGAGGAATCTTTTATAATCCTGTTTTGAACTGTCGACATTAGAATCATGAGCTTTGGCACTTCAATCAAAACTATTGGTCGCGCTACAAAATTTAAATTTTTAATATCACTGCATTTGACTTATTTGGCGCCTCTATGTGTCATCCAAGTAAGTAATGCACCGACTCGGCCAATGAGGAAGGCCGCATATTATCGCGATCGCCGTCAGTTGTCTATTGATGACAATCCGCAACGTGTGTTCGCCCGCTCGCACTGTGAAAAGAAGACTTTCTTTCACTTTTTAATTCGCTCACGCATCTATCATCTAAGTTTCGCAATCATCTCGCCGCTACAATTTCGCATCTTAACTGTGACATCTCCAGCTGCCGACCCTTCCAGCCCTTCCAGCGTCCTGGTCAAAAGGTAGGTGCATTATTTTATTTTGGTGTCACTGGAGGTGTTCAGATTTGTTTATTGCAGTGCTTATCATTCATACCACCTCGCATTCTACCCTCTACAAATCAAATCCTTTAAAAAACCGAATCAGCGCCGCATTCTCGCACCACCAACTATTATCACCTTTAAATTAATTGTCCATTCACTTACCTTTCTCAAAACTGGAAAACATAATGTACTCATTGATTTGACAGCCTCCGTTGATTCAATTTGTGTTAACTTTTTTGAAAACTTATAAAACTCATTATTGGGATCGGTCAATGAATCCGTTTGAATTCCAAATGCACAAGAAGCAATAGTATCATTTGTATATTTTGTTAATACATCCTTCATATTAACTTCTGTGTAATCCTTGCCTAAAAATATACATAGATGTCATAAATGCTATTCTTCCACCACCACCAAGCGTTCGACTTATGTGTACCTACTAATGACGGCCCCCTGGAAACCTCTAAAAGTACACGCGACGATCATAAGAGTTCGGAGAACTCTAACCTTACAGATACTGCACTTAAGATGTCAAAGAGAGCTGAACATAAGAAAAAAGTGGGCTCATAATGAAAATAAAGATAATAGTTCACCGTATTTATGACACAAAGTTCTGAAGTTTATCTTAGTGCCTATAAAGTCCACATTTCCAATAGGCCCAAAGAACCCATTCTACATAAAAGCTACCAAAACCATCTATACATAAGCTTGTAAGCGTTTATTGAGATTGGGATTGGAATCGAGTGTCAAGAGTATAGCTGATGAACTTACCAGTTGTCGTCTGATTTAAATAAACAATAAAGTTATTGGCACACTCCTCCATGAAACACATCATATCTTTCATCTTGGAAGCAGTAAACGCTGGACTCAGCGAGTTTCTCATTCTGTGCCATTTTTGACCTGAAAAATCCAATAACATGGGTCTTTAAAATGACAATTCTGTGATTTTTGGAGATGGGATTTCGCTATAAAATACAGTACAGAGAAGCAATTCCCTTTCCCCTGTTTTGTTATGTGTTCCGTTCTGTGTCAAAAAGTAGATCAAACCTTGCATACATCAAGTTTGGCACTACGATTGCTTTATGACTGTCAAATTTGGCTTGCTTTGAAACACATTGAAACACGCTTCCCAGATAGATTAATTTGTCAACTAGCTCTAGGTATTCGTTCTCTACTTTTATTTGACAAGCTGTTTTGCTTTCACTGTTTTCGAAGGCCATTGATATTGAACCTCCTTGATTTCTTGGCATTTATCCTTAGTATAATCTTGTGCATCCATCGCATACTCAAAAGACATTATAATTCTTCTTTGCTTTCTGTTATCCGTTTTTTATCGTCTTCGCATATCAAATCGACCTTAGCTTTCATTTCTTCGGGCTCTTACGCAGAATTTAATGGACAGATTGAAGAGCTATGGTATTAGTACAAACCCCTGTCTGACGCCAATGTATACCTCTACCATACTTTACATAACTTAATTTTCTAGTAGTTCAATTTCATTGTAAGTGTAATAATGATTTTAATCTTTATTTTTAAAATAAAATTACTATCGTTTATACTCATTATTTGAAGTATTTACATGTACTTACCCTTTAACATGAACAGGTTATTGAAGAATAAAGGATCTCTCTCGTCAGTGAATTCAAAATGATCCATGAAATGATCGAAATCCTTGATCGTGATCTGCTTTATCAATTCTGGATCCTTCACTATCAATATTGGCATTGTAAAATTGAAAAATCCAAAGTATCTGCGAAAAAACACAATTTCAAAAACGGTCTAATTTTTGTTTCCACTTATAATATTTTGAAATCTGAGTGTAAAATGAGTGGATTAAACTTTCCAATCCATATTTAGTGTGCCTACACTTTTTTCTTTCTTTAAAGGTTGGCAATTTCTAAATGCATATTATAATTTTTAAAGTAGGTACATATATATGGTATTTTACTTTTCGCTGGTGCGCAGAAATTTGGTACGGACCGTAACAGCTCTAGATTCAATGGCGTATGTTAGGATAGGTCTGACGCATGTTTTGTAGTCTATATAGTATATTTTGAAAATAATTTCCCTAATACCCTCAAAATATACGTCTTTGAAATAAGGAACAGTTTGTATGTACATCTTTATGTTAATTCGTTTAATACTTTTCTTGTAAAATTAGTTTTAGTAAAACCCCTTTTTTATTTTTTTATTGTAAGTTATTAAAAAACTACAAGGTCTTTGAAGTAGATTTTTAATTCAATCGAAAGAGTATATGAAAATTTAACGGCTGAGTTTTTTATTATAATATTTCAATAACTATTTTTGCTATCAGATATCGGGTGATGTACAATATTTTTTCGTGTTTCATAAATTCGAAGGCAATTTAGTGTGCATTTTTGCGTACATCCGTATACCCAGGGTATACAAGGGCCTTAAGATGTGATGAAATCCATAAGATAATTATATCCATGATATTATGGGTAAACATTGTATCCCTTTGGGTTAGTGAGTAGTTGGGTTAGTTAGTGAGAAATACGTAGGTACTTACTTTTCATTTTTAAAAGTTTTATACGCTCTCTTTATGATCATAATCATGTGCTCCTTTTGTAAAAATAAATTGAGCATATTTCCAAAAAATATTATCGGTTTTAAGAATTTTATTCCGCGATCCTTGAAAAAGTTCCTGTCTTTTGTTACATAGTAAAACATCGTCAGTAATGTCGACAGGAACAACATAGATAAATATACCAACATTGTAATCCAATCCATATTGAATGTCTGAAATGTAATCGATAAATACTTAAACATATGTATATAGGTAAAAAATCAAACATTCGGAGTTCTACGAATTTTAACTTGAATTATGAAAAAAAATTATATATAATTTAAGTTCTATTTAAATTTTTCGCAAACGCTACTCCCATTCACCGGTATCACTCTATGCTAATATTAAGGATTGTAAAAATACTTACAACTTACATATGCCTCTAAGACAAACGTGTAGGTACACAATGACAAATCGGAGCGAAATAATTGAAAATTATTATATATTGTATAAAGATACTATCTCAATGTTAGATAATCATACATATAAACAAACATATAAATAAACATTCATATAAACATAAACATTAATATAAACATAAACATTAATATAAACATAAACATATTTTTTTAAACAATAATAATTTTATACATTAGGGGAGCGGAGTATATTACCGTACACCTATACTTAAGTTGAAATTATGACATAACTATATATAACTAGTTGCATGTAACACATGAGATCCAACTGTCGACAGCGATAGTATGTATAGTTGAAGAATAAGTACCAAACCCATAAATACAAATTATTTATTATTTTATGATATTTATTTATTTATTTATTTTATTTTGGGAAACAAAACAGCTGTTACATGTTTTACATTAATAAAAAAATAACAATCAGGAAAGTAAGCCAATTACATTGTTCCACAGAATAATATACATAATAAAGACAATTCAGTACAAAGTCAAAGACAAAAGTGTGGTGTAAGTGTACAATTGTGATGTGTGTGTGTGTGTATGTGTGTATTTTATGAAGCGAGGGTGGGACATGAAGAAAGGTAGGAGAGGAGGAAAGGGTGAGTTGTCATATTAATACAGTATTGGACATACCAAAAATTTAGTTTTCTATACAACACATGTACCTAGGTAGTCAAGATAGGATAGTATGGAGGTCAGTCTTTTTTTCCTACCTGGAATATGAAAACAGCATGATGGTATATGTATATTGTATGTTTAGAGATGAAGTATCAAACTATTAAGTCTTCTTTGATATTGTGTATAGGTGACTACCATACAAATTGTATGAAGCGATGTCGTCACTAAATTCAATTTTTATAAAAATTGTTAAAAAAAATTTGAGATGTACTGCTACAATGTTAATATTTTTTATATAAAATTAAATTATCTAGTTGGGGTGTTTCGGCTTTTTTCGATATTTTAAAAAAAAATGGAAATATAGGCAGTTAAACTCATAAATTTATCATAAAAAAATACTTTTCTTAATAAAAAATGTTTGAGAAACAGTGGAATTTTTTTGAAAAAACTAATTTGAGATTTTGTATTTGTCTATGTTTATACCAATTTTCAGCGTTCTAGCTTTTATGGTTTCTGAGATATAGGGAAAAATAAAATAAAAATTCAAAAGTTGATAACCCCTGACTGAAACAAAAATTCAAAATTCCGAGTATAAAAGTTTTGTAGGCCTGTAACTGTTTATACATTCTGAAATTTTAGGCTCTGTAAATTGAGCGGATCAAAAGTTATAAGGGGGGGACGGACACACACACACACAGACATACACACACACAGACACACACACACACAGACACACGAAATGTTCTACTCCGAATTGTAAGTAAATCCGTGTATGGAACATATATGCTGCGAAGCCTCTAAGTTGGTGTTTTTTGACTTCAAAGTTGGAAAAGCCGTGAAAAAAGTAGACCTCTCCATACAATTCTCGCGTATTCTGGCTTGATACATTGTCGATATGTTAAGAGAACAAAGTTCTCCTGAACAAATCGACAGTTGGATTACGCGTTCAATAAAATACAGTTTTACAGCAATTTTAATTTATAATGGTGGTTTTATAATGGTGTCTTAAAAAATATATAAACTACAGATTTAACCATCTGGGACCTCTTTGTCGCTGTATAGCGCATGCACTCATTGAGCACATGATATGCAACGATACCAGAGTTCATTGTCATTGCCAAATTCTCCACAAATAGTACATAACTCATTAGCTACGCCCAGTAGTCCTTCATCGTAGTACGCTCCATCATTATCGTCGTCATCATGAAGAACCATTGCCGTAGTATCATCATCAGAATCGGTTGTAGAATCATTAAAAATTTTGCGTTTATAAGATGTAGCTTCTTTTTGGCTTTTTTTTTTATTTTTTCGTGACTGTCTTTGTGTTTTTCTTATCTTTCTTTCTGTCTTTTGGTGTAATTTTTTTTGAGTCAAACCAAAAGTAAGTTTGGTTTTCTCTTGTGTTTGACGTTCTTCAATGTTTTTTTTTCACAGCTGCGGCCTCTAATATATCCTTCATAAGGAGTAGATGTCATTGCTTTGATCTTTTTCCTCTTCCCTTCATCACATCATGAAAAGTCACCAAAACGTGTTACGGCTAATACCGTACAAAATGTACGGCATTACCCGAAACCCGGAAACCAAAATATTTTTGTCAAAAATATATTAAAAAATCGAAACTTTGAATGCTAAAGCATATAAGGTTTAATATCAAACTATCAAAGAACGCGAAAATTAATATTATTTTACAAAATAACTATGATTAATTTACTTACGCCCAATTATTGAATATGGCAGTCACCTCTGGAGTGGCGCCCCCCAATACCTACTGAATACCCTCGACGCTGTCCAAAGGCGTGCTATACGTCTGATTGATGATCCATCACTGACTGATGGATTGCAATCACTAGAACACAGACGCAGAGTCGGTATTTTAAGTTTATTCTATAGATACTACCACGGGAATTGCTCAGAAGAACTTGCATCTTTGGTCCCTCCTCCACCCACTCGCAACAGAGTCACTCGCTTCACTCAATCGCAGCATCCATTCACAGTGGACCTTCAACATATACGAACAAGTCGCTTCTCGAACTCCTTTATTAACACAGCAGCCCGACTGTGGAACGATCTTCCGAATTCTGTGTTTCCACCTTCGTAAAACCCGGGTCTTTTTAAAATCCGAATTAATAAACTCTTTTCTAGATTGCAAACCCCTCCCAACGCTACGTAGTGCGCTTCTTCGGAAGAGTAAAATGGACCCAAATCCTAATAGCTGGCGTCCCCTACGTAGACATGTTAAAAAAAAAAAAAAATCAATCAATGATTTCTATAAGAAAATAGCGCAAAACGTCATATGTTCTCTCAGAATCTCAGAAGTCACAGGTAGAATGGCGCGTGTTTCTGTCAAAGGCACTGGGAATGGTAAATACTAACTCTAGACAATGATAGGTGTTTGTTTCTGTTGAGGGTTTCGCTAAAACCATGTGTATGGAATTAGCCACTGTACGGTAATACACTCCGCTCCCCTACTGTTAGGCCCGGGCAGACTTTGTACTGCCACAGACCGCCTTCTATGTAGATGAAATTATATATATAGACCTTAAGCTGATTGGTAACCAGAGGGGTTACCAATCAACAGTAGTTAATAACCAGAGTGGTTACTATTAAATATAAGTGGTAACCAGAGGGGTTACCAGTAAAGAGAGTTTACTATATCCCAAGTGGATATGATTTGAAATAAGAACACAAGGACAGTGGTTGAGAGAGAAGAAGAAAGAATGGTCAAAAGTAACAATGAGTATATTGATCACAATTAATAGTTTGCTTATAGGTAAATTTACAATTGATGAAATAACTTACAAAGGAACTTTCTCACGATGAGTATGTAGGTATAACGAGCGAGTTAGCGGGTGTGTTTGAAGTGTCCGAATCTTCGCATGGTGAAGTACCATCGTGCTCGCGGGATCGAGAGATGAAGTGTGATTGCTTTGGAAACAGTGTTCCCATTCAGCCCGTTGACAATTGCAGTGTGTCGGTGAGGCTTGTTAGTACACAAAGCTGTGGAGTCCGTGGAGTCAGTGTAGTCCGTGGAGTCCGATAAGCTGTGCAGTGTAATTGGCATCTAAACATTCTTGTCGAATTTGCAGAACTGTGCAGTTGGCTTGCGTTGGCGTTTTCGAAGTTTTCGTTGACTGTCGTCGTGTTGACAGCGTGTGTTGACAGTGACGTGTTGACAGCGTCGTGTTGACCGTGTCGTGTAGACGTCGTGTTGTCGTGGTTGAGCAGCTCCTTGGATATGCGAGACAGAGTGCGAGTCAAAAGCATAACATGAAGGATGGGACAGCGTCCCAACAAAATCATTCCTCGTTCAAAGACGTGCGTAGCGATGAGACGAGGTGAGTTTTTGTGTGCTCGAGATGTGTGCGTGCGGTCATATTTGGGTGTCCGACAGCTCTGGAGTAGTTCTCCAGCGTTGAAGTTGTGGCGTGTCTGTTGCGTTAGACAGCTTTGGAGTAGTTCTCCAGTGGGGCCTGTGTGTGCATTCTTTGCTGCGCATCAAGTGAGTCTGATGTCTTTGGGAATACGTGCCAGTATAGCGAGTGCTTGTGCATTCTTTGCCGCGCATCAAGTGAGTCTGATGTCTTTGGGAATACGTGCCAGTATAGCGAGTTGTAGCGTGTCGGTGTTGCTCTTGGTTGCTAATGAAAACCATTTGTTGCTGAAGTTGTCCATTTTGATTTGGTGCCGTTGCCAATGTTGTTCATCTTGATTTGGTGCCGTTGACAATGTTTGCCATCTTGATTTATCGATGTTGATAATGTCGCTTTCCATCTTGGTTTGATGCTGATGATGATGATAACGTTGATCATCTTGCTTCTATAGTTGTACATAGTAACAGCAGTTGACAGTTGTAAATTTTAAATTTTCATAATATAAACATTTACAATTGTAGCAAGCGAATAAATAAAATATTGTTGGTTGCATGTTGCAAAAATATAATATGTACAATGATAAGTATTTGTCAATAATAATTAAGTTGATTACAATATATTTTAGAAGTGAAAATAAATTCAAGTATCTAATTAGGTACCTATACAATGCAACAAAAAAAAATAATATGAATTTCAGCAAAGTCCAAAAATGTTTAAAATATTCTATTTGTAATAGGTAAATATTGAAATGTGTCTAAGTACAAAAATGCTTTGCAAGTTTCAAAGTATAAAAGGTATTTAAAGCAAAATTACAAAGTATGAAATAGGTAAGCTAAGTATTTCACGAAATTAGTACCTATTTGATATATTAACTAGTGAAAATTTAATTAATTTTTGCGAGCTCCTTTGATATAAAAATATAATATTTCTGATTGCAATGAATTTAAATAACGTACGTAAATATCCTTGTTAGCAAAAACTTAGATTGTCATTCGATAGATGGTGTTTTATTAAAACTTAATTTTTCTACCGCTAGTTGGAATTTTGAAAGATTAGTCACGAGCTGTAATCGCGTTGTTTAAAAATAACAAAATTGAAGTTTTATCGTTTAAAACCGAAAACTTTCGATGGATATTTGTTTAAACAGTGAAATTACTATATCAAGATTACTTAAATGTTCTGTACCACGCGTAAAACTGTATGCAAAATATAAAATTAATAATTTTTGTCACTTCAGTATTATTGTTGTGCGTGAGAATTTTTTGTCGCGATGTATGTGAAAAATATTTTTAGTTCCGTGAATTATGTGAAAAGAATATAACCAAATTCGGATGTGCGGTTTTGTTTATGTATATCGCGATCGTCGGAGTATTTTTTTACTTAAAGCAGTGCCGTACAGAAAAATTTAACTGTGTTTGTTTATGTGAAATTATAAAGTGGGTACCAATATAATATACCTTTGTTTACAATCTCAGAATAAAATGAATGTGTACTATGCATGTATTATTTGAATGCAACATTTATGACAAAGAATAACTAAAAACCGAGAAACGCGGGTGATTCTTAAACGCGATTGCATAGAATTAAGCGCGATTGTTTCGCGGGTGTAGTGTAGTGTACCCATCGTGAGAGATTCAAAAACCAATTCGTTCTTTTTCTAAGCTAGGAAAAGATAAGGAGTGATCTGAGGAAAATCGGTAAGTGTTGTTTAATGTTATTGTAAGGAAAAAATACCACTGTTGTGAATGCATATTTATCGTTTTTCGGCCTCGGGCCGGTACTAGATAAATACCGATGTTTTGTAAATACCAGTAGCTGTGAAGCTTAGCTGTTAAGCTGTTTGGTAACGATTGTGTTCATAATCACGTCGGGGTCACCAATTAAGCTGATTGGTAACCAGAGGGGTTACCAATCAACAGTAGTTAATAACCAGAGTGGTTACTATTAAATATAAGTGGTAACCAGAGGGGTTACCAGTAAAGAGAGTTTACTATATCCCAAGTGGATATGATTTGAAATAAGAACACAAGGACAGTGGTTGAGAGAGAAGAAGAAAGAATGGTCAAAAGTAACAATGAGTATATTGATCACAATTAATAGTTTGCTTATAGGTAAATTTACAATTGATGAAATAACTTACAAAGGAACTTTCTCACGATGAGTATGTAGGTATAACGAGCGAGTTAGCGGGTGTGTTTGAAGTGTCCGAATCTTCGCATGGTGAAGTACCATCGTGCTCGCGGGATCGAGAGATGAAGTGTCGGCGAGACGGCGTGGTCGAGAAGCGACCAGTGGTCGCGTGGTCGTGACGGCGGCGGCGTGAAGTGACAGATGAAATACGGAAATGAAGTGACGACGTGTAGAGGTGTAGACTCCCTTAAATAGTGCTGTGCTGGGGGTAGCAAGTTCAATGTCCTCGAACTTTCTAGACTTATTTATTTGAAGTGTCATACCCAGTTGAGGAGTATTGTCACTTGTTTGACCTTGCGGGCGATGAACTCGGCCTAGCGATAAACAAATGTACTTGCCGTCGCTAGGCGCGCGCTCGAAAGAAATTTCGAGATGTGGTCTGCCACAGACCTCATATTATATATTTTACCAAAAAAATCGTAGATTGGAGTGGTATATTCTCATACATACCATCACGCCATGTCCCTCGCGGGGTGGGACATGGCGTGATGGTATGTATGAGACACACATTCATCGCCTTGTCGACATTCATACATCGTCTTATACATGTTCGTCTGTTTTTCACGCTTCTGACATTTCCGTCTTTCAAAATAACGTTCACACGGACGTGCCATCCCTTCCTTGGGCGACTTCTGCCATGTCCAGGTTTCACTTTCATTCGTGATATTCTCTTGATGCGTTATGCAAATGTCAATAGATTTATTTACACCGATTCCTTTCAAATTTTGCAAATTTGTATATCTAATACTCGCTTAGACCCCATTAGATTTTGAAAGATATCTGAATAGTGCTTTTCAATTTTTTTAACTCTCAAATATTTCAAAATGACCCCTAGCTCAGTTAACTTAAAATTTTTATTTTCAAAGCGGTAAAAAGGCATATCATTTTCATAAAATGGCATTGAAGAATTATCAAGTTTACATAATAAAATATTCAAATAAAAAATAATTTAACAAACTCATTTCATGGAAATGCTGAATATAACCCAAACCTGCCACAGTACCTCAAAAGCAAATTCACTTATTTATCCAATCATGGACTTCCACTCCGATCTGCTGAACGTACAACACTATCCATACCTATTCATAATACAGAATTTCTCAGCTCTTCGTTCGAAGTACTATCAGCAAGATTATGGAATAGCCTTAGTCCGGATATTGCGTCGTCAATTTCAAGAAAAAACTAAAGAAGGAATATTTATACTTGAACACCTGATCCCGATTTCCTCTCCTGTCCTTACCATATCCCTTTTCTTGCTATGAATTATAATATTTTTTTTTGTTTTAATAGAATTTTAGTGTTATACGTATTTTCTTTGATCTCTTTTACTCTTTTTTATTTGCTGTTGTATATACACAATGTTGTCATACTTTGTAATCTGGTTGGTTGGAAGAAATTGCCTGATGGCAATAAGCCCGCCAGTGTACAAGTATATTTGTTTATATTATGTACAAGAAGATGTATAAATAAATAAATAATTTTTTTTTTTTTTTCAATATTAGACACTGTCACTTCATGGTATAACTCCATAATCCATGGTAGAACTCCATTAGAATTGACCCCTTCCATATCTATTGTTGTTATCCTCTTTGTGAATCTATATATGGATGGTCTTCATCATTATTGTTCACCATTCTGACGATGCTCATCATAGAGCGATACCGGTGAATGGGAGTCGCGTTTGCGAAAAATTTAAGTAGAACGTAAAATTAAATATAATTTTTTCATAGTTTTAATTAAATAAATATTTTCCATAAAAAAATTTAATACTTTATGGAATGACTTGTTAGTGAGAAGTTTAGCGTTGGCCACAACCCAATCGTTTTTATATCTCGATAATACCGCCACCTATCGGGTCGGGTATCTTTCAATCCGGAACCAACCATACAAAAAGAAAATTTCATTAAAATCGGTTGGGCGATTTCGAAGATTAGCGTGTACGAACAACGTTACACGACATTTTATATATTAAAATTACTTGAAATACTACAATAGAATTTATTACATCAGTAAGCGAGAGCCTGTTCTGGGGTTATACTTAAAATAATTTTGTAATACATTTTTGAAAAATTTGCAGTTAGGTAATATGTAATGAGAGTTTAGTGTTGGAGACAACACCCTGTTTTGATTTAAATTATCTATAATGAGTGTATGAATTTAATTATTTTGTTTGATTAATAAATTGTTCAATAATAATAGAATTAAAATAAAACACTATGAGATGTGTTTACTCCTTATCAATTATGAAAACTAGATATAACCCGTCAAAATGACGGAATATAATATTAGATATTTATGACTTTCTGCGTTGTATTTGAAATTAAATGAAATTATTTATTTCCATTATTTACAAGTAATAATAAAATAAAAAGAGTGGGTTGTGGCCAACGCTATGCTCCTCACAACCAAATAACTTATTTCAGCATTTTCACGAAATAAATTTTCGTTAAATTATTTTAAATAATTCTTTAATGCCATTTTATGAAAATGATGAACCTTTATAACAATTTGAATATAAATATAACAAATTTTAAGTTTCCTGAGCTTGGGTCACTTTGAAATATTTGACAGTTAAAAAAATTGAGAAGCACTATTCAGATATCCTTCAAAATCTAATGGTGTCTAAGCGAGTATTAGATACACAAATTTGAATCCTGCTCCTGCTGAAGCACTCCTGCTGAATGATTTTTTTTTAATAGAACACGTATCTCGCACTATTCAATTCAAAGTAACACATTTCTCATTAGTATATTATGCTCTCCTGATATTGAACGTTACGATCGGCGCACCAACAGCAGATAACGCGGATTCCACCTCTTTTATAATATGTATATTCTATTATATTCTACTTCAATTCTATTATATTCTACCTCGTGTTACTCTTTGTGCACCTGATACGTCAATGGTAGATTATAGAAGCGAGAACAAACATACAGTCATATGAAATTATGTTAATTATGTATCTATATTCATACTTATTGTATCAATATGCGTGTATCCATGACATAATAATAAATTGGTAAATATGTTGATTACTGATATTTTAATATTTATACTACAATGTTATAGTGGAGAGTCGTGATTTCACAATTTTTAAATGTATTTCATTTTATCAACAGGTATCTTGTAGAGAGTTTCGATGATGTTTTCGTATGTATGGCGTACCGTGAAATTTTATAGAAATATAATATTATCAAGAATTCATCAGTCTCGAAAACATTGACTCCCGATAGAAAAAAAAATCCAATGTTAGATACAACAATAAAAAATATTCGATGTACTGAAATAATATTTTTTTATTTATTATTTTTTATTTGATCAGTTCTGTATCTTTAAATAACATGGCATCACAATACATTCAAGAGCTGTGTCAGAAGGAAGAGCTATCTGGGAGGCATCTCACACTCAGGTCTTCTGGATCACAGAGTAACAACTTCCTGAAGGAGTTGGACAGAGCCAACAAAGCGGCTTATTAAGTGTGAGTGGTCCTATAAAGTGGAATACATAGATTGCCTCCAGATGTTGATTGCCTCCAGATTTTGTCGCTGTTTTATGCGTATTTTTAAATTAAATTGGTGAGAAGCACACATCTCCGTACAAATCTCACGAGATTTTGCATGAATTTTGATGCGAGATGTCGGTATTTCGAGATTACATTCTCTAGTCCGCACAAATTTTGATGCGAGATCTCGGTATTTCGATATTGCATTCTCTAGTCCGCACAAATTTTGATGCGACATCTAGGTATTTCGATATTGCATTCTCTAGTCCGCACAAATTTTGATGCGAGATCTCGGTATTTCGAGATTGCATTCCCTAGTCCGCACGAATGTTGATGCGAGGTCTCGGTATTTCGAGATTGCACTCTCTAGTCCGCACAAATTTTGATGCGACATCTAGGTATTTCGAGATTGCATTCCCTAGTCCGCACAAATTTTGATGCAAGTCCTCGATATTTAGAGATCGCGTTCCTCCGCACCGCACGACTAAGATTTTTGCCCATCACTACTTCAGCTATGAGTGGTCGATCTTTGACTTATCGTTATCAAACTTCCTTTATGATCGACCTTAAATTTTAAATCGATCTTTAATATTTAATCAACCTTTGACTCATCGTAATCGATACTAGGAACATATTTTTAAACAAGTATATTAAATATGGAGACACAGTTTTCTGTAATCTGTAGTAATAACTTTTATTTAAAAATGAATGTTTTTTTAGGTTTCTTTACTAAACCTGAAGCATTAATGCAAATGTCATGACATATTTTTCCAGATATTTATGTCTTCTTTGATTTAATAAAATATATATTGCTCTACGCCTTACCTATAGTTTTTTATAAAAATAAGATAAATGTCAAAAATCGGGTTGTGCTTATTATTTTTCTACAAGAATATATTCATTCATTCATTCATACCATCACGGCAAATTCCACAATGTGAGGTAACCAGCGAAAGGTGTGCGGGTGTGCATTGCCTTATAAAAGGGAGCACAACACATCTGTGTATACCCACACACCATTCTCGTCTCACCTAAAAAGGCACTACATTCAGAATGTGTGATGGTGAACCTCATTGCTGTACTATGTGAGATGTTATTGTTGCCTGTTGTATTTCCAATTACCCGGCTCTATACGGGACACCCGAAACACTACATTCAGAATGTGTGATGGTGAACCTCATTGCTGAACTATGTGAGATGTTATTGTTGCCTGTTGTATTTTCTATTACCCGGCTCTTACGGGACACCCGAAACACTACATTCAGAATGTGTGATGGTGAACCTCATTGCTGAACTATGTGAGATGTTATTGTTGCCTGTTGTATTTTCTATTACCCGGCTCTTACGGGACACCCGAAACACTACATTCAGAATGTGTGATGGTGAACCTCATTGCTGAACTATGTGAGATGTTATTGTTGCCTGTTGTATTTTCTATTACCCGACTCTTACGGGACACTCGTCAACAAATAGAAAAGAGTTGAAGCACTATTCTAAGCCGGTGCCTCACAGCTAAATAAATTAAGAATATATACATAACATAATTATAAACTTAAGAAATATTTTCTTTATTAACATCCAAACAATCTCAGTTGGTTATTTTTTTACAAAATGATTCGCTTTGCAGTAATGATGCAATATCAAATTGAAAAAAATAGGTACGTTGTTGGCAGCAGGCGTCCTATTAAATGCGTTTTCAAAAATGAACCCAATATTGTATATGAAAAAAAATAGTAAACATATTTTAATTACGAGATGAAATAATTGAATACATATCATAGTATTAAAACGATTAGTCCTGAAACCTCAAAGTAACTAAGTATAGCTTAGTTTCTAAGTGGACTTCAGTACAATCAACCCCAGTCCCTCTTTCAGTCGATATAGGCTTAAAACGTAGGTACACACCTACCCACCTTTTCGAGTGTATGTAAAATAATATAACGCACAAGCTGTCTCGAGGGTTTATCCCTCTGTAGTTGAGTAGGTATTACATAACGGTTTCACCCCCCCCCCACCCTCCAATGTAGTCACTTGCCCCCATTCTCTGGGGGTGGGGGGGGGGCGGTTTGGGGGACAAAGCTTTTCGGCGCCATTTTGTCGTTTGTCGTGTCGTCGTCGTAGTCGTCTGCAGAGTCAACATGACCCCATCTTCTGCCTAACCCCTCCCCCCCCGTTTCTCCTATCCTCTCACACCCCTGTTTCTTTACAGAGCCCCTATATCTAATTTGATTTTTCTTAGCAGTGTGGCGTGTGTGTGATGTAGGTATTTAGAAAAAACGTGCATCAAATTTTTAACTATCGGAAGTTTCGTTTACTTTTGATATCCTATGTATTTTATTTATATCTACGTTTTGAATTGCCAACACGAGTTTGTACTAAAACAGCCGCTCCGGGGATGAACAAGACTTAAAAGTCCTGTGACGTTCCCAATGAAGTGGAGTAGGCGAGTGCGAAAATCCTCTAATGATCCAAAGTCTCGCAACATACTCGCCAAAAGTTGAAATAATACAATTGTTAAGGGAGCATACAAACCTGGGGGGGGGCAAGTCTGGTTCAACCGGCGAAATCTATGACATCTAAAGTGATTACCCATATCACGGATATAATTATTAAGTTCTATAATATCTTTAGATGTCATAGAACTACATATAATATATCGATGGCAGAGCGGTTAGCGCGCTGGGCTAGTAATCCAGTGGTCGCGAGTTCTAATCCTGCCTCGACCGATTTCGTTCACCTATAGCACAATCATTTATTTGCTTATTTTAGGGAACGTAGGAAGATGTATTTGTACTTGTTTAACGAGGACATATTCATTAAAAAAAATCAAATATTATGTTTCCAAAAAAAATACCATAAGTATTTTATTTATTTATTTTTTACTTATTTAAAACTTTTTGAGCACATGTGCACACTGGCGAGATTATTGCCAAATGGCAATATCTTCCAACCAACCATTTTCATTTGGTGAAACAAATTGTTTTTATGATATGTACCAACAATTTATATGAATAAAGCTCCTCGTTGCTGTCCGTGGGCCTCTTCAAGGTCCCATTGGACATGCGGACTTAGTGATCTCGAAGAACAATTACAAAGCTTTCAAACGATTTTGCCATAGATACGGTGCCTTATTATCCGAAGATTCTCACTGACTTGTCTGTTTCCAGAGATCTTGGTCACTTCTCTGATGCCCTATATATATGGATCTGAAGTCGCCGACAGTCCGCAAGTGTGAATCTCAATTCGCACTTGTTGATTGTTCTTTTTGCACCATGGTGCCGAGATTGCTAATCTAGAGGGCTCCATGAGCTACTCTTCGTGCCATGCATTGTTTTTTTTTTTTGTCATTCATTCTAGCGTTCTGCGAAGGGGCCGTTGATAGTCCCCATATGCGGAGCGGGTGGTGGTGGGAGTAGCGATATATGAATAAAATATATAATGAAAATATAAATACATATAAAGAAATGGAGGGTACTGGAGAGGAGGGGGGGACAAGGATAGGATAAGTAGACAAATTTAAGTGTTAAATGTAAGAAATTGATTCCTCAAATTTCTTTTGAGGGCGGGAAGTGTTAATGTAACTCGAAGTTGCGATGGAATGTGATTCCAAAGTCTCTCTGCTTGTACGGAAAGTGATGTGGTGAAAAAAGAAGTATTGTGTACTGGGATACTGAGCGTTCTTTCAGTATTTGAACGAAGAAGCAACCCGTATTCTGAGAGGAAGTGAAATCGATTTCGTAGATAAACTGGAACGTTAATAATAATAATAATTTATAAAGCGCCGTTTAGTGATACAAGATCACTCCAAGGGCGCTGTAGCTTATTTGTTGGCTCTACGAAATAAGGCAGTCTTAAGAAGTTTACCGAAGGTGTCAATGCTCTGAGCTCCACGTATGTCAAGAGGCAATTTATTCCATTTTAAAGCCCCGTTCACACTAAAACCGTGATCATAGTAAGCCGCCTTATTGACTCTGGGTCCAATTCTTTTAAAGAGTTGGTACTCTGTGATTCAGACGATCTCAGCGTAAGCTGCCTCCCCGGTGGAACATTCCTCTGGCACAATTCCTGAATGTAGTGTGGAGCCAAGTCGTTCAGAGCTTTATACACCATCAGGCATACCTTATAGTCCACTCGTTCTAGACATCTCAACCAGTGCAGTTCGTTAAGTGTTATGTGACATCTTTTGTCGGCTCCATATATCAACCTCGCAGCTGCGTGGAAAACTTTTTGTAATCTATTAAGCTGATACTTTGGCAAACCTGCATAAATAGCATTACAGTAATCCAGCCGTGACACCACAAATGCATTAATAAGCGTTTTAGCTTCGTTTTTGGGTAAGCTCCGGCGGATACTTTTCAATTGCCTCAGATGAAAGAAACAAGAGCTAACAGTTTTTGAGATTTGCAAGTCCAGCGATAGTTTGTTGTCCAGGTGGACGCCTAGAAATTTGAAGGTATTTGATGGTGTAAGTTCTTCTCCATTGATGTTAATCGGAGTATTTTCAATGAGATGCTGTCATAGCGGTGAAAATACCCACATAAACTCGGTTTTCGTTGGGTTTAATTTAAGCTTGTAGAGCGACATCCAGGCAGCAATTTTTCCAATGCAACCATCGGTATCATTCACAAGACTATCCCAGAGTTGAAACCAGTTGAGACCTTGTATTGAAGTCTGAGGGTATGTAGGTTCCTACGCTGCCTGATTGGCAACCACCTTAAAAGAGTTCGATATGTGGTCAATTTTGTTCAATTTAAAAATTTATCAAACGCATGTATTTTGTAATCGCTCCAATTTATCTGAGAGTTCTGGCAACTACCTTAAAAGAGTTCGATATGTGGTCAATTTTTTTCTGTATTTTTTAATATATGGATTATTAATTAAAATAAATAAATGTACCTAAAGGACATATTCATTCTTTTAATAATAAATTTGTATTTTGTTTACACTTTGTCCTAATGGCAATAGAATACAGTAGGTTCGGGGTATGGTGGAGTTGGCGAATAGTATGTTACGATTATTTCGTATACACAGCATCCGAGAGAGTAAACAATGATTCACAATGGGGGAATGGGAGGGCGGGGGGGGGGGGGGGTAGGGGTGACATAAATGACAAAAAAAGAAAAAGAGGGAGAGAGATTCACATTTTAATTTAGCTGAGTAAAAAATATATCATGTGCGTGTTTCCCGCCCCCCCCCTACTCTTGATGTTTATCGTTGTTTGTTGCCAGGCATTTGTTTTGCAGATATTGGAGAAGAAAAGTGACGTATGTCTTGTCCGGCGAGTAGATGTATTAAATTTAATATTGGCAGGAATTTCATGGCATTCTAATGTTTCCATTTAGTATACTGTGAAGGAACATAAGGTCTGAAATTGTGCGTCGCGTGGTCAAAGAAGTTATTATAGTAGGTTGGTAAGTACCTATTGTTACAACGGTAGTTTGAATATTTAATGAATTTATTCTGAATTTGATCCAACGAGTGAATGTAAACCTTGTACTGGGGATTCCATATAGTTGATGCGTACTCAAGTTGACCCCTGACAATTTACATACACTAATAGCGTATTGTAATTTGATATTTGAGATTACAATAATTGATCGTCAATATTATTAACAATAATAATAATGCAGCATTTATTGAGACAATAAGTTTATATACAAATGAAAATTAACCAGAGAAAATTCATTGACCAAAAGAAAAACAACTATTCCAACTCATAAGGACGATGCTCAGCTATGTTGCACGAAAATCTTAACGTAAACAGGTGCTTAAGATTTCTTAAGAGGGCATAGGTTTATAATCTAGTGATTGAAAACATGTCATGATATTACATTGGAGCCGCCTAATACACCATGAAGTTTATATACCATTTAAATTATCAGAAACACAAAATAAGAAGAAGATTAAACCTGATCAAAAAATCATTTCGAACATTCACTTTGAATACCGGCTTAGAATAGTGCTTCCATTCTTTTAAATAATTGTTTTCGAGTGTCCCGTGAGAGCCGGGTAATCGAAAATACAACAGGCAACAATAACATCTCACATAGTTCAGCAATGAGGTTCACCACCCATTCTGAATGGAGTGCCTTTTTTGGTGAAACGAGACTGGTGTGTGGGTATACATAGATGTGTTGTTCTCCCTTTTATAAGGCAATGCACACCCGCACACCTTTCGCTGGTTACCCCACATTGTGGGATATGTCGTGATGGTATGAATGAATGAATGAATGAATTGCCAGTTGCACAATTAGAAAAATTTGTACCTATTTACAAAACTCATTACTTAATTTTTTTATACTCCTCTTGCGAGCATTTACAAAAAAAATGTTTAGCAAGAAAAAACAAACATATCAATAAATAAAATAAAACAATAAAAAAATTAGGCAAATGAAATTAGGTAATCATAGAGAAATAAAAAAAATCTCAAATACTCAAAACAAAGACAATAAATAAAAAAAAACTCCGAACAAAAGCTCATACAGCAAAACAAAAAACAAGTTATAATATAATAGTAAAATAAATACACAAAAGAAAATACATTTAAAAAAATAACATGCAAGCAAAAAATAAATACCTACCAATACAATAACATTCTGCCGTGTCAGAGTGTCATTGTATCGGTAGATTCAGACGTTGCGTCAGAATCGTTGTGACAATTTAATGTAATGACAATGACGTACATATTCCAACTGTCGATTTGTTCAGGAGAACTTTGTTCTCTTAACATATCGACAATGTTTCAAGCCAGAATACGCGAGAATTGTATGGAGAGGTCTACTTTTTTCACGGCTTTTCCAACTTTGAAGTCAAAAAACACCAACTTAGAGGCTTCGCAGCATATATGTTCCATACACGGATTTACTCAGAATTCGGAGTAGAACATTTCGTGTCTCTGTGTGTGTGTGTGTGTGTGTCTGTGTGTCTGTGTGTGTGTCTGTGTGTGTGTCTGTGTGTGTGTGTGTGTGTGTGTGTCCCTTATAACTTTTGATCCGCTCAATTTACAGAGCCTAAAATTTCAGAATATATAAACAGTTACAGGCCTACAAAACTTTTATACTCGGAATTTTGAATTTTTGTTTCAGTCAGGGGTTATCAACTTTTGAATTTTTATTTTATTTGTCCATATATCTCAGAAACCATAAACGCTAGAACGCTGAAAATTGGTACAAACATAGACAAATACAAAATCTCAAATTAATTTTTTCAAAAAAATTCCAGGGTTTCTCAAACATTTTTTATTAAGAAAAATATTTTTTTTATGATAAATTTATGAGTTTAACTGCCTATATTTCCAAAACTTTTACAATTATTGAAAAAAGCCGAAACACCCCAACTAGATAATTTAATTTTCTATAAAAAATATTAACATTGTAGTAGAAGATCTCAATTTTTTTTTAACAATTTTTTTAAAAATTGAATTTAGTGACGACATCGCTTCATTCATTTTGTATGGCAGTCGCCTATACACAATATGTAAGAAGACTTAATAGTTTAATACTTCATCTCCAAACATACATACATACCATCATGCTATTTGCATATTCTGGGTAGGAAAAAGGATCTTCCTCCATACTATCCTATCTTGACATACATACCTACATATGTTGTATAGAAAACAAAATATCTGAAAATATTCAATAATTTGTATCTATGGGTTTATAGTTTGGTACATATTCTTCAACTATACATACTATCGCTATCGACAGTTGGATCTCATGTGTTACATGCAACTAGTTTATAGAAATTGATCTTTTATAAATTGCTTATTTTTATACTTTAAAATATGCTGGGCTAAAATCTATTTTTTTTTGTTTCAGTTCAATTATTCCTTCTTTTTTTGTTTTATCTTATTAGTTCATCATTTGTTTTCTTTTTGTTTTCCTACATATATGTATATTTGTATTTTAAACTTTCCTTTTAACTGTGCAAAGTAATGTCTTTTTTATAATTTGAATGGTCAGGAGACGTTGATTGTACCTACCTAACTATGCACAATAGCCATGCGGGAGATACCTGTTATTGGAGCACTGGAGATTCTATTTTTTTGTTTGTGTTGTTCAGTGTTCTGTTGGTGTCTCTGTATATTAAATAAATAAATAAAGCAATACTTTAAATGTTACATATTTATTATTAAAAAGGATTCTATACACCGCCTTCTTACAAAAGCCAATACCAACATTAAAAAAGTCTATACTTGAGGAATACTCGTTACTCAGACGTTACATGCAAACGAGCGCCAAATTTTGTTGTACCTACGTTTGAAAGACATTTGTCACAATAAAAAAACATTCGATGCTCTGCTACTTAACCAAGTAGGTACATATACAGAAAAGTCGTTTCGCAAAATATGCATATTTTTGACATAAAATTCTAAACAGGTGTTGTGTAGACACAGTAGCTAAAGGTAGGTATTATTTATTTATTAATCAAATCACGACTTTCCTGTGGGAATTGTGGCTTAGAATAGTGCTTGAACCACTATTTTATTTTATCGTCATTTTCGGGTCTCCAATAAAACCCGGGTAATCCAAACTACAAAATAATAAATAAATTTGGAATGGTAAAATAAAACCAAAGTTTTCAGTTCTACTAATTTAATGACACTGACTAGTTTCGGTCATCCAGTGACCATTTTCAAAGTGTGAAAAAACAAGAGGTGGTTGGTGTTTATATAATATCTGGTTAAGGGGTTTGCAACATTTTTTTTTGTTTATTTTTTTTTCCCATCATGCCATGTTCCAGCAGCATTCAATAATTTTACAATATAAATTATTTAATTTCTTTTTGTATTTGTACGCTCCGCTTTGTTTCCTAGTTTTCTTTGTCAGTTCTTTCTAGCAACACTAATTGAACTGACGGAAAAAGAGAAAAAAAAAATAAATAAACAAAAAAAAATGTTGCAAACCCCTTAACCAGATATTATATAAACACCAACCACCTCTTGTTTTTTCACACTTTGAAAATGGTCACTGGATGACCGAAACTAGTCAGTGTCATTAAATTAGTAGAACTGAAAACATTGGTTTTATTTTACCATTCCAAATTTATTTATTATTTGAAATGGAGTTCTACCAAGAATTGTCCGTAGAAAAGTTAAACAAACTACAAAAGAAAAATAACTTAACACAACAAAATTATACATGCATACACGCACGCGTCGTGCTTGCTTTTATAAGGTCATGAACACCTGTCGCTAGTTACCCCAAATCGTGGGATATGCCTTGATCATTTTTTTTTTTTTTTATATTTTTTATTTTATTAAGTTTACAATAACATATACAAAATATAAAACAAACAAACTATATAGAAAAGATTCACAGTAAGACAAAACATATTTACCCTTTACTAGAGTGCAAGCACTCGTGTGTAAAGGAGACAATTTAATACAGAATACACAAAATATTATACATACATAATTATTATCTATACAAAAAGAAGTTAATATAATTTACATATCAGTCAAATTATAAGTAAAATCATTATGTTCAATTGCCAGTCTCAAATCTGTTTCAAGTTGGTTGAACCACACCACCCCATTGTACGTGTAGTAGTGCTGTGTTGTGTATGTATGTGTTAATGGGGTACACAGTTGACCCACTATATTATGTCTATCACTCGCCACACGTACAAAGGCATGGTGCGACCTTCCAATGTCCTTATGTATTTGAAATAGCACATTTTTTTATAGATATTTTTAAAAGATGGCACTTGAAAATCACGAAATAGTTGCAAAGTTGGGTAGTCAGATGGTTTTTTATTTATAATTTTTATTATCAACCTTTGCGTAATTTCTAGAGGCAAAATGGATGTTTTATACGCCCCCCCCCATGCAACAATGCCATATTGCATTATTGAATGGACGAAAGCGTAATACACATTTTTAAGTAATTTTAAATTGAGAATGTTTCTAAGGTTGATAAATATGTAAATAAGCTTTCTTAATCTGTTTATAGTATTATTTATTTGAGTTTTCCATTTAAGGTTACTGTCAATTATTACTCCTAAATATTTAATTTCATTTTTATTTGTTATACATAGACAATCGTTATTTTTACATGTCAATACTTTTGTAGAACAATTTTTTGAGTGGATTTTAATATTTAATGCAATGGGAGGTATTTTCTTGTTTATGGTAAAAGGTATATAGTAAGTTTTCTCAATATTCAGGGTCAATATATTATTGTCAAACCATTCTTTTAATAAATTTATATCAGTGTTAGCATTTTCTTCAAGCTTATTCCATGAATTTGCCTGAAAAATAATTGCTGTATCGTCTGCATATGAAACAAGTTTTCCTGATATTGTCAAATTAAATATATCATTTACATATAAGATGAACAAAAGAGGGCCCAAATCATATGAATGAATTTTCATTGTAGTGATGAAATTGTATTGTATTTTGGTTCGTTTTAATAAAAAAAACATCCATTTGCTATATCCACGTTTCACTAGTATACCTACCTACATTGCGAATTAAAGTTCCTTACAGCTACAATAAAAAATATAATGTAAAATTAAATTAATATACCCGCATAAGTCCCTACATTTTTCTTTATTACTAGTTGCATGTTACACATGAGATCCAACTGTCGATGGCGATAGTATGCATAATCAAAGAATACGTACCAATCTATAAACAACACAAATTAATAAATATTTGAAGATATTTTATTTTCTATATAAAACATGTAGGTATGTTTGTCAGGATAGGATAGTATGGAGGTCAGTCTGTTTTTCCTACACAGAATATGAAAACAGTATGATGGTATGTATGTATGTTTGGAGATTTAAGTATCAAACTATTATGTCTTCTTACATATCGTGTATAGGCGACTACCATACAAATTGTATGAAGTGATGTGACACCAGCTCTCTCTCTGCGGTAGCAGAGAGGGCCGTCAGTCCTCTGGACGCAGGGCGTCCTAGTTATGTAAAGTGTGACCAGCTTCGGTCTTGGATCGAGAGAGAATTGAAGGCACTCACCCCAAGAACGCGGTCCTATCCTCTTCGACCGTCTGCTGAGGGAGACGCTCAGC
The DNA here is from genome assembly GCA_963576475.1 of Molanna angustata. Lineage (NCBI taxonomy): Eukaryota > Metazoa > Arthropoda > Insecta > Trichoptera > Molannidae > Molanna > Molanna angustata. Next base: position 8,558,762 of record OY754984.1, read on the forward strand.
AGATCACCCCGTCGTAGACCAGCAGGAAGCTACAGGTGGGTGACGTCCTCAGGTATAGGTCCTCGATCCAGAACAAGAGAAAAAAAAGAACAGAAAAGCGATTGCAGACGAGAAATTCTGGGTCAAGGGCGCGACAGGCTATGGCAATCCTCCCCTCCACACGGTTACAAAAGAGGGGCCCTGGCTTGCGCTAGGGCAGACACTTCCCAGGCCGTTGGCGCCTCGAGTCAGTTATAAGATAAAGTCAGGTGTAAAAATAAAAAATTGCAAGTTACGAGGCGCACTACGGCCCGAGAAGCTGCTTCTATCCTTCGGCTGCAGTCTGAAGAGGCCTCTACAGTTACAAAGTGCTGCCAAAAGATTTACAAAAAAATTTACCGCGTGGCGGAGGTACCTTAAGTGTTCAATTTTTGGGGCAGTTGCACCTCTGTTGCGTCAGGGCCTGTTGGGATTCTCTGGCGGAATCCCATGGGTTCTTCAGTTATCAAGTTGGTTTGTTTTTTTTGTGCCGGAGAGTGTCCGGCAGTCTTGGATTAAAAGTCAGCTGACCAGCTGTCGGTAGCTGTCAGAATTCTCTTTTTAAAAAAAAGTTCGAATCATCGTGCAAAAAAAGAATTGCCATATAATAAAAATAAAAATAAATTTCCCCAGAATTCCGCTGACGGTCGGGGTAGGTTCCGCGGAGAAATTTAGCCACAACCTACTCGAATAGGACGGTGGATCTCTCTCGCGGACATGGGGCCGAGGCGGGCCGGTATCAATCGCCCCACCCTTTTCGAGAGAAATCCAGCGTCCTGCCATTCGTCCATTCCTCCCGAAAGCGGCTCGGCAAACGCGGGGCCCTATGGCGACGACGAAAGACGGCGGCCGAGGTCGAAGGTTGAGAACCCGTACCAGAATGGTCGGCCATTCCTGCCAGTGGATCGTCGGAGCTTCCCGATGTTACGTGACCGGAGCATTCGGATAAGTCCGATAAGGCAGCCCCTGGTGTTAGCGTTGGTGCCTCTTGGATGGCCCGCTCATGCACTTCCTGCGGACTAGTCACGGTGGCGGTCATCGCATGTCTCAGATACTGGAGGGTGTTCGCACCAACAGTGCACTTCTCGGGGGCGCAGCGCAGGCCATACAACGCCAGGCGCTCCAGCACCAGCCGAAGGTGACGGCAGCGCTCCTCCCGCGTCCCCGAGGAGACGATGATGTTGTTCAAGTAGACCATGCAGAATTCGTGAACGAATCCTGCTGTCACTTGCATCATCGTCCTCCGGAAACCGGACGGCACACCAGCCAAGCCAAAAGGCATCACCCCCAACCGGTAGCGGGCCCCGTCCGGCGCTGCAATAGCCGTGAGCGGTCGAGACTCGGAACCTCCCGAAGGCCCTCCAACACCTCTCGTATCTTCCCCTGTGCAGGAGCCGGAAGATCCTCACATAGCTGCAAGGTCGCGGTTTCTGTGGGTGAACATGCCCGATGGGGGGTCAAATGTATGTTGATTCGCTCCCTCTTCCCGAAGTCAACGCAGACCTCCTCTTCCAGGAGCCAAGGTTGCCCGAGAATAGCTTCCTCGCGCAGGCCGTCCGCGACGAGAAAAGTCGATGCCGTTCGGACGCCCTTCGTTGACCACTCCAGGGTCGCCTCCCCTCGTACCTCCATTGTCATGTTGGAGTGGGCTAGCTTCAATGATGGAAGACCAGTCACGGGGACAACAGCTTCCGAAGGAACCAATGTTCCTCTTACAAGGTTGTGAGAGGCGGCAGTATCAATCAGTGCTTGACACTCCTGCCCCCTCAGCTCAATTTTGATCCGGGGTAAATTTGAATGATGGGTGACAACGTAGCACTCGGCCTCTCCGGTCTGGAGAATTGGAGCGTCAGCTGGCCGATCGCTTCGGCGCGTTGTCAAGTCCGGGTCCGGGCGCGTGATGGCCCCAGGGCGATCGGATGCCCTCTCTGTTCCCAGTTGCTCCGGTCGGACGGGGGCTGCCGTTCTCCGACCGGACGCTGCGCGTGCCTTAGAGCGCGCCGTCTCCTCTTCCAATCTCCTCAGCACCGGGCACTGACCAACGGGGTGCATGTCCCCGCAGAACCGACACTCCCTCGGAGGACGATTCTCCGGTCCCGCGCGGGGTCGTTCCGGGTTAGCCGGAGTGCGCCAAGACCGCGGTGGCTCATTATCCACGCGACGACCCCGCGGGTGCTCCTGACGCCAACATTCTTGGCTTGGCCGCGAGTCACGATACCTAGGTGGGGACCGGTAGTCATCCGCGGACGGTCGTCCTCCTGACACTTCGCCGATTGGCTGCGTGTCGCGCAGGTTCAACTCAAACGGGCGCGAGCCCATCCGCTCGGCCTTCCCCAAGAGTCGTTCATAAGGTGCGCCAGCCATGGCCCATATTTCAAATATTTCTCGATTTCGGGGCGTCATTAACTCTACGATCCGCTCGACTAACCCCTCGTCCATCTCCTCTCCGGGGTAGAGTCGGCGGAATATGTCCTGCTTCTGCACGAGATACAGCAGGGCGCTTTGTCCTTCAGATTGTGTGCCGGCGTGCAGGTGGGCTAGAAGGGCCGAGCGGACAGACTCGGTCCCGAAGCTCCGGCGCAGGAGGCTCTTGAACCGGTCCCAGGTCCATAGGCCCTGCTGGTACTGTGACCACCAGGTTCGTGCTCGCCCCCGCAGTTGATGTGCCGCCTTCTGGCACTTAAGGGTTTCGCTCTCTTCACCATGGGCGAAGTGGCGGTCGCAAGCTGCTAAGAACTGCTCGGGGTCCTCGGCCAAGTTCCCCGAGAATGTCTCCTCAAGTTTAGTGTTGCCTGATGGCACGTAGATTCTATAGTTGGGCGCCAGAAGCTGTTTTTCCACGGCTTCACGTGGTGAAAAATGTGCAGTGTCGGCGCGGGGCTCATGTGGGCTATGCACTACGTGGGACGCGCGATCCCTGTTAAATGGCGTACCGCCGCCGTACTCCGCGTCGTTCTGACCGTACTGCGGGGGGGAGACGGCACGAGAGCCGCTCCCGGGATGAGAACGCGCGGTGGCAAATGTACCCGAAACCGCCGGTAAACCCCCCCTTCCGCGAGTCTGCATCGCTCCGTCCGCGACCGGACCGTGAGCGCCTCCAAGTTCCTCTCGATCCAAACACACACACCCCGAATCGAGCTCCCCCAAGATGAGCAAGGTGCGCGGTTACGAAAGGAATTTAGTTACATATGGTACATCAGAATAAAAAAATAAAAAAAAAATCCTAAAAGTAGGTGTCGCATGGACAAAACAATTTAAAAACAAGTAAAAAATTTGAGCAGGATAAAAATTATTTGCATAAAAAAATCTCGCAATAGCGCGTCAAATATATAAAATTTAAAAAATACAATAATATCCAAATATAACAGAAATGCTCAAATATACAAGTTGAATTAAAATACAAAATATAATTGTCGATGAAATAAAATTTAAACACATAATAACTATCGTCGATGAAATAAAATTGTTATTATTGTTTTAAAAAAATATAGTATTCTTAAGTCGTAAATTTATCTTTCTTATTTTGTTTGTATATACAAATAAACAAATAAATATATGTATTTTTTTTTTTTTTTTTAGTTTTCTTTCGTTTATTATCCCGGCCGTAAACAATTGTAATTTATTACCATATATTGTAGTCTCTGGTAAGTAAAATCTCCTACAGAATATATATCTTTATTCTATGATCTTCTATGGCTTACTCAATTGTCAAACATCAAAGTTTCACAATATATTATATCAATTTTATTTCGGAGACTGTTAACTGTGATATGATTAAAATCTAGCAATTATCGATTTCAGATTTAGCTTGTTAAAGAATGGCTTTATTCATTGCCAGGTATAAATACACACCATCATCAGTGAAATCGTACGCCTCTGTTATTTCTTTTCACGTTATTTGTAACGTTTGTAACGTTTCTGTTATTTGTAACCGATCAATACATTACATACCAAACTACAATGTCTACGATACAATGAAATGTCAATTCAATATGTAAACCAGCTGATTGTCAAGTTCACACAGGGCATATTATACATTTGTGATAACACAATTTTGTCAATTGTCTAGACACAAACACACCCTTGAGAACACAATTCTGGTTTCCCTTTTTTCTTGTACTCTTAGTTTACAATTAAGAGCTCAATTAAGATACCCATTGTTAAAAATTTATACAGTAGTAAAACTTTTATTTTATATGATAGTAACATAGAGACCATGCAAGAATTAAAGTTATGAAATCATGCTATGTATTGTCTTATAACAATAATAAACACTTTTAAAATACAGTTCTTGTTTTATTTATATACTGTTGGTTCTACAAGCTTAATAAGATAAAATAGCACCTATAAAACATACGCTCTCGCAATACCATCAGTTCAAAACTAGGATATATACTGATATATACTATGTTATCACTGTATTGCCTCAGAACAGACTTGTCTAGTGAGGCAGTAAATTTCCAAAAAGGCACAATGGTACATTATGCTTATAAGTCTTTTTCAAAATATACATATCTTTGCCGGCTTGAGAGAGATCGATCTCAGGGTGCGTGTAGTTCGTTTGAACACGCTCGTTCAAAAGGCCACTAAGTTGGGCGACAATCTGACACCAGCTCTCTCTCTGCGGTAGCAGAGAGGGCCGTCAGTCCTCTGGACGCAGGGCGTCCTAGTTATGTAAAGTGTGACCAGCTTCGGTCTTGGATCGAGAGAGAATTGAAGGCACTCACCCCAAGAACGCGGTCCTTTCCTCTTCGACCGTCTGCTGAGGGAGACGCTCAGCAGATCACCCCGTCGTAGACCAGCAGGAAGCTACAGGTGGGTGACGTCCTCAGGTATAGGTCCTCGATCCAGAACAAGAGAAAAAAAAGAACAGAAAAGCGATTGCAGACGAGAAATTCTGGGTCAAGGGCGCGACAGGCTATGGCAATCCTCCCCTCCACACGGTTACAAAAGAGGGGCCTTGGCTTGCGCTAGGGCAGACACTTCCCAGGCCGTTGGCGCCTCGAGTCAGTTATAAGATAAAGTCAGGTGTAAAAATAAAAAATTGCAAGTTACGAGGCGCACTACGGCCCGAGAAGCTGCTTCTATCCTTCGGCTGCAGTCTGAAGAGGCCTCTACAGTTACAAAGTGCTGCCAAAAGATTTACAAAAAAATTTACCGCGTGGCGGAGGTACCTTAAGTGTTCAATTTTTGGGGCAGTTGCACCTCTGTTGCGTCAGGGCCTGTTGGGATTCTCTGGCGGAATCCCATGGGTTCTTCAGTTATCAAGTTGGTTTGTTTTTTTTGTGCCGGAGAGTGTCCGGCAGTCTTGGATTAAAAGTCAGCTGACCAGCTGTCGGTAGCTGTCAGAATTCTCTTTTTAAAAAAAAGTTCGAATCATCGTGCAAAAAAAGAATTGCCATATAATAAAAATAAAAATAAATTTCCCCAGAATTCCGCTGACGGTCGGGGTAGGTTCCGCGGAGAAATTTAGCCACAACCTACTCGAATAGGACGGTGGATCTCTCTCGCGGACATGGGGCCGAGGCGGGCCGGTATCAGATGTCGTCACTAAATTCAATTTTTATAAAAATTGTTAAATAAAATTGAGATGTGCTAATACAATGTTTATATTTTTTATATTAAATTAAATTATCTAGTTGGGGTGTTTTGGCTTTTTCGATATTTTTAAAAAAATGGAAATGTAGGCAGTTAAACTCATAAATTTATCATAAAAAAAAATACTTTTCTTAATAAAAAATGTTTGAGAAACCCTGGAATTTTTTTGAAAAAACTAATTTGAGATTTTGTATTTGTCTATCTTTATACCAATTTTCAGCGTTCTAGCTTTTATGGTTTCTGAGATATATGGAAAAATAAAGTAAAAATTCAAAAGTTGATAACCCTTGACTGAAACAAAAATTCACAATTCTGAGTATAAAAGTTTTGTAGGCCTATAACTGTTTATATATTCTGAAAATTTGGGTCTCTGTAAATTGAGCGGATCAAAAGTTATAAGGGGGGGGGACACACACACAGACACACACACACACAAAACTCACATTAAATGTTCTACTCCGAATTCTGATTAAATCTATGTATGGGAACATATATGCTGCTAGGCCTCTAGTTGGTGTTATTAGCATGCAAAAAGTCCACTACACCATACAAAATTTTCCTTCGTACACGTATCTTGGCTTAACTAGTTGCATGTAACACATGAGATCCAACTGTCGACAGCGATAGTATGTATAGTTGAAGAATAAGTACCAAACCCATAAATACAAATTATTTATTATTTTATGATATTTAGTTTTCTATACAACACATGTACCTAGGTAGTCAAGATAGGATAGTATGGAGGTCAGTCTTTTTTTCCTACCCGGAATATGAAAACAGCATGATGGTATATGTATATTGTATGTTTAGAGATGAAGTATCAAACTATTAAGTCTTCTTTGATATTGTGTATAGGTGACTACCATACAAATTGTATGAAGCGATGTCGTCACTAAATTCTATTTTTATAAAAATTGTTAAATAATATTGAAAAAATTAAAATTAATTAAATTAAAAAAAAATTGAGTTGTACTGCTACAATGTTAATATTTTTTATATAAAATTAAATTATCTAGTTGGGGTGTTTCGGCTTTTTTCGATATTTTAAAAAAAAATGGAAATATAGGCAGTTAAACTCATAAATTAATCATAAAAAAAATATTTTTCTTAATAAAAAATGTTTGAGAAACCCTGGAATTTTTTTGAAAAAACTAATTTGAGATTTTGTATTTGTCTATGTTTATACCAATTTTCAGCGTTCTAGCTTTTATGGTTTCTGAGATATAGGGAAAAATAAAATAAAAATTCAAAAGTTGATAACCCCTGACTGAAACAAAAATTCAAAATTCCGAGTATAAAAGTTTTGTAGGCCTGTAACTGTTTATATATTCTGAAATTTTAGGCTCTGTAAATTGAGCGGATCAAAAGTTATAAGGGGGGGACGGACACACACACACACACACAGACATACACACACACACACACACAGACACACACACACGAAATGTTCTACTCCGAATACTGAGTAAATCCGTGTATGGAACATATATGCTGCGAAGCCTCTAAGTTGGTGTTTTTTGACTTCAAAGTTGGAAAAGCCGTGAAAAAAGTAGACCTCTCCATACAATTTTTGCGTATTCTGGCTTGATACATTGTCGATATGTTAAGAGAACAAAGTTCTCCTGAACAAATCGACAGTTGGATAATGTCGACTCATCAAGAGAATTGAATTCTCATGAACGAATCGACAGTTGGAATATATTTATTTTATTGAGATGTAAAAAAAGGATTATTTCTTACATCTAACAAATTTAAAAATAATAACAAACACTTAGCACCCTGCGCAAGTGTCGAGTTTACTGCCGTATGGAAATTTATTCCATCTAACCAGAGTTTACAGCCCAGAGAAGCAATATTTGCGTGAGAAATGAATTTAAATAAATTTATCCTCTGCTGGGAATCGAACCCAGGACGCCCGCATAGAAACCAAACGGCTTACCAACTGTGCCTCAGCGGTCGGCATTTCATTTACTTAGTAGGACTAATATCCATCAGAGAACACCAAAAAACAAAAGAAATTCACGATATACCTACTAGTATTCAAAACGTAGGCGACGAAAATGTTTGGTATAAACCACCACTAGGCTGGGCCTTTCCCATAAAATTATCAAAGGTTATTTTTCATTAAAACATTAATAAGTTATCATTTTTTGCTGCCATCAGTTCAAGAAATAATTATTGAATTTCACTGGATGATTGAAAAATCAAGATTGTATGGAGTAAACTATGTGAGCTTGCAGGTACCTGTACATTATCTCTTTCACTTATATAGACACACTCACACACATATACACATCCTTACACTCATACGTACACACATACATACACTCATGCACTATCATTCAGATATAAATGTTTTTCATATGTAGCTTTAAGTATGTAAGCACAGCAGTCAAAATTTATTGTTAATAATGTGGAAATTTGTTATTAGTTTTAGTCTTATACTCATGCATCTATATAAAAAATGTTATTATACTGTAAATTTCCCGAAAATGAAATAAAATAAAATAAAATATGTATATGTATTTCGAGGAGCGGAGTTAAGTCTAGGCCACAAACCACTCTTTAATCCGTGTATAAGGAGACTCAACTTTACTTGTAATTCTGACCTCAAATACCTATAGGTACTTACGTATTTGTGTCCCTCGAAAATTCTTTTTTTTATTTTCAAAAATACGTCAGTCAGGCAGGCAGTTCTCCCTAGTATAGTCAAGAGCTCGGTCTGGCTGTGATGATGAAGAGGGTCTCTCTTTCTCTCTCACAAGGGCCCTCCTAAGGGCGGGAGGTTTTCGCTAATTTGAGTGGACGGAATTCACATTCAACGTCACTCTTTTTTTTTCTCCGAAGAAAATGTATTTTTTCTCTCGTAGCTACAGTATATACTTGAGTAGATGACAGCACGAGAGGTTAAGGCGGGTCGAGAAATAACATGTACAATGTACATATATATAATGTACCTATATACCTAATGAGGTTACAAGAGTCACAAAGATGAAAAAATGGGTTGTGGCCGACACTCCACTCTCCACTACAGTGCATTTTTACTTTCCACTACTACGGAATAGTGGAGAGTCATGATTTCACAATTTTAAAGCATATTTTTTCAAATCAAATTCTAAATGGGTATCATGTAGAGGGTTTCGTTGTGATGTTTTTGTGTGTGTGCCGTATGCCGTAATCCGTATGCCGTATACCTACAAATATGAAATTTTATGTCCTCTGTACCTACAACTCAAACTAAAAGGCTGCTGAACTTCATATTGATACCATTTGTGTGAAGTACATTAACTTATAGCTGATCAGTTTACCATAAACAATGATTCACTTTTACTCTCCACACTATGTAATATTGGAAAGTCATGATTTCACAATTTTTAAGAGTATTTTTTACATAAATTTCTCAACGCGTATCATGTAGAGAGTGTACACTGTGAGTTTCGTCGTGATGTGTTTGTATGTATGGCGTACGGCGTACGGATTATCCTTTTTGTGTCCTCTCTACAGCCCAAAATATAAGTCCGATCGACTTCATATTAACATCATATGTGTAAAGTGCATAGACAGAGCTGATAGATATCCGTTTTCTTCTCTGTAATTTCATCTGTCCAAATTTTCAAAATGCTCTCACGGTCTGGAAAATCGAGGTATTTTTATACTGTTTGAAATTTTGATACAACGAAAATACACTCATCAAAAATGAATTCAAGGATTGTCAAAATTTAAAGAATAAATCTATGGTTTGCCATATCAATGTAAAATAAATTTCATATTTGTGTGAAAAATGTAGAAGTAAAATAGCTTCTGTAGGGGAAAATTGGGTGATCAACTTCATATTGATATTGTATGTGTCTCTATATATAAGTGTATTTTTTACTCTCCACTTCTATCTTCCTCAAGGGGTAGCCAGTGAGAACCGAACACCGCATTCTTCTATATTGACACGTCATACAAGGATATCTGATCAGTACTTCTCAATTTTTTTAACTGTCAAATACTTCAAAGTGACCCCAAGCTCGATTTTGTTATTTTTATTTTCAAATTGGCAAAAAGACACAACATTTTCATAAAATGGCATTGAAGTATTAGGTCTTCTTCTTCTTCTTCTTTCTCAGCCATCTCTCCACTGCTGGATGTAGGCCGCTTCTAAGTTATAGTAATAAAATATTTAAATATAAAATAATTTAACATGGTGAAAATTTTCCATACATACATACCATCACGCCATGTCCCTCATGAGATAGGCAGAGAACCGAACGCCACTTATTTCTATCTTGACATACATTCATCGCCTCGTCAACATTCATACATCGTCTTACCTATACATCTTCGTCTGTTGTTCACGCTTCTAACATTTCCGTCTTTCAAAATACCGTACACATGGACGTGCCATCCCTTCCTTGGTCTGCCCCGTGGCCTACGATATACAGGCCTGCGCGCGCTTTTTACCGACATCGAACTTAGTGCTGTCGTTTCACCTAGGTAGCGCAGGCCTGTTATTAATGTTTAATTTACTAAATAGTTATAAAGTATTTTTTTGTTATATTTTAATACATTTAAGTAGGTATTTAGTAAGTGGTAAAATGAAGCATGTATAAGATAAATTTAATAGTGTTTTGTATCTCATTCCGCTACTTTTAAAATATTAATATCCATAATACTTATTTCTGTTATTATGTATATTGATGCTATTGAAATTAATTAGGTTTAAACACAAATATTTTTAAAAATGTAGTGGATAAAGAAAACAACATAAAATGTACCTATGTTTGCATTCGCAATTTAAAATACTAAGAAATTAATAAATACATACAACAATTGGTTATTAAACAAATCAGCAAAGGATTACAACTAAAAATATATGTGCACCAAACTTTCAAATTGCAAAACATAGATATTATACCTATTAGTATATTGACAATTATTATTGAATGAAAAAATAAAAGATAGGTATGTGTACAATATAAAATAAACCTCATTATTAGGATTATGTAAACAATGCTATTTCAAATCGACTATGTGATACAATAGCAATGATTTAAAATTACCAGTTTTAAGGCATTTATTAGACGTAATAGTTGTTCTTTAAATTTAATATCAATGTATAAAGTTATCTTCGCAGAGAAACGTCACCCGGTTGAAACAACTTCAATACTAACTTGGTAATGTGTGGATATACGGCACTAAGTTCGTATTTTGTCAACGGAGATTGACCAGCGCGCTCAGGCCTGTATATCGTAGGCCACGGGTCAGCCCCGACCTCTCATTCCATTCCTGTCCGCAATGAATAATTTGTGGAGATACTTGATAGTGAGGAGTATAGCGTTGGCCACAACCCACTCGCTTATTGTTTGTTTTCATTTTGAATATTTTCTTGTTCAACGAAGTATAGTCTACCCAACGTATAATGGCACGCGATATTTGCAAATTGCGAAAATGAAACAAAAAAGTACCTACATACTTCCGCGACTTGATTTGCCGCTCGCTCTGTACATTAGTAGGTAAGTATAATAAAACAAAAATAAACTTGCACTTGAAATTTCAAATCTGCTTAGTATAATATAAATATTGTATTTATATAAGTGCATGGGAAATTATATACCTACCTACCAAGAGAGTTGTAGAAGAGTTGTTTTTATGTTTTGCGATATCTACTTATAAGAGTTGCATGAAACACATGAGATCCAACTTTCGTTAGCCATAGTATGAGTATTTTAAGAATACATACCACACTATAAACCCTTAAATCCACATTAATGGATATTTTCAGATATTTTATTTTCTATACAAAACATGTATGTCAAGGTTGGATTATCTGGAGGTCAGTCCTTTTTTCCTACCCCGAATATGTAAACAGCTTGATGGAATACATGTATGCTTGGAGATTAAGTATCAAACTATTGTGAGTCCCCGTATATATTGTGTAATATTTACTGCCATACAAATTGTATGAAACCATCTCACCAAGAAATGCAGAAAAATGATATATAATATGTTCAAAATTATTACGAGACATTTTTGATATTAAAACTTGAAATTATTTACTATGCAATAGTAGATACAAAGTAGTCTAGAGTATGGAATTATAGGCTGGGGAGGGATGGCAAAAACTCTACTTGCTCCGATTGAAAGAACACAAAAATCAACAATAAAGGTAATGCACAGAAGACCTAAAAGATAACCCACAGAACAAATATTGACAGTGGATTTTTGGATGTTAGACAGCTCTATATGAGACTGATACTGTCTCATATGCATTAAAACACTGCTGAGTTCCAACCGGACTATATACTGATACATGGCACTAGAAACAGACATCAGCTAAGACCAATATAGTCAATATAATTTTTTGGCACCAAGACTTTGTAGTAAAATAATGATGGATATTGAACAAAACATATCGCATGATGGGAAAAATTTCAAAGACCTCGTTACTCGTTGGCTGAAGCAGATTGGAAGAGAAGGATCTGCCTCAGTACGCCTTATATTTTTTGAGATAGAGGTTTTAGAGTTTTTCATCCTGGTTGTCGATGTTCTAAGTGAATGGAATATATAAAAAAAGAAAACAATGCCTTCCCCGATAAAGGATATAAATGCGGTAGAGACGCGATTTGCGGCGTTTTATCGCTTCCGCGCGCTATACAGATAGTTAGGTATACATATACAGTGTAGGTACTTGTTCGGCCAAGAGCTCTGCTACGTAATAAACCAAGTATAAAGTAACATATGTGTTTAACATATTAACCCCACACCAGGACATGACATAATTCAAAATAATTAAGAATAATTATATTTTCAACGGAATTCCGATTTCAAATCAAACCATTTTTCTCATAGGATAAGATTTTAGGATGTAAAAAAACGTTGAGAAAATTTATGCTTAGGTTCTCTCTTCCTACTCCATTAGATACACAATATGATCCTGTTTTATATTATTTTAATGTAGGTATAAGGGCATAAACAGGCATAAAATGACGCAGTACATAAACTGGGTAATGGACCTAAAAAGAGGAAGAAGAGAATGTATTAGGAAAAAACCATTAGCTTATTATAAAACTATTACAAATTCAGTAAAATATAACAATTTTCGTAAAGTGAAATAAACTTGAAAAGCATGTAATAAAATAGAATGCTGTTAAAAGTCATTGGCGGCGTATAGATGTTTCCACTCCAATATCTCAATATGGAGTGTACTTTTTTTATAAATATTTTTTAAATATCACTCAAATCTACTGAATAAGTTGTTTTTATATTCTTTATGTTACTTCTTGGGTAATTAACATGTATTAGGTTCTAAATCAAACATTAATTCAACATGCACCCAATAACAAGTTGCCACATTCTGGAGACTTACGATATTTATCGTCTCACAGAAGTATTGTCTCCAAACTAAAAACACAATTAAAAACTGTGTCTCCACCGGGAATCAAACCCGGGACCTTTGTATTAGCAGTCAGATATCTCACATCTAACCAACTGAGCCTCGAAGACTGACATAACTTATAATCCTGATATTACGTCGTCTATCTCATTAAACATCTTCAAGAAAAGGCTAAAGCAAAAATATTTATCTGACAACACCTGATTACATCTTCCTCTCCTCTTCCTTTCCTTATCCTTTAGTTTTCCTATCATTGCTATGAATTGTTCTTTTATGCTATCTTATTTGTTTTTTTTTACTTTTATTCTGCTGTATTAATTTATTTTGTAATGTGATTATGTAACTTATTGCCATAGTACACATTGTTTTGTATACTTAACATTAACTCTGGTTGGTTGGAAGAAATTGCCATCAGGCAATCAGCCCGCCAGTGTACAAATTGTATGTACAAGAAGATTCAAATAAATAAATAAATAAATAACTTACTGTGAAGCAAGATATTTCAAAAATAACTTGGTCTGAAGCACCGGCTTAGAACAGTGCTTCCATTATTTTCTGTGATCGTTTTTGGGTGTCCCCGTGAGAACCGAGTAATAGACAATGCAAAAAAAAATCTCACCTAGTTCAGCAATGAGGTTCATCACCCATTCTGGGGGGCAAGTCTGGTTCGACCGGCGAAATCAAAACCCCAGTGATTACCCATATCATGGATATAATTATCGTATGGAATTCTATGACATCTAAAGATATTGTAGAACTCCATATAATAATTATATCCATGATATGGGTAATCACGAGGGTTTTGATTTCGCCGATTAAACCAGACTTGCCCCCCTGATCGTTGACTTTTTTAGGTGACACGACACTGGTGTGTGTGTGTGTGCTCACAAACACGTATGTGTCGTGCTTCCTTTTATCACCTGATGCACGCCTGTCGCTTGTTACCCCACATTGTGGTATATGCCGTGATGGCATTAATGAACTGATGATCAAAATATTAAAATTATATTCCTGCGTTTAATATAAAACGAATTTGTATTAAACGAAAATTATTCAAAACTAAAATGTTGCACGTTGTTAATCACGCGCGTTTATTATTGAAGCTTTTGATGAAATTTGCAAAATGGGCTCAGTAGAGGGTTAAAATTATGTGCATCGGGCGTTATATAGGGGTTAATTAAACTTCATTAAAATTTCACTTTCAAATCTAGTAGTGATGTACGGATGCATTGCGAAATGCGCGTCGGCAATATAGCCTTCTCAAATTATCTGTCATTTGTTATGACAAATATTATTTGTAATTCGTTTGCCATTTATTTATTTATTTAGAGGACAACATACAGCACATAATAAATTATATAAAATAAAGATGATTTGATTAATAATAAAGCCAATTACAGATCGCTGAAGTTATTGTAGTATATTAAGATACATTAGGAATGGTTACATATTATGGTGAGATATTGTGTGAATGATGTGTGAAATTATATAAATAAATGTGTGCAATATTAAGATTTCATCCTCATAATCAAAGTGTTGAGTTTGATTATGAGGATGAAATCTTAAGTTTGATATATTTGTTTAAATGTGGGGGCGCTAAGTAAGAATATGTCGAACTCTTGGAAATGCCTATTATATGTATTACATATTCTGTACATTGTTGCATGTTGAGCATAGTTGGTGTGTTGAGTGGTAAGACGGAAAAGAGGAGTGTGTCTAGTTCTACGGGTAGGGATGTTGAAAGATATAGGTATAATTTAAGAGAGTTTACGTCATATTAATACGCGAAAAAATACGTTTGACCGTATTTATAATTATTTGTTGTTTTATTGATTTGTGAACTGAAATAGAAAAGAAATATTGACGTTGCTTCACAAATGTCAAAAATAATTGACATGTTTTGCGACCATCGGCAACATTCGGGAATTATCGGAAACATTCGGTCCCTATACTCTTCTTTTATTGCTGTTAAAACAACCTGGGATCGTGTTTATCTTATATAGGCGTTATATAACATTATTGACTTATATAATGCTATTATGAATAGTGATTTTCAGTACCGTTGTTATACACTGTTTTAAACCTAACAAAGTTATTATGAATAAGGCCCGAATTATAGATTCGTTCCCCAGCTTGAGACTGGTCTTGAGAACACGTTCTCAACCAAAATGGTATTAAAGAAACAAAAGTCACTGAGCTTGATCTCAAGACCGGTCTCCAAATGTATAGAAGAGTTGAAATTGCTTCGAGACAGCTATCCCACTGTCTTGAGAACGGTCTCAACGAGAGAAAAGAATACAGCGCTTTACACGAAAAAGAGTCGCATATAGACACGGACGAATTTCGCGTTATTAGTATTTTGACGTTTACATTGTTAGCGGTACTAAAATGGATCGAGAATCTTATTTGGAACCTTCTGGGAGTAATTATAGTACAATCATTCATAAACTAATCATGTGAATTAAATTTTGTAAGATTTCATAAAATTTCCGGTACATCCAGGAAATATCATGTTGTTATTCTATGCATGTTGTATCATATTTGAAATGCCTGCCTTTCCTGGATCTATTCACTGTAGGTACACATATTCCCATAATATGCTATATGACAGATAAACGAAGAAGTTTTCATTTCCTCTTTCGAATAAAATGGTCGATATTTTCACTATTTAATCACGTATCATAATATTATGATGCATAAATTTCTCTACACTTTCAAAGATTACCAAGACAACGAATTGTCAAAATATCTATAAATAGATATTCCAACTCATTGCTACCAACATAACAACGCTAAAATTATTGCCATTCACGAGAAAAAGTACTTATTTATAGAGCTGCATGCACATTTTTTTCGAGTACGCTTTCTCGAATGAGAAGGCGTACGTATTTTGCTTTTAATACGGATTTTCGAGCATGATCTCAAGATGGTCTTGAGATGAAACATTTGGAGAACGGTCTTGAGAATTATTCTATAATTTGGGCCTAAGCCTGATATACATTGTTAGCTTCAATTTGAAAAAATCAAAGATAAAAAAAAAACAATTCATTTTATGAAATCAAGAATAACGGTTTCACAAATGGAAATTTGGTATTTTTTTCTAAATGCACTTGCATTGCCATTGTACATGTACATTGATTTCTTACAGCGCTCTGTTGTCCAGTCTCATCTTAGGTACGATTTTAAACGCGAAATTTCCCAAAGGCGCTTATGACATATCACTATTATCTTGTTAATCCTAGTTGAGAGAGGGCGCCCTCTGGCGGGCTCATTGTCAACGTGAACGAGGGAAATTAAAAAAATGACAACATGGCGGATATCTGCATTAAGCTCACGCCAAGTGACGTGTGTGCGTGGGGGGTGGTGGGGTTGTTATAATGGAGGGTAAATGAAGTCTTGCAGCAGTGCCTGGGGGGTGGAGAGGAGGGGACGGAGAAGAGGGGCTCGAGGAGCATTGTCGATAAGCCTCCAGGGGCTTGCAAAAATGATGATGATACCTCGACTTGATTTCTAAGCCCCTAGTATTTACAGCTCTCTTCCGGCTTCGAGTGTAAAGAACATGGATACTACACGTTACTGTATACGAACTGATTTTATTTTTATTCTACTTTCAGAGGTGTTTTCATTAATATTATAAACTGTAGACTTTTCTGTCTTTGCATCTTGTTAATTTTATGTTTTCCTTATTTTCGGGTAGAATTTCAAATTTTACTTGTGACATTTTCATTCCTTAATTGTCATGATATATCCTGTATCTGGTGTTGAGAGAATGCGGCGCTGGTTCGATTTTTTTAAGTATTTGATTCGTAGAGATAGAAATTGCGAGTTATACTATTTATGCACTGCAATTGAACAAATTTAAGCACCTCCAGTGACACCAAAACAAGACAATGCACCTACCTTTGGACCAGGGTTGCTGGAAGGGCCTTCTTCTGCAGTGTGGGTAGCTGGAGATGTCTCAGTTGACAGGCGAACTTGTAGCGATTATATCGGCGGCGGCGAGATGATAATAGCGAAACTTATTTTAAATATATATTACAATGATATAATAGACGCGTCAGCGAAAGTAATAATAAAAAAAGGTCTTTTTTCACAGCGGCGAGAGCGAAGCGAACACTTGTTCTAGATGTCGTCCATACAGACACCTGGCGGCGGCCACGATAATATACGGCATTCCTATTAGCCGAGTCGGTGCATTGCTTACTTGAATGACACATAGAGGCACCAAATAAGTCAAATGCAGTGATATTTTAATATTTAAAATTTGTAGCGCGAACAGTATCCTTTATTTATACTTTCATGTCACGCCCAGCATCAATTACATGTAGGTATACATTATTGCATTATAATAATTCATTTAACAGAAACAGACAATTGAAGCGTTGGTAGACCAAGATAAAAAGTAAAAGCAGGCTCCATAAAAATAAGTAATAACATTTATAGATAAGAAACAAAATTAAATGTATAAAATATATGACATTAAAAAAGAAAATGGAAATGATTACAAAATTTTAAATTCTCCACTATATTTTTTTTTCTTGGTGTCATTTCATTTTATTTTATTTTTTCTGCATAGTATGTATGTGTATTATTTTATATATATATACATTTTATAACAATAAAATGTAATAACTATGCAAACTATATACATAGGTTGTTGCTTCGGAACAAATTCTGTCTAGTATAGCAGTTATCTTATATAATATGGTTGATCTGTTTTGTGTGAGCCCATATGTTTGTTGAGGTAATGATTGTGAGTGCAGAAAGTTGAGATTGTGTACATATTTAGTGTGGAACGGAAACAATCACCTGGTTCATAATTGAATATAATTGTCAATAAAAATTGTAAACTGCTAGCCCTAGAACATGATTTCCTAGTTGGGCAGCAGTAATCTACTTATTGTTGTCATTATAAATATGGTGTGATAAAAGTTAAATAAATAAATATATATTTTTTTATAATATTATGATATACCTAAATATGCAGACCGTATACATAGGTAATTGCTTCGGAACAAACTCTGTCTAGTGAAGCAGTTATCATAATATTATGACCTAAATAAATAAATAAAAATAATAAGGAAGGTTTGTGCTTCGGAGTATTACGGGTCGTAAGCCGTGTGAATTTCACCTCTGTGTCCAAAATTTTTTTTTCGTCACACAATATTAATAATATACGTCGGGAAATTTAACATGGCTCCCTAACCGGTGGTACTCGCTTCATCACAGAGGTCTCTCCCTCTTAGTGAGTTTTTATCTACCCCATCCACATTATGAGCCGCGTGCCTTTTCTACCCTCACCTCGTCATCTGCCATTCAGCCACCCATCGGCTTTTCTTCAGTCTGCAGCAGCGGCGGCAGAACCATAATATTAAGGGGGGTGGATGTATGATGATGACTCGCTCTTTACACTAAGTGCTTCACGATGTATTATGTCCTGTCCCACGGGGTGATATATCTGTATCTCCCTATTAATTATTACAACCGAAATTACATCTCAACCCTTGAAATGTTTGTATCACGAAACATGCAGTTCACTTGAGTGACATGTGCATTTTTTTACTATCCACAACTATAGACATACATACCATTACGCCATGTCTCTAATGGGGTAGGCAGAGAGAAACGAACGCCATGTTTTTCTATTCCGACACGCATCCATCGCCTTATCAACATTCATACATCGTCTCATACAAATTTATTTATTTATCTTTTGTACATGATATCAACAAATATAGTTAATGCACACTGGTGGGTTTATTGCCATTAGGCAATTTCTTCCAACCATCCTGATTACATATTACCTATATATTAGATCAACAAAAGAATTAAAGCAAAAATATACATTACACTAAGATAAATATTAAAGACAAAAAAACGTCATAGCAAAAAAATGATTGGGAAAGAGCAAGGAGAGAAAATGAAATTGATATTTAACTATGAAAAGATGTAATAATATGAATGAGACGAATTTGTGCAAAGACATGTGTATAGAGCTCTGTTCTCTCTACCTATCCCAACAACAGGGACATGACGTGTTGTGAAATGGGTCCGATAATGAGGACTAGTCATCTATTATACAAAAATTTCTTCTTCTTCTTTTTCTTCCTTCAGCGATTTGTCCACTGCTGGATGCAGGCCTGCCCTCCTTGACAACGTGTCATTAAGCTTAAGAAAAGAAACAAGAAAAGATAACTCAATGTATGGAAGTGACAGTTGCCAGTCACGTGACAACTGTCACTTCCATACATTGAGTTATCTTTCCTTGTTTGTTTTCTTGAGCTAAATGACACGTCGTCTAGAGGGGCAGTTCTAAATATTTCCATTATTCTTTGAACTTGGATTGGTGCAACAAGCTCCGTGCCGTGAGAAAAGAATTGTATTCAAATCCAAACATTTTTCACGTTAGGTATCTATAGGTAGGTACTATACTAACTGATGTAGTGGAGATAACTGTGTTTGCCACAACCCACTCCTTAATTTATACTTTTCATATTTTAAACCATTAATGGTAACATTGTTTATTTGCGTAGGTATCTTTTTAATATCTGTTACTTTGAAAAAAAAAAATTTTATTTATCTTAATCCAACTGTCGATTCGTTCATGAGAATTCAATTCTCTTAATGAGTCGACATTATTAAGCCAAGATGTGTGTACGAAGGAACATTTTGTATGGCGTAGTGGACTTTTTGCATGCTAATAACACCAACTAGAGGCCTCGCAGCATATATATTCCCATACATGGATTTACTCAGAATTCGGAGTAAATCCATGAAGTCAATACATATTGCGTAGGATAACAAATCAAGATACATTTAATTAAATAATAACCGAACGCGCGCCAAAGAGAATATAACCTACGGATAACGTGCGCCACATAGGCGATGACAGTCAGATTGAGAAAATGAACAGACTGCCAACCTAATCATTATAATGTTTCTTTTGGACGCCAACGACGCTGTAGCGTAGCTTATTCTTGTAATGTGTCACTTGCCTACGAAATTTATTTCGCTGATCCAATTTAAGAACACTCTTTTCTTGAACGAATATACATAAGATAACATGGCATATTGCGTAGGCCCCCTGGCCCACTAGTTGTTTCTAAAATCTCCATCGTTTGAATATAATGGACCTACCAAATGGGTAAATTTAGTTTAAATCTTCTACAAAATCCACCATCAAAGCCATATTTTCTGTATTCACACATTTATGTAAATATAAACTTTTCACACAAAGTCTCAATATTACAAAGCAACCCACTCACTCAGTACCACCTACATACTTGGCAGTCAATAATATAAAGATCTACCATAACGTGAGGTCTGCTAATATTGACCCGAGAGTTCCACCGGCCAGTGTGACTGTAAATTGCTTTTACGCCAAGTTCTGCCCGGCTCCTAGGAGATCAGCACTCGCCTATCTGGTCTCGGTCGGACCCGGAGACATGGGCTGCTTCTGGACTGATTGTCTCGTATCTGTTTGTGTAGGCATTTTCGTCCACTCCCAGAGTAAACACGCACACACATACACACACACATTGGGAGAGGACCTCAATGTATACATACACTTGACACCCATACAGTAGCACTTTCTGAGCGTCAATATCGATCACTGCCCACCCCTCCCTCACACCGCCCGCAGATCCCACATCTGACACCAAATTGTTATTTCCTAAGCGTCTCGACACTACGTCAAAAGGCCCCTCCAAACGCAGAGGAACACACCAACTTCCTGACGAATCTCATATTGCTTTTTATTAATAACCGTCACTTTGCCTGCCGTAGCTGTGTCACGTTTTTGTCGACCTGATAAACTCATCTGCCCCAAACCATCCACAACATTCGATCTTCAAATTTGACAGTTTTCCGCTCAGCTCGGAGGCACCGCGCCGCAGAGTCGAATCCATTTAAACCAACCGTATTGAGTCGGCGCATCTTTTCTTGTCCTTTTGATTAGCTGGTTCAGAATTCGGAGGTCTTCATTGGTATTTTTTGGACGCCGTCGTATCTTTTCCCCTTGTGTTTTCTTCTGTCGCCCCCACCGATGCCAACAGTGGCGAGCTGGGCAGGTATATAAGAGAGAGAGAGACCCCCCCGTATCCCCCGCACACCCTGTACATAATGTAAGCACCCTATGTGTGCACGGATGGTAGTGGCACATAGCGCGAAGATCTTTTGGGTTTATGTACACAACAGGGTGAAAGGACACAGCGCAGATGATATTTTATACTTTCATTTGTTTTTATCGTATTACTACAGTTGATAAATCGATGGCTAAACGGACATATATTGTAGGTATGTCCACTTTTTGGTAAAATTGTGTTATGATACACATTTTGTAGAGCTTGTAGAGCTTGACTTTATCTTTGATCTGTGAAAACATAGTATGTCAATACAGCTAAAGAAATCTAAAGTAATAAAGCAATCAATATGTTAGTGTATGTGTGTGTGTATGTGTGTGTTTGTCTCACGCCTTTTGAAAAACCAAGAGCATCTAAAAATCTAATTTATGTGCGAACATGTACCAGTATACCTGATGCAGTGTCACGCTAAAAATAATGCGATTAAAATGCTGAATTTTAAAGATATTTCAATAATTATTTTTTTCATACAAAATTTTCCAAGTCATATCTGTCAAAAAAGTGTACATTTTGCACGCAAATATCTGTTTGTTTAAAAGTTAGAAGTACGTATTTACACGAAAAAAATATATTTTCAAGTATAACTTAGCTTTTAAGTGAAAAACATGGTGAATATTTTGTCTAATTATAATGTTTAACTTATTTTTAAAGTAAGCGTTTTGTACAAATGTACATATAACCCCGCCATTTTAATATCTTTTCATACGATATTTAATTTTCCCACCGAATGAATATGTTCTTTAAAATAATATACCTTTGAAATAAATGTGATTATGAAATAATAAAATGAAACACAAGACTTTATAGCAAGTTTTAAGACATATATTGTTAAAGTCTGTTAATTATTAGTAAAGATATAGGCATAATAAAATTGCATAATTTGTATATAATATTTGATATTTCGGACAATTTTCGTTTTTGTGGCTTCGAACAAACCAATGTAGGTACCTACCTACATATCCAAAAAATGTATCGAGCCCATTTGATATTAATATTGGAATGGTTACTATGGTAACGGAAAGATTCTGATATTCAAATAAAATTTGTTATGAATTGAATTTATTTAGAACATTGTTGTAGGTAGGTACCTACCTATTACTATTTACTTACAAATCACACAACAATATACTGATTTCCTATCAGAAAATTGTATGCGATGTGCTCCTAAACCGTTTGTCCGATTATTATGAAACTTTGGTGAATTGTCGAGCGTTTGCCCGGAATGGTTTCTGGATTTAAACTTTTTTCTTATTCTTCTTCTTCTTCGTGTATTTGGTCATTTCACCTATGAAGGGGCAGTATTCTGGGAAAAGAAGGTCCGACTGTCCCTCCATCTCTTCGCAGGTCTTCCAGGACGGTTTGTGGATTTAAACTTTTTTCTTCTTCTTCTTGATCGTGTATTTGGTCATTTTACCTTAGAAGGGGGACTAACCTGGGAGAAGAAGCTACAATTGTCTTTCCATCTCTTCGCAGGTTTCTGGATTTGAACTTTTTTCTTCTTCTTCTTCTTCTTCGTGTATTTTTGGTCATTTTACCTATGAAGTTGGAGAATCCTGGGAGAAGAAGGTCCAACTGTCCTTCCAACTCTTCACAAGTCTTCCAAGACGGTTTTTGGATATAGACTTTTTTCTTCTTCTTCTTTTTCTTCTTCATCCAATTTTCCTTCCATATCTTCGCAGGTATCTGGATTTAAACTTTTTTCTTCTTCTTCTTCGTATATTTAGTCATTTTACCTTTGAAGGTGGAGTATCCTGGGAAAAGAAGGTCCTTTCATCTCTTCGCGGTTCTTCCAGGATGGTTTTTAGATTTAACTTTTCTTAACCGACTGAAGGGACGGGATGTAATGAAGGGAAGGGATGCACTAAAGGGCCTGAAGGGACGGGAGGTATAAAAGGTCCTGAAGGGACGGGAGGTACTGAAGGGCCTGATTGGTAGGGACGTAATGATGGATTGAAGGGACGGGAGGTACTGAAGGGCCTGAAGGGACGGGAGGTTCTGAAGGGTCTGAAGCGACGGTTCATGGAGTCTAATTCTTTTTCTTCTTAATTTTATGTAGACCTTACAGTTTTTACACAAACTATTTCCTTTGGTCTTTTGCTTCGTTTTCTTATTTTATGTAGAACTTTGGTGAATTTTATACAAACTATTTCCTATAGATTAATCTTCTTCTTCTTTTGTGAAGACCTTTTAGTCTGTTTTTATACAATCTATTTCAAATAATTCTTCTATTTTATGTAGACCATTGGGATAGTTTTTTATACAAACTATTTCTTATAGTCTTATACTTATTCTTCTCTTTTTTATTTAGACTTTTGGGTTAGTTTTAAGTCTACTGGTCTTTTGTGCAGAAATATTATTAACAATATGCACACTTGATGAAAATACATATGTAAAAACGAATGGGATGTGACGGTGTAATCTGCACTAGAATCTTTTCAATACTTTTGTTTAATCAAATTTTAACCATTTATATCATCCTATTTTGAATAATTTTCAACGCTTTCATATTTTATTTCGTTGACGATATTTAAAGAATGGGGGTTTTGGCCATTACTGAACTCTTCACAACGTTTATATTTAAATTATAAACTAATTACTATTTATTTATTTATTTATTTCTTTTATTTATTTATTTATTTATTATAAACAATACAATACAATACAATGTTGATTACATACTAGAGTTAGAAGTTACATATGTTTGTGTGTGTGTGTGTGTGTGAGGGTGTGTGTGTGTGTGTGTGTGTGTGTGTGTGTGTGTGTGTGTGTGTGTGTGTGTGTGTGTGTGGGTGAGGGTGTGTTTGTATGTGTGTTTGTGTGTGTGAGGGTGTGTGTGTGTGTGTGTGTGTGTGTGTATGTGTGTGTGTGAGGGTGTGTGCGTGCGTGTGTTTGAGTGTGTGTGTGTGTGTGTGTGTGTGTGTGTGTGTGTGTGTGTGTGTGTGTACTATAGTTTAAGTCTTCTTCTTCGTTAATGTAGACTTTTGTGTCAATTTTAAGTCTATCAGTCTAATTGTGCAAAAATATAATGCACACTTGATGAAAAAATATAAAAACGAATGGGATGTGACCAACACTAGATCTTTTCAGTACGCATTATTTAATCAAATTTTAACCACATTCCAACATCCAAAATTACTAATTTTTTTTTATATGTACATATTACAATTTGTTTTCGATGATAATATATAAAAATGGGGGTTGTGGCCAAACCAATCTCTTTACAACGTTGATAAACAGTCATATTTAAAACCATTACGCATAGTCCATGCCAGCAGAAATTATATATTATACTTCATTCACACTTTATAGCAATATATAAAAAAGCATGGGTTGTGGCCATCACGAACATTTTACAATGCTTAAACTCAATCAAATTTCAAACCACTTTTCATGGTCCGATTTTGCAAAATAATTGGGTGACAATATTATAAAAACGATTGCTTATTCCTTCACAATTTTACATTCTTGGCCAACGGCGGGACATAAAAGCTAGTAGTCAATATAAAAACGAATATTACAAGCAAATGTAACATACGTCACTTTTCTTCTCCAATATCTGTAAAACAAATGCTTCCAAAAACGCTCCGATTAACAGAATGATAAACTTATTTAACTCTTATGAAAAAAAATGCCGACTTAGACATATTTTTCGATTCACATATAAAATTCAAAAATAAACTTATATCTAACATCGTGACATTATAACAATTAGGTACTGATTAATTTTATTTTTCCCAACCACCCTCAGCAATATATTTTCTTTTTCTTCCCAAATCATGAATCTGTCAATATATGTTCGTCTACACACACATGCACACCCTCTCTCACACACACACATACACACCCACACACTCACACTCTTTCTAGATATCTCTTTCACTCACACATGTATTACTCTTCTCTCATGCGCGCACCCCACTAATTCACACTTTTTTTGTTGTATTATTTTGATATTAGGTATAGTACGTAAGAGGTACATGTTATTTTTGTATTTTTATTTATTTAATTTCAATAATTGTATGCATGTACTGTGTGCTGTCCTTGGTAAAATAAAATAAAATAAAATAAATAAAATAAAATAAATGTACCAGCATTGTGAACATTCATCTTGAATTTTCTCAAAACTATCAATAATGTACATACCTACCAATGTAATGTAAACATTCAAATCCTTGCCGTTCATTCCCCAATTTCTTTTTCATGTCCTTAACTTTCGCTTCCTGTTCCCTTATTCCCATTCACGAGTGATATTTTGCGATAAGTTCCACTAATCTTTACGTATCACAGAGTGTAAAGTGAAAGTTACCTACGTATCACGAGCTGTCATTCATAACTATAATTTGCAAGCTGACGCCTGACGCCTGAGTGTGTGATAGTATTTTGTTTATGTTTAACTGTGAGTTTGTTGGTTTGATTTTGATATATTCACTATATCATACGATTAATAAATAAAAAATCTGGGTAACTAACGAATATGTGTACCTACGCGTCGCCTTTTGTCTTTACATAGAACTTAATACAGAACTTAAAACCACCTCGATATGCCACATTAAATTTTGCCTGTCACATGTCGAATGTCATACGTATTTCGCTCCAATCAGAATACCGCGTTACGAACGGCGAATGGAAGTTCTTTTTTTTTTTAAATGAATATGTCCTTGTTAAACAAGTACATATACATCTTCCTACGTTCCCTAAAATAAGCAAATAAATAATTTTAATATAATTTACAATCAAAATCTTTTCATACACCCTTTTACACATATCCACACACGTTAACAAAAACACAAAGACACCTAATAATTTTTTTCATGTACCTACAATTGTATTTTATATGTACTTTTTTATATTTTTTTATGACTTAAAATGTGTACTTTTGTACTTTATTATTTGTATTTTTTATATTTTTTTTTGTGTCTTAGATGTTAAGAATTCACGTAGCTGAAATTTATGCTTACTTATTGCCTAGTATTACCTCAGAACAGGCTTTGCCTAGTGAGGTAATAAATTCCATTTATATATTTCATGATATGTTATATTTTATTTTATATTGTATTATGGAAATTAATAAATAAAAAAAAATGCTTGTGCTTAGGTGAACGAAATCGGTCGAGGCAGGATTCGAACTCACGACCACTGGATTACTAGCCCAGCGCGCTTACCGCTCTGCCACCGACCCATCTATAACATAATGCGCGGAAGTTTACGCGGGCTAGTGTCCGCGGAAAACAGAATAACGATCCGCTATAAGAAACGCACGTAGCGTATAAACTTGTGTATATTGCTTGCGATAAAAGAACCGGAATAAGCCCACTGGAATCTCTTTAGTCCATTAATGTTTGTCGATTAGTTCCTTCTCCATTTCACAAATCTACCCTTTCATTGAAACTTTATAAATGGCTTGTGTTTTTCTTGATCTAAATATATAAAATTGTAATATATACCTTCTTGTATGCCGTTGTCAATGTCTGTAAGTGTCCCTAATATAATAATTTAAAAATAAAATATTTTTTTAAATGAAGAAAAACATTAATTAAACATTTATAAGCATTTATTTAGTTTCACTGAATCAAAGTTCTTATATTGAATCATTATTCGCATTATTGAAAATAGTTTGATAATCTAATAGAAAAACATTGGTGGGATAAGAAAATTCTGAAGGAACTGGAAAATAAATGGGAAAGTTGTAGGCTTGGAGTAAGGAATTTCCATGGTTTTAGGTTTGTATATATGCAGTAATTATTGCAACTATACGTGTCGCACTATTCATGTAAAAAGTTTGGATAGAATAGGCTTGTACAATTCCCTTACACAATTCGAGGACGCGTTCCTTGAATTAAACGCGAGTTTGTAAGTGAATTAGCACTACAAAACGTGCGTAATTCGAAGCAGTACTTGCCACCAATTGAACACGGAAAAGTAAATCAGCTGCCGTCAACATTAACCAAAAACAAACCCACCTTGAAGGTCCCGGGATTCAACCTTTCCCGTAAAGTCTGGGTCCAGCAAAACAGAATCCGCACAGGACAGGGGCGCTGCAATCACCTCATGTGGAAATGGGGCAAAAGGGATTCTCCGGAGTGTGACTGTGGAGCAATTAACCAGACTGTCCAACACCTGGTAGAGGAGTGACAGACGAGGAGATATCCCAGGGGGTGGATGTATATCCATGATGCAACCCCGGAGGCTGTAAACTGGCTGACTGGATGAGAACCGAGGCTTTGAATAGCTGAAATATGACGCAGCCGATGGCGTAGAAAAGCTTATGGTATGCCAATGCCTAAAAAAAGTAAAAGTACCTAAGTAAGTAAAAACAAACTTTTGGTATCATCGAGGAAGTCTCTTATTTTTTTTTCTTTCTTTTAACGAATCGTTTTTATTGCTTATATAGGGATTGAGCACAGCCTCAGTTGTATAATATTATAATGAAACAGATATTAAAAATATAATGATATATTGTTTTGTTTGCGCTATCGGCGCAGACTGTTTCGAGTTCGGCGTGGCGGCCGACGCCCCTAGGTGTGTTCGCGCCGCCCGCCCGGCCTTCACGCGCGCCGCGCCGTTGCCTGGCAACCGGTCCTCCCCGCCTGCCCCACTCACCCCTTACCGCCGCCCCGGCCCATCACCCCTCCGGGTGAAAGTGGTCTCTCTCTCAGCTACTACGCCGTAGCGCGACAGGACAACCACCTAGAATTCCTCTAGGTAGGTGGATGAATGATAATAGGTAGGTACTGCTAGGTTGGTAGATACCTACTTATATCATATTAAAATAATTAAACATATTAAGAGGGGATATAACGTTAAATCTAAATCGACTAAGACCCGAATGCACACTCATATTCGTAACTAAATACTAAATACGATTTTCCTATTTTAATGTGTAAGTACAAAGTGTAGTTACTAGGTAACACTGTATATGCTTTGTTGGCTATTTTTTTGTAATGTGTTTATCAAAATATTGTACTCTATAACTGTACCTTTACATAAATATATTATTTTATAAAAAAAAAATTACTAATCAAATATATATTTTTTATTTCAATAGTTTTATAATATACATACATTCAATACCACTCAACCAACCAACATCAAAATTACAATACAAAAAACACATACGAGTCACATAATATATTACATGCTATCCAACCAACCAAGATCAAAATTACAATTCAAAAACAAATACGAGTCACATAATATATTACATGCTATCCAACCAACCAAGATCAAAATTACAATTCAAAAAACAAATACGAGTCACATAATATATTACATGCTATCCAACCAACCAAGATCAAAATTACAATTCAAAAAACACATACGAGTCACATAATATATTACATGCTATCCAACCAACCAAGATCAAAATTACAATTCAAAAAACAAATACGAGTCACATAATATATTACATGCTATCCAACCAACCAAGATCAAAATTACAATTCAAAAAACACATACGAGTCACATAATATATTACATGCTATCCAACCAACCAAGATCAAAATTACAATTCAAAAAACAAATACGAGTCACATAATATATTACATGCTATCCAACCAACCAAGATCAAAATTACAATTCAAAAAACACATACGAGTCACATAATATATTACATGCTATCCAACCAACCAAGATCAAAATTACAATTCAAAAAACAAATACGAGTCACATAATATATTACATGCTATCCAACCAACCAAGATCAAAATTACAATTCAAAAAACACATACGAGTCACATAATATATTACATGCTATCCAACCAACCAAGATCAAAATTACAATTCAAAAAACAAATACGAGTCACATAATATATTACATGCTATCCAACCAACCAAGATCAAAATTACAATTCAAAAAACACATACGAGTCACATAATATATTACATGCTATCCAACCAACCAAGATCAAAATTACAATTCAAAAAACAAATACGAGTCACATAATATATTACATGCTATCCAACCAACCAAGATCAAAATTACAATTCAAAAAACACATACGAGTCACATAATATATTACATGCTATCCAACCAACCAAGATCAAAATTACAATTCAAAAAACACATATGAGTCACATAATATATTACATGCTATCCAACCAACCAAGATCAAAATTACAATTCAAAAAACACATACGAGTCACATAATATATTACATGCTATTCAACCAACCAACATCAAAATTACAATACAAAAAACACATAGGTACGAGTCACATAAGTAGGTACCTACTATATTACATGCTATCCAACCAACCAAGATCAAAATTACAATTCAAAAAACACATACGAGTCACATAATATATTACATGCTATCCAACCAACCAAGATCAAAATTACAATTCAAAAAACACATACGAGTCACATAATATATTACATGCTATCCAACCAACCAAGATCAAAATTACAATTCAAAAAACACATATGAGTCACATAATATATTACATGCTATCCAACCAACCAAGATCAAAATTACAATTCAAAAAACACATATGAGTCACATAATATATTACATGCTATCCAACCAACCAACATCAAAATTACAATTCAAAAAACACATACGAGTCACATAATATATTACATGCTATCCAACCAACCAAGATCAAAATTACAATTCAAAAAACAAATACGAGTCACATAATATATTACATGCTATCCAACCAACCAAGATCAAAATTACAATTCAAAAAACACATACGAGTCACATAATATATTACATGCTATCCAACCAACCAAGATCAAAATTACAATTCAAAAAACAAATACGAGTCACATAATATATTACATGCTATCCAACCAACCAAGATCAAAATTACAATTCAAAAAACACATACGAGTCACATAATATATTACATGCTATCCAACCAACCAAGATCAAAATTACAATTCAAAAAACACATATGAGTCACATAATATATTACATGCTATCCAACCAACCAAGATCAAAATTACAATTCAAAAAACACATACGAGTCACATAATATATTACATGCTATTCAACCAACCAACATCAAAATTACAATACAAAAAACACATAGGTACGAGTCACATAAGTAGGTACCTACTATATTACATGCTATCCAACCAACCAAGATCAAAATTACAATTCAAAAAACACATACGAGTCACATAATATATTACATGCTATCCAACCAACCAACATCAAAATTACAATACAAAAAACACATACGAGTCACATAAGTAGGTACCTACTATATTACATGCTATCCAACCAACCAAGATCAAAATTACAATTCAAAAAACACATACGAGTCACATAATATATTACATGCTATTCAACCAACCAACATCAAAATTACAATTCAAAAAACACATACGAGTCACATATAATATTACATGTTATCAAACCAACCTACATCAAATTTACAATACAAAACACATACAATATTACATGTCATCAAACCAACCAACATCAAAATAACAATACAAAAGCATTCGAGTCACACACAATATTACATGTTAGGTATCAACCAATATCAGATGTGTGGTGGCAGAGGGGTTAGAGTACAGAGTTAGTAATCCAGTGGTCGCGAGTTTGAATCCTACAACGACCGATTTCGTTTACCTTATAGCCCAAGCATATGCTTATTTTAGGGAATGTATGAGGATTTATATGTACTTGTTATAGGGACATATTCATTCTTTAAAAAATCACATAGGAAAACAAAAATGAACCACAAACACAAATGATAAAGAATAAGAAATATTTGGTACGTATTATAAATACAATATTCTTCACCAAATGAATATGGTTAGTTGGAAGGTATTGCCATTTGGCAATAAGCCCGCCATTGTGCACATGTGCTCAAAAAGCTTTGCATAAATAAAAAAATAGATAGTATAATGTAATTTGAGTACTAGGGAGAGTGTTTCAAAGTTGTTTTGAGATTATTTTCAAATTTTTCATTATTAGTTTTTGTGCTTACTGAACTATTGAATTACAGAGATAAAAATGTATGGTTACGAGTAATCAAACGTTTCGTAGTCACTATAATTTGGTTATGATTAACATGAAATTAAGTTATTGTTAACATGAACTAAGGTTACTATAAACATGAAAGCAATTTACATTAACATAAAGTTAGGTTACTATTCACGTGAAATGTTATTCTTTTTCTTCTTTTATGTAGACCATGATGTCTGTTTTAGGACATTATGACCTGATCGATCTATTCTGTGTGAGTCCATATTAAGTTTGTTGAGGTAATGATTATGAGTGCAGAATGTTGAGATAGTACGTCTATTTAGTGTTGAACTTTTTTTTACATATCTAATATAAACAAATGTAATTCACAATTCTAGTTAAAAAATCAGTGTTCAAAATGCTTTAATGTTCTGGAAAAACGGGGTCGTACTGGGTTCGATTTCCAGTGGACACATTTGTTTGCTCTCTTTTCAGTCTGGATTTTTTTGGTCTTTAAAATGTGATAACTTGTTATTTAGTGCGTGTCGAATTAATAATTTGCCCTAAAAGCATAACAATAATTCGTCAATTTATAGCTAAGCGTGTCTGACATAATTACCTGTCGCCCAAACTAAAAAGTTGACAAGTCGTTTTGGGGTCTTTGAATCGGGGTGTGGACTTGCGGGGGGGTTGACGTTGGAGACATAGTATGAAGTGGTGGTGCAGTTATAGATTTATATCGCGTGGTAACTAGAGTTATCGCTTCTGTAATCAAACCCTTTATTTAGCAGAAATTTCCATGCCTTAACAGTTGACACGAACAATTTAACTCAACACTATCAATATAACGCTCGATTTATGGATGCTCCGAAACCAGGGTCGAACTTGACTAAACAATATTTTTATCTTTGGTTATATTTGATCTGTCTCATTCTTTAAAAGAAACGAATGGTTTGTGGCCAACGCTAAACTTCTCACTAACAAGTCGCTACACAAAGTATTCAAATTTTGTATGGAACATTTTCAGCATTTTCATGAAATGAGTTTATAATATTAATTTTTTTTTTATATTTCATTACGAAACTTAATAATTCTTCAATGGCATTTTGTGGGAATGATTTTTAAGTTTCCTGAACTTGAGGTCACTTTGAAATATTTGACAGTTAAAAAAAATTTAGAAGCAGATATCCGTCTAAATCTAATGGGGTCTAAACGAGCATTATATAGTTATACGAATTTCCAAAATTTGAAAATAATCGAATGAGTACCTACTTTAGTCTATCTATATTATAAATTTGAATGTTTGTATCTATGTATCTATGTATGTATGTGTTGAATGCGCTCCTAAACCGTTCATCCGATTGCAATGAAACTTTGGTGAATTATCGAGAGTATGCCCGGGATGGTTTCTGGATTCAAAAAATTTTTTTCTTCATCGGGTATTAGGTCATTTTACCTATGAGGTTGGACTATCCTGGGAACTGTTCATCCGATTGCAATGAAACTTTGGTGAATTGTCGAGCGTATGCCCGGGATGGTTTCTGAATTAATTTTTTTTTTCTTCTTCTTCATCGGGTATTAGGTCATTTTACCTATGAAGGTGGACTATCCTGGGAACCGTTCATCCGATTGCAATGAAACTTTGGTGAATTGTCGAGCGTATGCCCGGGATGGTTTCTGGATTAAAACATTTTTCTTTTTCTTCATCGGGTATTAGGTCATTTTACCTATGATGACCTAATACTCTGGGAGAAGAAGCTCCAACTGTCCTTCCATCTCTTCGCAGGTCTTCCAGGACAGTTTCTGGATTTAAACTTTTTTCTTCTTCTTCTTCTTCTTCATCGTGTATTTGGTCATTTTACCTATGAAGGTGGAGTATTCTGGGAGAATAAGGTCCAACTGTCCTTCCATCTCTTCGCAGGTCTTCCCAGGATTGTTTCGGGAATTAAACATTTTATTAACCTACTGAAGGGACGGGAGGTAATGAAGTGAAGGGAGGTACTGAAGAGCCTGAAGGGACGTGTGGTACTGAAGGGTCTGAAGGAACGGGAGGTACTGAAGGGAAGGGAGGTACTGAAGGGCCTGAAGGGACGGGAGGTACTAAAGGGCCTGAAGGGACGGGGGTACTGAAGGGCCTGAAGTGACGGGAGGTACTGAAGGGACGAAAAAGGCGAAATAGCTATCAGCACAAGTATAAAATATATTGTAGAATCCAAACACAGTGTTTCATTTTAATAATATTCAGAATGGAATTCTACCAAATAAATAATAACAAACTTTATAATATAATAATAATAATAAAACTGGCTTACTTATATAGCGCCGTTTTTGTGTGTCCACCTCAAGGGCGCTTTACAATTACAACTAGGAATTAAACACTATAAGTTTTTTTAAACAGATGAGTTTTTAAATGTTTTTTAAAACTAAATTCACTATTAATTACTCTGATGGTTGGTGGCAGATTGTTCCATTGAGTCGGTGCCCTTACAGCAAAAGCACGTTCACATGTAGGTACCTACATATGTTTAATTATTTATTTAACTTCGCTGTGGACAATTCTTAATAAAACTACATAGCAAATTAGTAAAATATTTACTATAAAATCATCACGTAATAACCCAAAATTGAGGGGTAACCAGCGACAGGTATACGGGTGTGCTTAAACTTATGAAGGGACGCATGGACGATGTCATTGTTGCCTGTTGTATTTTCAATTACCCAACTCTTACGGGACACGACGAAAACGACGATAACGGAAAAAAGTGGAAGCACTATTTTAAGCCGGTGTCTCACAGCAAGCCTCAAGTAGGTAAATTAATTAATAGATACCTTGATTCGTATTTTTTTTGACAATTTTTTAACATCTCAATAGAGACGAAGTTGGAATATTGTTAAAGAACCAGGAACTCAAGCCACCTACAGGGCTTTCGACCGGTTATCGGCTGGTTTACGTGATCAATTTATACGCTTGCGCAACGTTCACCAATTATGCCTTCTTATTGAGTTCCCTTATCAATGCAATTTTGAAAGTTCTATATATTTTAATAATGCGAAACAGATCGTTTGAAAATAGGACATTTTTACTAATTGCCATCTATGAAGTAACGAAGAAATCTTTTTGTAACGCCATCTATCGAGAAATTGTTTTTTTGTAAACAATGAAAGCAACTGTCCTTACACATGAGGTGACAGTGTTCTCGCACAGATGTCACCCCTGTACCGCGCTAGAAATATTATTTCATTTTTGGCTTGTTTACCTACTTACCATTTTTATTTTTTAATTTTTTTCATTATAATTACTACACAAAATAAATATTACATATATAAGCTGACTAACAACGCCATTACATCCATAATTCCGTTCAAAAAGATCTTCAAGAGTCAATTAAAACTATGAAAAAATTATATTTAATTTTACGTTCTACTTAAATTTTTCGCAAACGCGACTCCCATTCACCGGTATCGCTCTATGATGAGCATCGTCAGAATGGTGAACAATAATGACGAAGACCATCTATATATAGATTCACAAAGAGGATAACAACAATAGATATGGAAGGGGGCAATTCTAAGAAAAAATTAAAGAAAAAAATATTCTTAGAATTGCCCCCTTCCATATCTATTGTTGTTATCCGCTTTGTGAATCCATATATAGATGGTCTTCATCAACATCACTATTGTTCACCATTCTGACGATGCTCACCATAGAGCGATACCGGTGAATGGGAGTCGCGTTTGCGAAAAATTTAAGTAGAACGTAAAATTAAATATAATTTTTTCATAGTTTTAATTGATTATGGAGTTCTACTATGAAGTGACAGTGTCTAATATTGAAAAAAAAAATCTTCAAGAGTCTATAATAGGCCATGTAAATTTTGAAAATCTTTTTCCCAGAACCCTCAAAACTAGGAAAAATCCTGTTCTGGGACTGTTATTTTACACAGTTGGGTATCTTTATCAGCTGGAATTTTCACATGTTATAAATGAAGAGTAAACAGAATATTTACTTAACGAGGCGACTGTTGCCAACTTACCGATTATTTCAATTTGATATTGCATCATTACAACAAAACGAATCATTTTGAAAAAAATAACCTAGTTAGTTTCGATATTAATAAAGAAAAATATACCTTAACATTTTATATCCTATTCTTGTAGAAAAATAATAAGCTTACCCCGATTTTTGACAATTATCTTATATTTCTAAAAAAACTATAAGGCATTGAGCAATATATATTTTTTTTCAATTAAAAAAGAACAAAATATCTGGAAAAATATGTTGTGACGTTGCATTAATGCATCAAGTTAAGTAAATAAATTTAAAAAATCTTGTATTTCGCAATGGCGCTGAATGGAAAATAAACGTTTTTTAGGTTTATTTACTAAACATTGAAGCATTACTGCAACGTCAAAATATATTATTCCAGATATTTTTGTTTTCTTCAATTTAAAAAAAAATATATTGCTTATAGTTTATTAAAAATTTAAGATAAACGTTAAAAATCGGGGTATACCATTATTTTTTTACGAGAATTTATACAGAATATTTTCAAAAAGTTAAGGTATATTTTGCTTAATTAACTCCCAAACTATAAAAATTATTTTTTCAAAAAGTTTTAATTATAAATAATGATGGTATATCAAATTGAAAAATAGGTACGTTGGCAGCAGTCTCCCCCTTAAAAAAACATATAATATTAATTATATAAAAACACAAAAAATAAATGTGTATGCAAATCGAATATTTTTTTAAAGGTTGCAAACCTACACGCAAAAATTTGGATTTTTCTCGGATCGGTAGTCAAATGATATTCCTCGATTCGTCTCTGCCCGTTGGTTTCCTTGTGGGTATTGTCGCCAGATGGTATGTTCCTCTACAACAGTCATGGCGATGTGATATAACCCTTTGCCGCGATGTCGCTACCATACCACTATCATTTTTATGGTGACAATCTATTCCTAATGACATTAACGACAAACCGACATTGTATATACTTTACCTATAATTTAACCTTGTTTTTTTTTTATTTTCTGCTACCACCCCAAGATAGTAATGGAGACAACCCTTACTCGTTTTAATGTCATGCCGTATCTCTATTGATTCAAGAAAACTCATTAAGAAAAATATCTTGATTCAAGATCCATAATTCCGTTCAAAAATATCTACGTTCTTAGGAGTCTCTCTCTTTTCTCTCTCTTCTTCTTCGTTTCCTCAGTACTGAGGGTCGTGATCTATGGGGCCGCTAATGGACAGAACTAGTCGCCTCCAGTCCTCTCTGCCCTCCGCAGCTCGCACCGCCGAATAAAGGTCGTTCCCAGTCATCTCCTTAATTTGGTCACACCATCACGCAGGAGATCTGCCTCTACTTCTTTTGCCTGGTACACTTCCTGTGATAATAGCTTAGACGTCGGAGGAAAGACTGTTATTCGTTTAACTGAAACTCTTCCACCAGGAGTCACTCTTTATTTAGATAGGTATTTTACATCCATACCACTTTTGGATATGCTTCACATAAAAGCGGAATGTCAAGCTACTGGAACTATTCAAAATAATCGGATTCCCAAGAACTGCAAACTAAGATCTGACTTGGAAATGAAAAAGGATGGACGAGGAAGTATTGACCAATCTGTGAGGAGTGATGGCCAAATAGCTATAGTTAAATGGTTCGATAATAAGCCTGTTACCTTAATATCGAGTAAGGAAGGCAAATCTCCATCAGACTTGTGTCGTCGCTGGTCAAAAAAAGATGGTGCATATATAATGGTGAACCGTCCAGCTCTGGTAAGTGCATATAACACTAATATGGGAGGTGTTGATTTTCTTGATAGAGTTATCAGCACCTACAGAATAGGTGCGCGTACCAAGAAATGGACCGTGCGACTGATGATGCACTTCTTTGATTTTGCCATAGCAGCTTCATGGATAGAATATAGACGAGATCAAAGAAAATTGAACATGCCAAGAAGAGAAATTATGGATTATTTAGATTTTAAAATCCAGATTCAAGAACATCTTTCTGATGGAAATATTCCAGATTATGATTCAGATTATCAACCAGAAGAACCACCCTTGAAGCGCTCAAAATCCAAAATTCCACATCCACCTGATGTGCTAAGGAAAAAAAATGTACTGCATTTACCAGTATTTCCAAATCCTCTAACAAAAAATCGGTGTCGTTTAAGTGGATGTTCAGCAAATAAAGCACGCGTGCAATGTTCTACATGCAAAGTGTTTCTTTGTTTACAAGATAACAGGAACTGCTTTCAACTCTATCACGAAGTTTAATTATTTTATGATTTCCATTTTTAATATTTACATTTTTTTATTTTTCTTTTACATTCTTTGAATAAACTTTGATCTCTTTGAATAAACAAAATTATATGAAAGAATAAGTAGTTTTATTTCCAAAATTTTATGCTTAATAATTGTGATTTTCAATGAACTGAAAATGAGATACTGATATTTGTTCTTTCCTTTTACAAAATCAGTCTCGAGGCCCAATGTCCCCTAGAGGGGACATACGATTTTCCGGAAAAGCGGAAATTTAAAAAAAAAATTCTTCTTAGAAATTTTTTAAATATTATTTTCACACAGAATTCAAAATTTCGCCACTTTTAAAAAAAAAGTCTCTGGGCCTGAGGAGGTTAAATTTTCTTCGTCAGGCGTTTTTCATTCATTCTTCCCAAGTGGCCAAACCATCTCAATGTGTTAACTTTCATTCTGTTAATTAGGTACATCTTTCTTCATCTTACATTCTTTCCTTGTATCTTCATTTCGAACTCTGTCATACCTACATCGTTCTGTTACAAATTCTTCTAAGCGATCTCATTGATCTCATCTTTGGTTGTAAGTCGATGAATATCCAAGGAGATTGCTTGTTTTAACATGAGATCTGGCTGTCTGCGTTCAACGTATCCGTACCATCTCAACTGTCTTTTCTCTGTTTTATTTCGCCTCTTGTGTTTTAATAATAATAATATCTAGATAAGTATAAGTACCAGCACGTAATATCTAGTACATACAAGTACGTTGAATGTATAGTATAAAAATAATAAAATATTTATGTACTTATTCCATGATCGTAAAATAAATTAGTATCGCGTTTAAACCATAGAAAAAATGATAATTTTTTGGGGTAGCGTGTCTCCTTTTTGAAGGATTTATTTCAGGTAGGTACCTACCCCGTGTCACGTTATTCCTACGATAGATTAGTGTCTGCCATAGAATTGTCATAGATAATAACCCTTAATAAGATACGCCAACGTCGAAAAATTCATAATATGTATTATTATTTCATTAAAATAAAAATAAAAACAAGCATTCATTTACTTGTTTATTTATTTTTATTTTTTTAGTTAATTATTTTCTTGTTTATTAATTTATTTTTTATATTTTTTTCAGTTATTTATTTGTTTAAATTGAAGCCGAAAGTAAGAAAAATTAAGTACTGATAAATGAACCTACATAAATATCCACTATATTCATATATTATTAGCTTACAACAATACAATGATTAGTAGTATAATATTTATAGATAGGTTAATTACATATTAATCTGTGAGTCATCATACTATGTATATGTGTGTAGTGTGTATGAATATGTGCGAGAAAATTCTCAACTTCTTACTGTGCAATAGTAGAGAATATTCATTTTCCAACAATATTTTATACATCAATTTCTTAACCTGTATCATGTAGAAAGTCTATAGGTACTATGATGTTATTGTGTGAATGACGTAGATACGTGCTATGAAATTTAGTGTCCTCCGTACAGCCCACACTGTAAGTAAGTTCGATCGATATTGATATCATATTTATTTTATTTTATTTTTTTATTTAATGGTAAATTATACATACCTACATACATACCATCACGCCATGTCCCTCACGGAGTAGGCAGAGAGAACCGAACGCCACATTTTTCTATCTTGACACACATTCATCGCCTCATCAACATTCATACATCGTCTTATACACGTTCGTCTGTTGTTCACGCTTCTTACATTTCCATCTTTCAGAATATCGTTTACATGGTCGTCCCATACTTTTCTTGGGCGCCCCCGACCTCTTATTCCATTCCTGTCAGCTTTGTATATTTTCTTCGTCAGGCGTTCTTCATTCATTCTCTCCAAGTGGCCAAACCATCTCAATGTGTTAACTTTCATTCTGTTAATTACATCTTTCTTCATCTTACATTCTTTCCTTGTATCTTCATTTCGAACTCTGTCATACATCGTTCTGTTACAAATTCTTCTAAGCGATCTCATTTCAACTGCATTTATTCTGCTTTCGTGCGCCTTCTGCCATGTCCAGGTTTCACTTGCTTGCATGGTAAATTCACAGAATATATTACATAACATTGTTCACATAATCATTAAAATATAAATGTATTCCAATTACGAATTTAGAACTCGGATTTTGGATTTTTGAGTGACAGACGCGTTACTTTTTCTCCGGTCAATTAAATCAAAACGAGTGATTTATAGTGGAGTTTACTATCTAAATATCATTTATTTTTGTTAACAATTACATTGTGAATAATGTGTTTTTAGTTTTTGTTTCAATTTAGTTAATTTAATATAGTTAATTTGTGTTTTTCTTTCTACAACGATACCGGTGAGTTCGTTCCATTTTATTTGATTTATTTTTTGCTTTGTACGTAGGTAGGATTTTAATTCTTATTAGCGTTGAAGCGACAGCGACACCAACCGTATGTAACGATGAACGAACGGGGGGAGGAAGATGAAGGGGGCGGTAGGCCCCCTCCCGCACCTGACAACAATGTTATTAATAAGCAGTTATTCGTTTCAACATCAGGTAAAACTAAAGCCCAGTCCACACTACCGCAAACCGATAGAGATACTAACACGATTCTATCAACAAAACGTTTCAAACCGAACGACACAACAATAGAAACGCGTGTTAACATACCTTTATACCGATACAACGAATGTTCTTTGCCGCCGTATATCGTTCATATACAAAACAAAGTATCGGGAGAAAATCAAATTATGAATGCAGTTTCTTTCGGCTCATTCATTTATAAACATAAATTCACTGATATAAAAAAAATAAAACCCCTAGGAAAACGTTTAATATCTATAGAATTCAACAATTATTTGACCGCGAATTCTATTTTGAATAACAAAATTTTAGAAGAAAAAAATTACGTAACATTTATTCCATCGTTTCATGTGACTCGTCTGGGAGTGGTAAAGGATATTCCTACATCATTTTCGGACGATGAAATCATCCAAAACTTGGAGGTTCCCCCAGGATTTGGAAAGGCTTTGAAAATCCGTAGACTGAATTACAGAGACCGTAGGGCCGAAACTCCAACATGGAGACCATCGCAGACAGTTGTAGTAACGTTTGAGGGACAGAGACTCCCTTCTCATGTGTATCTATTTTATAATCGTCTTCCCGTAGACACATATATCTTTCCAACGATACAATGCCATAAGTGCCTGAGATTTGGACACACAAAAATCAATTGCAAATCTAGTATTGCTAGATGTTATAAATGTCGTTCCCAGCATCTCGGTGAGACTTGTACAGAAAATATTGAAAACTTAATTTGCGCTAACTGTACGGGTAATCATTCAGCCCTGGATATCAACTGCCCGGAGTTGACGCGCCAAAAAAATATAAAAAAAGTGATGGCGGAAAATTCTGTATCTTATATTGAGGCATCAAGTATGTTCCCACCGGCGAAAATCACATATTCAGAAAAAACAAAAATTATTCCTAGTGCTGAAAACCAAACCCACTCTAGGCTAAAATGGAGACAAATATCTCATATAAGTAAAACGCCCCATTCAAAAACTAACGCTTTATCAATAAACGAAAAAAAACACTTAGACTCCATACTGATAGCCCCAAATGGAAACTACCCTTCTCCAAATAATGGTTGTGCCCTTCCTAACAATACAAGCAACTATGACCCCATGAACAACCGCAAAGAAATTATCCTTAACTGTATATATAACATGTTAAACGAACTACTTACTACTGGAAACTATGTTTCCATACCGTCCAACGATGAAATAATAAAAAATACATTAAAAAACGCTACATTAATTACTAACGAAGATAATAACATTACTGAACCAACACATTCCAATACAGATGCACCGTCGGTTCCTCTGCCGTAGGTTGCATAGCATACGTATCAAATCTATATTTTATCATACTCTAAAATGGCTTTAAACATTCTTCAATGGAACTGTAGGAGTGCTGCTCCTAATAAAGACTCAATATTAAATCTTCTATCTGGAAATCAGATAGACGTAGCTGCATTGTCCGAAACTTGGCTTAGAGATGATAAGCTATCTAAAATACACGGTTACCGATGCCTTACTGACAATAGACTGGACGGTCGTGGAGGTTGTGCATTATTAATAAAAGATTCATTATATTTCAATCAGGTACACCCAAAAACAATCAACTGCCCTTTCCAGTTAGTCGCTGCCGAAATAAATGGCACAACTTTCGTATCAATATACATTTCCCCTAATTTTCAACCCACAAAATCAATATTGAAGTCAGTTTTCAATCGTTTACCTTCACCATTTGTAATACTTGGGGATTTCAATGCCCATCATAGCATATGGGGTTCATCTACATGTACAAGATTAGGCAGAATAATAGTAGATCTATTAAATGAGCTGAGTTTATGTGTTATTAATGATGGATCTCCTACGCGAGTCCCCGTACCAAATCAACGACCAAGTGCCGTAGATTTAACAATTTGTAGCCCAGAATTAGCCCCTTACCTGGATTGGAATATTCAACCCGATCCATTCAACAGTGACCACTTTCCGATTTGTGTTCTCTACTCTCATCCGTCCTGCAAACTAGTACGCAATCCTTCCTCCTACAGCAATGCACCACAAATAAGAAAAAAGAGATTTAGTAAAAACATTTGTAATTTTGAAAAAGCCAATTGGTCTGGATTTGTTAATTTCACGGATGACCCAACCAATTCACGACTAATTATACCCTCTAAAGAAAATTTACTAGATTGTTACGATAATTTCATAGAAACAATAGAAAAAGCGGAAAATTTCATCCCTAAGAAAGTTAATAAAACCAAAAAATATCCTCCTCCTCCACCTTGGTGGGATTCGGAATGCGAAGATCAAACAATCCTTAGAAAAGAAGCGCTTAAGGTGTATATAAAAAATATGACATTGGAAAATTATTTGATTTTTAAAAATATTCGAGCCAAAGTAAAGAGATTTCTGAGAAACAAAAAGCGAAA
Organism: Molanna angustata; assembly: GCA_963576475.1. Lineage (NCBI taxonomy): Eukaryota > Metazoa > Arthropoda > Insecta > Trichoptera > Molannidae > Molanna > Molanna angustata. The sequence continues at coordinate 8,601,083 of OY754984.1, forward strand.
AGGATGGATAGACTTCTGCACATCGCTTTCTCCTCAAACACCAATATCTACCGTTTGGAATAACATTAAAAAATTCCGCGGATCATTCAAATTATCGCCTCTAAAATCGTGCCCGAAGCTATGGTCAGATGACTTTTTGAACAAACTCGCTCCTCCATTTGCTGCAAATGCTGACGAACTTCTCACAGAATATTCCTTCCCACCTAATAACAACTGGTTAGATGCTCCATTCCAAACTAACGAACTCAAAGCCATCCTCGAAATCGTCAAAAATACCGCCCCAGGAATCGATGGAATCCCATATGTCATCTTAGCAAATACTAGCGACAGTATGCTAGAATACTTCACCAAATTAATAAACATAATGTTTGATTCTGGCACTGTCCCTGATACTTGGAAGTCCCAACTAATTATTCCAATTCTAAAACCAAAGAAAGACCCAAATTCGGGAGAAAATTACAGACCAATTGCTCTTGCCTCAACTCTTCTAAAATTAACCGAACATCTGATCAAAAGAAGAATCGATTGGTTCGTTGAAAATAAAAAAACCTTTCCTCATAACATGTTTGGATTCAGAAAAAAAAAATCTACCCTCGAAAGTGTATCTAACTTAGTAACAGACATTCTGTTAGCTTTTTCCAGACAGGAACATGTCGTAGGAGCGAGTTTGGACATCTCTAGTGCATTTGATAATGTACACTTTCCAATTCTTAAAACCAAACTCACTCGCATAGGGATCCCAATAGAAAAATTATTTTAGATATCCAAGGTATCCACTTACAAGAAAGAATCGTTGGTAAAGGATTGCCTCAGGGGTCAGTTTTAAGCCCAATACTCTTTAATATTTACATCCTTGAAATTTTTCATCTTATATATTCTCCGATACAGTTATTAAATTATGCGGATGATTTTTTCGTATATGTATCAGGTAAAAACTTACAACAAATGGAGATGTTGCTTAACGACAATTTAAAAATAATAGCTTCGCGGTTATCAGACATTGGAATGAATCTTAGTCTAAGTAAATGTAAATCAATCATCTTTACCAAAAAACGTTCAATCCCGGCTATTAAAATCATCATAAATAATACTGCCTTACCAGCTACAACTGAAATTAAATTCCTCGGTATTATCATGGATTCCAGACTCTCTTGGAATTCTCAAGTTATCCACACTGCTAATAAATGTCAGTCCGGTTTAAATGCTATGCGAGCAGTAACGCGCACTTGGTGGGGTGGTCATCCATCTATTCTCAGAATAATGTACACATCCTATATTCGCAGTCAAATCGATTACGGTTTATTCCTTTTAAGCCCTTTATCAAAAAAGAATTCCCAAATCCTTGACAAAATCCAATATGAGAGTTTGAGAATTGTTTTGGGAGCTATGAAGTCTTCACCGGTGAACGCCCTCCAAGTAGAGGCCGCAGATCCTCCTATTGAATTGAGAAAACAATACCTATCAGACAACTTCTTCGGAAAATGCTATAGTATAAAATTTCACCCTTTAGTTAACAAAATCAATCATTTGAAACATTACTTTGTAAATAAAAACACTTTTTGGAAGAATAAAAAACCAACTCCACTAATCAATAGCCTTAAATTTATGGAAATGTACTCACAAGTTCTACTCAAATCTGAAATACTTCCTGTTTATTCCATCCCCTACCATAACTTAGTAGATACTCCAACTTTCATCCAATCTTTAAACATAGTTCCAGATACCTTTGCCTCCAAACGCTTCAACCAAGAAATATCAAATAAATGGAGCAAATGGAAATTACTGTATACAGATGGATCGAAGCTAGACAATGTGAACAACGTAGGATCGGTAGTTTTCAGTGAATCGGACAATGCTCAATTGATGTTGACTCTTCATAAGGAAGCAACCATTTTCTCGATGAAGGATCTATGGATTGTTGAAAGTGACAGACGTGTGATTTTTTCTCCGGTCAATTAATTAAAATCGAGCAATTATCAGTGGCAGAAACTATATAAATATACATATTTTTTGTTTATTTCATTGTGTAAAGTGTATAGATTTATAGTTTGGTTCCTGTTTCAATTTGTTTGGTTAAATATCTCCATTTTTATATTTTCTCCTCCAACAAATTTGGTGAGTTCGTTCCATTTTATTTGTTCTATTTAAATTTTGTTTTGTACGTAAGTAGGTATTCGTTATTTTTCACATTATTTTTTTTATTATTTGGCGAAAAATAAATGCCGTATTATTGTTTTTTTTCTTTGTTTAGTTAGCATTATTTTTTATTAATGGAGGAGGATATTAACAAACCGCCCGATCCTGGGCTCATTGATGAACCCTATACCTCTGAATCTGACGCAAGTCAAATTTCCACCATTATCCCGAACAGAAAACGAAAACCATCCCGTTCTCCCGATATTTCCTCTTACAAACAAAAACCTATCCCAATCCAAAATGAAAAAGATTCTATAAACCTAACTTCAACTCCTTCCTCTTCTTCTACCCATCCAAATCTTGATCTTCTTTATACGAAATTATCTTCTCCACCTTACATTGTCCATATACAGAGATCAGAAATAGGAAAAATAATCCACCCCCTCGATTTTGGTAAATACATTTTTTCAAAACAATTTGATGCCAGACAAATAACAAATGGCTCAATAAAAGCCGAAGGTAGGTATAAAATATCTATTGAATTCAAATTGCCAGAAGCAGCAAATAATTTTGTGAAAAATATTGATTTGTGGTCGAACAAAAAATTCAAAGCATTTATACCTACTTTTAATTTAATACGAATGGGCCTGGTAAGAGGCGTCCCTACAGATCTCTCTGAAGAAGAAATCGTTGATGCGCTTAATGACTCGCGTGAATCAATAAAAGTGCTAAAAGTCCGTAGACTAAATTATAAAGATAATTCTTCAGGAACTATTATATGGAAGCCCTCGCAGTCGGTGGTTATCACCTTCGAGGGTCAATCCTTGCCATCTCGAATTTTTCTGTATTACAATTCGCTTCCAGTGGAAATATACAAATTTCCAACGATTCAATGTTTTAATTGTTGTCGCTTTGGTCATTCCAAACCAACCTGTCGCTCTTCTCCACGATGCTATAATTGTGGAGAGGACCACTCCTTTGATCAATGCCCAAATACTTCCAAGGAACCTCTTTGCATTCACTGCACTGGAAATCACACTGCAATAAGTGTAGCATGTCCCGAATTTACGAGGCAAAAAAATATTAAACAGGTTATGGCGTCTGACAGCATTTCTTATTTCCAGGCTTCAAAATTATTTCCACCTACAAAAAAATCTTTCGCAGAAATTACATCATACGATGCTCCACCCAGTGCCATCCATAAAAATTCTGTACCAAATCATCTAAATACTTTACCCTCAACATCCTTTACAAAAACAATATATAAACCAGTCAATCCTAAACCAAAAAACTATCCCGCATTTGACCAAAATCATCATAATTCTCTTCTGTTTAACCCAAATGGACAAATTGTTTCCCAGGCTCCAGATGGATGTGCGTTGCTCAATCCCCAAACTTCCTCCCTTGATATGTCAACCAGTCTTCTTAAAGATAACTCGACTTTTATTCAAACATTAATTACCCTATTAATTTCAATACTTTCAAATAACAATCATATACCGAACAACGCTGCTTCTTGTCTTAAAGTTCTCCTTTCTTCTATTCCCAATGGCGACTCAACTTAACAAAATTCTTCAATGGAATAGCAGAAGCCTTATATCTAACAAAATAGACTTTACCCAATTACTTCAAACATACTCTATTTCTGTTGCCTCCATCTCAGAGACGTGGTTTAAAGCATCTCACCAATTCCAAGTAAGAGGATATCATTGTCTTAGACATGATAAGCCAGGCTCCAGCGGAGGGGGCACAGCTTTATTTATTAATAATTCTCTACCTTTTAAACAGATTAATATCCATCCAATATCGAACAACATCCAAATAGTAGCAGCTGTAATTTCAAATATCACCATTCTATCTATATATATCCCTCCTTCTTCAACCTTTATTGAGAATGATTGGACTTCAATCATATCTCAAATATCTCCCCCATACATGATTTTGGGAGATTTTAATGCTCACTCGCCATCTTGGGGCAGCGAAATAACGAATCTTTCAGGTCACAATGTAATAGAATTCATCGATGTTAATAATATATGCATATTAAATGATGGATCCCCTACTCGGCTTACTCCTCCTAATCAACGAAAGAGTGCTGTAGATTTATCTCTGTGTTCACCATCCTTGGCATCTAAATGTGTGTGGTCAACCATAAATGACCCATTTTCCAGTGACCACTACCCTATTATCATTGAAATAATTAGTCATGTAAACAATAAACCCAACTCTCCATTAAATAGAAATATAAAATTTAGAACAATAAAGCAAACTGGTCATTATTCTCTAAGGAACTTGACTTATTCGTCGAGAGTGAAAATCACTCTCTAAATGACATCAAAACTCAATGTACAATTTTTCCTGACCTTATAATGAAGGCTGCCGTGAAATCGATTCCAAAGAGTAATAGTCATGTAAAAAAGCAACATTCAACACCGTGGTGGGACGATGAGTGCACCCAAGCTATTTCCTTCCGAAGAAAAGCTATATCTATCTACCGTAAAAACATGACGCTGGAGAATTTTCTTAAAGTAAAACAAACTCAAGCGGAAACAAAACGAATACTTAAAAATAAAAAGAGGATCGGTTGGCGAAAATTTTGTGAGAGTTTATCACCCCAGTCGCCACAGTCACATGTTTGGAATAACTTAAGAAAATTCAGCTCTTCATTCAGTCCTCCTTGTACAAAAAATATACCCGAGAAAACCATTATAGGTTTTGTAGATAAGTTAGCCCAACAAACGGTTCCAATGCTTGAAGAAATGCCGACATATGTAAATTATCCAACTCATATATCCTGGTTAGATGCACCATTTTCTATTGACGAACTAAAGTGCGTCACACTCACACTTTCAGACTCTTCCCCTGGACCTGACGGAATTTTGTATAGTTTTGTAAAAGCTTTCTCTGAACAAACCTTAAAATACTACCTGCATCTTTTAAATAATATGTTTGAAACCGGTTTCATACCCAATGGATGGAAAACTCAAAGAATCTTACCTATTCTTAAACCAGGAAAAGATCCTTTAGAAAGTGGGTCATACCGTCCTATTGCAATGTCTTCATGCCTTCTAAAAATTGCAGAACGACTAGTAAAAAATAGATTAGATTGGTTTGTAGAAAACCACAACATAATACCTCAAAACCAATATGGTTTTCGTAAAAAAAAGTCCACAATGGATAACCTAAGTCTATTCACAACTGATATTCGTATCTCTCAATTTTCTAATTCATATACACTTGCCACTTTTCTTGATCTCTCATCTGCATACGATGATGTTCTAATTTCGGTCCTGAAAGAAAAACTATCTAAACTACGTATACCCGCCAAATTGGTGCAATTTATTACCAACATACTCACAGACAGAACCATTATAATCGACAACTTCTCTAATAAAATTGTACGGAAATTGTGGAGAGGCTTACCTCAGGGATCGGTTATTTCCCCTATACTTTTCAATATATACATGAGCGACTTAGATCTAATGTTTCATCCATGTATAAAACGACTTTTTTTTGCTGATGATATACTGATATATTTGTCTCATAAAAATATTATCGAGGCTGCGAGGCAGATAACGGGGGCGATTAAGGATTGGCTACTTAGAAATGGACTGAATCTGTCGATAACTAAAACAAAGGTGGTTAACTTTACCCGCAAACGGAAAATCCCAAATTTTTCAGTGTATTTTAATAACGAACCATTGCAAATTGTCAAACAAATCAAATTTCTTGGCTTGAATCTAAATAGTAAACTTTCCTGGCTGACTCAGGTCGAACACATTTCTACAAAGTGTGAAAAAGGGTTAAATATGATGCGAGCTGTCACTAGAGTATGGTGGGGGTCACACCCCTCCACTCTTAAACTTATGTATAACTCTCTAGTACGAAGTCACATAGACTATGCCTCATTTCTTTTAGATCCATTGCCTAAATATCTCGATAAGAGACTTGAAAAAATACAATCAAAAGCATTAAGACTAATTATAGGAGCAATGAAGTCTTCTCCAATCAATGCTTTGCAAGTAGAATGTGCTGAACCTCCTTTATTTCTAAGGAGACAATTTCTAGCAGAAAAATTCCTTTTTAAAGCTCTATCCTTCTCTCATCATCCGATAAAAGAGAAGATCTTTCCACTGTTCTACAAAAAGGAAACACAAGACACCTTCCACAAATAAACACCCCTCTCCTGGTTAAGACCTACTCTGAATATGAATCTTTACTATTATCACTACAAAACCTACAAAAAGAAAATAAACTTCCAATATACAATACCCCATTTGAATCTTTAAACTATATTCCAAATGTCGAAATTTCAGCGTTCGGGCTAGATAAAAAATATAATAGTTCAAATACACTTAATATAAAAACAAAATTTACACAAATTGCTAATTCCAAATTCCCGGAATATACCCTCATATATACAGATGGATCCAAATCTGAAAATCAGAACTGTGGTGCTTCGGTTCACATTCCTGATTTCGGCATTAATGTTTCTTACAAATTGCCAAATGAAGTGTCCATTTTCACAGCCGAAAGCTTTGCGATCAACCAAGCTTTGGCTCTTACTCGATCGCAAAATATCAACCGCGCCCTAATATGTACAGATTCCCGTAGTGCTCTTCAAAAAATTTCATCCAATCCTCTAAATTATCCAGAGGACAGAATCACATGTTCCATTAAAAGTTTTCTATATTATCTAAAAAACGACGAATTTGACATAGTTCTATCATGGGTCCCTGGACATCTTGGGATTGAGGGCAATGAAAAGGCTGATGAACTTGCGAAATTGGGAACTACTTCGGGCACAATTCCAGATAACTTTTTTATCCCAATCTCAGATCTTTTACCCCGCCTTAAATCAAATATGCTTTTCAAATGGGATGAAAATTGGTACAAAACAAAAAAATATAAGGGTGCTTATCATGCAGGTATCCAACAAAAAATTTCCTCTAAACCATGGTTTTATAATAGAAACATATCTAAACGATTAATATCATGTATTTCTAGAATGAGAATTGGCCATTGTTCAATTGCCTCCCATCTGTATAGAATTAGAGTTCTAAATAGCCCACTTTGCCAGTGTGGTGATGAGGATGAGACAATTGATCATGTATTTTTTAACTGTAAAAATAATTCCGCCTTCAAAAATATATACAAACAATTAATTAAAATCACTCACCAATCTCCACTTAATATCCAACATCTTTTGTCTCTTAATAATTCACGTGTACTGTCCGTTATTTCAAAATTCCTTTCATTGAATGACATAAATTTATAAAAAAATTAACTTTTCTCCTCTGACATGAAATAATTGGCACATAGCACTCTTTACAGGGTGAATTGCCTTAAACAAAAAAAAAAAAAAAAACATTTTCTCAGCGGAGTGTGTTGCAATATTGGAAGCTCTGAATTACGCAGAAACAAAACAGTTCTCACACACTTTAATTTTAACAGATTCATTAAGCGCAATTCAAAAATTAAGCAGATCCCCTCTTTCTTATGTGGATGATTCCTACTGTATCCAAATTAGAACAAAAATTAAAAAAATCAAGGACCAAAAAAAAGAAGCATGTTTGGCATGGATACCAAGTCACTGCGGAATAAAAGGGAATGAGAAGGCAGATGAACTAGCCAAAATGTCAACCAAATGTACTACAAGGACTCACCCCTTCATTATTTTAAACGATATTCTTCCTAATATTAAGATGCGCCTAATGGAGAATTGGCAGTCTCATTGGGACTTTGTCTCTCAAACGAAGGGCAGGCTGTATAGAGAGACTCAGCCAAGACTAGCCAGAAAGCCGTGGTTCAGTGAAATGATGTTCGACAAACATACGACCAGTGTACTGTGTCGAATGCGCCTCGGACATTGTTCTACTGGTGAGCATTTAGCAAGGATTGGAGTTATTGAGTCGAATCTATGCGAGTGCGGAACAAACGACGAAACGCTGGATCATATATTTTTTGTTGCTGGATCATATATGTCCATTAAGAAACGCGTACCCAAATTTTTATACAGATATAATAAGAATAAAAACGCCAATGCCAGTGAATATGAGGTCGCTTCTGGCTTCCAATTCCAAAAACACATACATCTTGATTGTCAGATTTATTAAAAATAACCTAATTAAGATCTAAAGTAAACAGTTTTCATAAACTTCACACACAAAACAGTTAACTAAATCATTTATACCTTTTTTGGCAAATAACACCCGATCGGGGTGAATAGCCAGATTAAAATAAAAAAAAAAAAAAAAATTACGAATTTATATACACGTGAAATATTACATATTTAATGCTTAGTAAAAAAGTATTAACAAATAAAATAAAATAAACAATGATGATAGAAGAAGTAACAATAACAATAAATCAATTAAAATTAATAGAGTAGTTAAGTAAAATAAGTAGAAAAATCAAATGCACAATCTTTCAAGACTTACGTCAAGAATTTCATCATGTATAAAAGATATGAAAGAGAAAAAAAATATGTGTGTAAAATGAATTAACTTAATGCTGATTCATTTTCCATTGATTGGCATCAGTCCATTTTTTCTCTATGATTTTATATATCAAAATGTCATAACTATCAAAATGTTCCGAAAATAATGCTTGATAAATTCTTTTGTTTTAAAAATGTATACATAAAGAATGGGCTACACAATAAATAATGCATTTTTATCGATATGTCAACATTTGAAGAAGAAGAAGAAAATGTATTTTCCTTTTAATTGGAGAGTTAAGTGTTGTCCACAACGCTCTCTTCAATGTTTTATTTATTTGGTGGTAACCCCTTTAGTGCCTTTAGAAATTTTTCAAAGGATCATTATTAAAATTTTATTAAAAAAGAGATTTGATTATCCAACTATTAAGGTTTTTCAAGAAGTTAAAGTTTCAACGGTTGAAAATATATATAAAAAATCTCATTGTTCCAAATTCATAAAGATATTCTTACAAATTCAAACCAATTTATTGTCATTTTCTACAAGCAGCAGAATAAATTCACAAGGATGTATTACCATTCCTCTTTTACATAGGTACAACTACCTCACAACATTTCTATAAGTATAAAGGTACTAAGTGGTTTCATGAACTCCCTTTGAGTCTTAGACACGAAAAAAAATACAATATATTTAAGAATAAAATTAAAAAAATTGTAGTGATTTATTTTTTTGTTTATTTCATTCTTGTTTTGGTGTAGCTTCTTATTTGTTTTGAAAATTTTGTTTAACCTCTTTTAACAATCCTTACATGTAAATTGTTGATTTTTCTTTATATAAATGTTAACCTAACCTTAGTAATAAAACTTAGTGATTAAATGTTTTGTATACCTATTATTTAGTAGATGAGCAATGTTTTGGTGAATGTAACAATACAAAATAGATACTCCCCTCTTTTAACACGAGATTTTATCTCAATTAAAGAGGGTTATTATAAAATATATTATGGAACTTGTACACCTTGTTAATTGTAATTTATAATAGAATGTATGTAAATTTGAATTGATTCGATTAATAAATATATAAAATAAAACACTTTAATTGGTTTAATTATAAGACTATATATTTATATGTGTATATTTTATAGGACTGTAGGTAATTGTCCCTTAAGAGGGCATATCACACTAAATGTAGTGACTGAATACATGATATATTAAAACCGCCTAATACACTATGAAGTTACGTGTTAGTAAGGGTACTATCGTGTGCGTTAAAAGGGGTTTATGCGTGGTTTAAAATATCGGAAATCCAAAATTTGTTGATCTTTCGTATTTTAAGAACAAACCTGACTTGAAACGAAAAATGTATCACGAATATTTACTTTGATTTTATGCACTATTTAAGCACATACTTAAGATTTATTTCTTCACGACACGTAGTTATGGAGTAATTTTAAAAAAATGCCGTAATGAAGGATGTTTTTTATTTGTTTTTAGGAGAGTTTATGATGTATTTTAAAATTGTGTGACGAACATTCTCTAGAGAAATGTTGAAAATATTTTTTTTTTCTCAATACACTTTATAACATATTTGAGAACGTTATTCCAAATTGGGGTGTTATGGTTTATATGCCCCTTAAATAAATAAATTCTGAAAACGCACTTAAATTTTAATTAAATATAACATTTATTTGAAAAATATATACTATGCTCTTTGTCATTCAATAATGGAATATGGAATTATTGGATGGGGAAGTGCAACGCCAACAATAATAAAGAAAATAGACATAGCCCAAAAAGCCATTATAAAAGTTATACTTAAGGTACGTATTCGAACGAATACTGAAGAGATTTTTACTAAATTCAAAGTTCCAACAATTACAAAAATATATGCAAAAAATCTGCTAATATACAAGCTAAAAAGAGAAGACCAATATACTAGCTCACAACAATATAAACACACTAGATTAAGTACAACAAATACCTTAAATATACCATATATTAAAACAACTTTTGGACAACGTAGTGTACGATATTTTTCAACAAAACTTTTCAATAGTTTACCAACAAATATTAAAAACATCAGTAATGCAAAAGAATTTAAAAAACTATCACTAAGATGGGTTTATGAAATAGATGAAAAAATCCTTAAGGAAATAATTCTTCCAAATAAAATGTAAATGCACTATTACAAACAACAGAATAGACAATTGAAAAAAAGTGAAACAAATAATTTATTTCCACAAATTTTGGTTGTGTGTGCATGACTCAAAATGAAATATTGTATTTAGAAGGAAAGATGCATACGTTTTGAATGCGTAGCGTATATATGTACATGTACTTATATTATATGTAAATGTATCTATAAATATACAACGTAATAGACAATAACATAAAACTAGCTCACCTTAGCACAGGCTATGCCTAGTGAGGGGGCTAGTAACAAAGATACAAACAAAAAGATATGGCTTAAACTATGCAAGCACCAGTGAAGTGGTAAATTGATATTTATTGAAATGAGATAACTTATATTTACATTGTATGTTAACTATGTATGAATAAGCTTATATTATCTTAAGATATTTTGTATCTCATATATATACTGTATATTTTTGGATAGAAATAAATAAAAATAAAATAAATAAATAAAAATTCATTATATATATATATTATTTGCTATTCCAAATTGAAAAATGACAAAAGAGCATCACTAGTGTACCTATTATAAAATGTGTGTATTTTAATATGACAGCTCTGATGATCACTTTTATGGTTTTAATGTTGATTAAAATTTTAATTCTTATTTTATTTTTAGTTTCATTTTATTTACCTTCATGTACCTACGATTATGCCGACCGCCATAGCACAGTTGGTAAGCCGTTTGGTTTCTGTGCGATCGTCCTGGGTTCGATCCCCAGCAGAGGAGACATTATTTAAAATGATTTCTCACGCTAATATTGCTTCTATGGGCTTGAAACACTGGTTAGTTGGAAGAAATTTCCATATGGAAATAAACTCGCCACTTGCGCAGGGTGCAAGGAAGTGTTTATATTATTATTATTATAATGCGTACAATGGCCGGTTTATTACAATAAGGCAATTTCTTTCAACCGACCCACTCTTCTTCGGAATTGAACGCAATATTTATATTTATAATTTATTTTAGACAAAAAAAATTCAATACTTTGGGCATGTTATGAGAGAAAAAGGGTTCCAATTCCTGCAGCTTGTAATACAGGGAAAGATACAAGGGGTTGAGGAACGGGTCGACGAAGAGATTCATGGCTCCTTAGCATGAGGCATAGTGGTACAGACGTACCGTATTAGAGTGACGGGCTGGAACCCCAGGATTCGAACCCGAGCATACTCACATCTCCACCGACTCTCTCATCGGTCAGCATGAGACTCTGGTCAACTTACCTCAACCTCAGGATGTCACGGTCAACTTGAAGAAAATTTACCCAATTTTTTCTATTGATAATAACATCTCAACAGAGACGAAGTTGGGATATCATAGAAGAACCAGGAACTCAGGCACCTACAGGGCTTACGACCTGCCATCGGCTGGTTTACGCGATCACTTTATGCGTTTGCGCAACGTTCACCAATTATGCCTTTATTGTGTTCCCTTATCAATGTAATTTTTGAAAGTTCTATATATTTAAGTGATTCGTAAGCCCTATAGGTGTCTTGAGTTCCTAGTTCTTCTATGATATCCCAACTTCGTCTCTATTGAGATGTTATTGTCAATAAAAATATCATTAGACTCCCGACAAGGAAAAAACCCAATGTTTGCGTATATGCAATTAAAAAATATATTCCAATTTTTTCTGTTGTCATAAGTTAAGTTTGAGAACCGCTGTATTTGATTACATATTGGTGTTGTAAGACAAACAACATCCGGCGGCGCCCATATTTGTGAACGGTGCACATGCGCTATATTCGTCATAATATATATAAACACATGCCTATATATTAGATATTATAGGTACTTTTGCGGTCCCTTTGTAAAGCAATACTTTATAGTCGTGTCTTATAGCCATCACTGGATCATAAATCCATCATGTTATCATTATAATCTAAGTAGATAGGTACATATCCATATTTTTTGCCATAAATAATGAGTATGTGCATGTATTATCTACGCAGTATAAAGGTATAGGTACCTTGGTACCTTGAGATGCGTATATTTTTGTTGTAGTGATGAGCGAAATCAATATTGGTCTAGCAGGTTTGGTCATGGTCAATCAAGACCAACCACAAATTTCAACAAGGATGCGAAACTGTCATCTTCTTCTACAGCCTGTTTTTTTTTTTCATTCTTAGACATAGGCCTCCCCCTTGATCCTCCAAAACTCCCCGTCTTGGGTATACTGCATCCATCTTCCTCCGGCACATTTCTTGATGTCATCTGACCACCTTGCCTGGGGTCTGCCGACACCTCTTCAGCTTGTTCTCGGTCGCCATTCTACGATCTTTTTGGTTCATCGTGAATCGTGGCATCTGGCAAAATGCCCAGCCCAGCTCTAATTAAGACCAGCTACCTACCCTTTCCGCTACATCGGCTACTTTGGTTCTTTCTCTTATCATGAGGGCATATTACGTTAGTGACTGAAAACATGATATGTTAAAACCGCCTAATACATTATAAAGTTACGTGTTAGTAAGAGTAACTATCGCGTGCGCTAAAGAGGGTTTATACGTAATTTAAATTATTGGAAACCCAAAAATTCTTTATTTTTTACATTTTAAGAATAATCCTGACTTGAAAAGAAAAAGTGTATCACGAACATTCACTTTGATTTTATGCATTCATTAAGCACATTTTTAGAAACACACTGTTTAACATATTTGAGAAATTTGATTTCAATTTTAATGACCTCTTAAGTGTCGATGTTGTCTTGAGAACACGCCAAGTCTAGAAATTAGACTTGGCGTGACTCACAACCATTGTTTTGTAATCTCTTATTCTTATATTATTTTCCAATATGAAAATAATTATATAATTTAGTTTAATGATCAATTACATCCTGCAAATTAAATTTAAAGATATAACTTTGTATTAACCACGTTTTTTGGTTGAAACGATGCGACCGGTTTCGGAACTAACCGTTCCCTCATCAGGCTAACTTTCAACTGAAGTTGAAAGTTAGCCTGATGAGGGAACGGTTAGTTCCGAAACCGGTCGCATCGTTTCAACCAAAAAACGTGGTTAATACAAAGTTATATCTTTAAATTTAATTTGTTAAATATGAACCACAAAGTTAACATTCAAACATTTGAAAATTACATCCTGAATTATATCATTGAAAAAATTCCAAGAATTGTAGCAATACCAATATTATATCTGTGAATGCAAGACCAATACTGAGTGTGTTAGAGCAAAATTGTTGTGGTATGCATTTTCCCATTCCTAATATGTATCGAGCATCTGAAACCATTTTTTCAGTTTTTGATGGAATAAGACGATGCAAGTGGAATATACACAGCGGAAACAAAATCTCCAATACTAATATGTGGTATAGTTGTAGCCAAACATCTTGAACTTTTAGCCGAGAAGGGGGGCGATTTTCACGTAAACCTATGAAGCAAAAAGACAAAAATTCGCGCTCTGCGCAACCGGAGGTTCGTTGAAGATGTTTGACGAAAATTATCAAACAATATTTTATGACAGAAACGGGGATATTATAAGAATGCAACATTGACCCTTATACCCACGACCACAGCAAATGAAATTTAAAAAAATAAAGTGTGGAGATAAAACATATTATTATAGTTATAATGCAATTGTTTAATAGTTCATTGATAACAAGATCATTCCAAGAGCGCTTTGCTTACTTAATTCACGAATATTATTGAAAATATTTTAAATTGATTAAGGATATTAAATAAATGGTGTGAATTCAATCCCGCGTTCACTGGATTACCTACTAGGTATAATTTAACACATTAGCTGCTCTACCACCGATCCATCTGAACTCAAACCGTTTATAAATGAGTTTATAATTTTATTTTATTTTATATTACTATGTCAAATATTAATTTGACACGCACCCAATAACAAGTTGCCACATTATGCAGACTTACGATATTAATCGTCTCACAGATCCAGGTTTAAAACACAATTAAAGAAACGTGTCTCCGTCGGGAATCAAACCCGGGACCTCTGAATCACAATAACCATATAAAAATGTTGTATACCTACATACTCCATGGACAATACAGGCTGGATCTGTGAGATGATTAATATCGTTAGTCACCAGAATGTAGCAACTTGTTATTAGGTGCGTGTTAAATTAATATTTGACATTGTACATTGAACTTTTTTTCACATACATACCTAGATATATTATTTATTTATTTATTGGTTGATAGAGAATTTACACAATTTGTTAAACAGACAATGTTCGATTGTCTGTTCGAAGGTCCCGGGTTCGATTCCCGGTGGAGACACAGTTTTTAATTGCGTTTTCATTCTGGATCTGTGAGACGATTAATATCGTAAGTCTCCAGAATGTGGCAACTTGTTATTGGGTGCGTGTTAATTTAATATTTGACATAGTACCTGTTAGTTGCCCGAGAAGTAATAAATAATAATAATAATAATAATGTGCATCGTTTTATTAGTAGACCAGTGAAAAATCCATGCATTATTCAATAGGATAATTAATATTGATAAGAAAAAAATACAAATAGTTAAAAATTCGTTTTCAGCAAATAAAAGTCAAAAACTAGCTTGTTTTTGGCTCTGCGAAACGACAATATTAGTATGTAATTAAGTAATTTACAAAGCTTCACGATTGCACTCCACATAATGTCAGAGGGTAATTATATCTTGGCTAGAACTGGAAAATATATAATATATTTTAAACAGTAATTCCTATTTATTATAAGTGACCCGTTTCAGAACAGGTTTTCCTAGTGAGACGGGGAACGAAAAATATATTGCAATTCCAATATTTTTGTTTATTTAACGTCGGTTTGCCGGCACTGAAACTGAAATTGAATTTGATCCACTTAATAGGAATACTTACCTACATTTAAACTACTATCATATTTAGCCGCTTTATTGGCTCTTTCCAATCCCCTTAAATAAATTAGTATTCTGTGATTCAGACGATCTCCATATTGGACGTCACAAAAGAGGGGCCAAGTCCATCATGCACACTTTGCAGTTCACTCGCTCAGGACACCTGAACCAATTCAACTCGTTAGTGAGAAGTATTGTGTGATAGCAATCATTGCTTATTACTATGGAAGAGTGTGGCGGTCGCTCTCTGAATATATTTGTATGCGCTTCCTATATAGGTAAGGGTTGGCTTTAAGACCGGGTCTTAATCGTCTTAAGTAAGTATCTTCTTAGATGTTCAGAACTTCCTATCTACATATAGATGGGAACTAATTTATCTTCCTTATTCTAGAATATTCAATACCTTCATCAAGAGGTAGGCTCTGAACCCAGAATTAAATCGAGCTCAACGCTTTATAAGCTGGCCTAAAACCAGATATATTCCATATATGCAATTCTAATACTCCATCTGTTGTTAAATCTTACGAAGAATTTGTTAGGTATAAGATGTAATAAATTAATGTAGGATGAAGAGGATGCTAATGAAGCTGACGAGCTCGAACATCGAGCTCAACGCTTTATAAGCTGGCCTTACACCAGATATATTCCATGTATGCAATTCTAATACTTTATGTCAATCATCTATTGTTAAAGTTTACGAAGAATTTGTTAGGTATAAGATGTAAGAAAAGAATGTAATATGAAGAGTGATATTTATGCTATTTGGATGCTAATGAAGTGCAACTCCATAAACTTGGAATGTCTTCGGAATATATGTATCAGACTCATCTTTGGGTTGAAAAAAATTAATCATATATCATCTTACCGCAATCTTCTTTGTTGGTCCAAGACACGCCAGCGGCGCATTAAATACGATTCTGTCATGCACTATTGTACAATATTCTGTCTAATCCAAACCTGCCACAGTACCTACCTCAAAAGCAAATTCACATATTTTTCCAATCATGGACTCAATCCAACTCTGCTGAACGTACGACACTATCCATTCCTGCCCATAACACAGTTCTTCGTTCGAAGTACAATCATATTATGGAATATCCTAAGTCCGGATTTTGCGTCGTCTAACTCACTTTGTATTTTCAAGAAAAAACTAAAGAAGGAATATTTAGCCCTGAACACCTGATCCCGATTTCCTCTCCTTGTCCTTTCTTTATCCTTTTTTCTGCTATGAAGTATTTGTTTTTTCTTGTTTTAATTGTTATCTTAGTGTAATATATATTTTTTGATTTTTTTTTGCTTTCATTTTTTGTTGATGTAGGTACATACACAATTTTGTCATACTTTGTAACCTGATTGGTTGGACTAAAATGCCTAATGGCAATAAACCCACCAGTGTCCAGTATATTTGTTTATAATATGTACATACAGATAAATAAATATTTTTTAAAAACATTAAGCGAATGTAAATTAGCAAATTATTATAATATTTCTTTATCTTGTATTCTTCAAATTATTCTTAGGGCCGCTCTCATTTCAACTGCATTTGTTCAGCTCTCATGCGGCTTCTTCCATGTCTGATTCTCACTTATATGTATATGTCGAGGTTGGCACTTGAGTAAACTGTAGGTGTTATACTAATATTGTAAAAGTAAATATTTGAAAATTTCATAGCGCTCACGCTACGGTCGAATAATAATTATGGCCGTCTTATTATGGTGCGATTCTCAAATATACAACTGTAAATAATTACCTCTTACGATAGGAAGGTAGGTATACCTATCTTATATTTATTTCTCTGTAAGTTGTCAGGGCGGAGCGGAGTGCCCTGTGAGAGATCGGATATCCTTGGTGTGTCGCTGCGGTGTATGTTACACAATCGGGTCCGCCTCAGTTGTAGAACAATGAGGTGAAATCGATACGGGGCAATTGTATGTTGCTATGGTATAAACCAGAGGCCTAATTGAAAAAGGGGAGCCGGCTACTGAGGTAACCGTCATCAAACTATAGGTACCTACCTAAATAAGACCATAGTTTTATAATGGTAGATGCTAAGTCGCATTTTCATCCAACATAGATGCCAAAAGGTCCGCCAAAGTAACTTTACGCTTTGAATAAATATTGTTTTATTCTTCTTCTTCTTGTGCCGCTCCTAACGGAGGTTGGCGACCATCACACCAAACTCATCCCGATCCTGCGCCAATCTAATTAATGACGCCGCGTCCGGAATCCCATTGCTTGCTATTTTTAAGCCGAGATGTTCTTTTACATCCCATACTCCGTCTTCCCTCTATCTTTTCCTCCACCTTAAGTTGTAGAGGACATATCTATCACCACGGAATATGTGGCCTAAATATGCGGCTTTACGTCTCTTGACAGTGGTCAGCAACTTTTTATCCATCATATTTAGAACTCTTTCATTGGAGACTATCAACCCATGAGATGCGCATCAACCTTCTGTATAGTGTATTATTATTAATGTGTTTAAATTCTTTTGCCATAATTCTGGGCAGAACTTCTATTTTCATGACACAAATCCAGGAAATTCATATTTCATTACGTCTTTGTATTTTTAATGCTAATAAAAGTTTAGAAGAGACACATAACCAGCAGTAGATTGAACATGGCTAAGACGAAGAAAATTTGAATGCTGAACTAAGAAATTTTATTTCAAAAACGTGAGAAAATATTGAGAAATAAAATTTTTAAATGTAAACACTTGACACTCTAATAGTTCTGTATCCAGTCGGCGAAGTCAGACTTTTAGTACGATTTAGATGATTAAACTGATGAATCAGGGCATTGAGTAGTTGTTTTATTTTGATAAAATTTAAATTTGTTTAGATTTTTTGTTTTCTTTTCTTTCTACAGCTGTTCGATTCGTTGAAAATATTTCAAAGACCAAAATAAAATTCATCAAAAAACAAGCTTAAATTTGGAATAATTCACTAATTTAGATATTCACAATAGGTATTGAAAATTTTGGAAGGGACCTTATACTACTATCTACTTATGAACTCTCCTTATCTTGTTTCTCGGCCAACTAACAGGTACTATGTCGAAAATTAATTTAACACGCACCCAATACCAAGTTGCTACATTCTGGAGACTTACGATATTAATCGTCTCACAGATCCAGACTGAAAACACAATTAAAAACTGTGTCTCCACTGGGAATCGAACCCGGGACCTTTGGATTAGCAATCAGATACCCAACCAACTGAGCCATGAAGGCCGACAATACAGTGTCATCTCTAATCCAAATTTGGCTCAGTATCTCAAAGATAAATTCACTTATGTATTAAGCCACGGGCGTCCACTACAATCTGCTTAACGTACAAAACTGTGTATTCTAATTCATAGTACATACTTACCTATCTACTGATTTTTTTCGGCTCTTCATTTGAAATAGGTACATTCAGGAAGATTATGGAATAGTCTCAGTTCTGATGTTATATCGTCTGTCTCACTAAGCATATTCAGAAAAAGGCTAAAGCAAAAACATCTATCTGACAATACCTGATATCTTCTCCTTATCCTTTTGTTTTCCTTTCATTGCTATTACCTGTTATTATATTTAACTTTTTTTTTACTTTTCTTTTGTAATCTTTATTTTATCTTTATGATGTGATTACCTTATTGCTATAGTACACACTATATCGTATATTAATTTAATTGCCGTTTGACAATAAACAAATTATGTCTACAGATACCTACCTACATGCAAATAAATAAAAAAAATATTTCTCTTTGAAATATGTAAGATTCATTTATTTATTTATTATAAAAGGGTTCATCGACAGGCATCCAGCTTACAATTTTCATAAAAAGAAAATAATATTGGTTATAATTATGAGTGCTGTACGTACAATTATGGATGTACACAAAATTACATGAGCTCCTATTCAATCGCACACGTAAGATACACAAGTAAGAGTTACATAAATAAGAGAAAATTCGGATACAAAAGTTAAGTAAAAAAAATAAGAAGAAAAAATAGTTACATAAGTTAAGCAAAAAAAATAAGTGATAGAAGTTACATAAGTCGAAGTAAAAAAATAGGTACATAAGAAGTTAAAAGAAGTTATATAACTTAGAGAAAAGACAATTTCAAGTAGATAACACAAATAACTATCCCGACCTTTTTTTGGACAAATTTATGTTTTTAACTGCCTATATTTCCATTTTATTCAAATACCGAAAAACGCCGAAACACCCCAACTATTAGATAATTTAGTTATGTATAAAAATCACATACCTGTAATATAGTAGTAAGTACATATCAAATTATTTTTAACAATTTTAAGTGACGAAATTTTGTGTTTCATACAATTTGTATTATAGTAGTATGCACAATATCTACGGTGACTCTCACAATAGTTTGATACTTTATCTCCATACATATCATCAAGCTGCTTATATATTCGGGGTAGGATAAAAGGACTGACCCCACACTATCCTATCCTGACATACATACTATACATAGGTACTATCGCCATCGACAGTTGGATCTCATGTGTTACATGCAACTAGTGTAATAAAGTGTTAGGTGTGGTTGTATCTACTGAAAAAATAGGATAACTGTTTGGCTACATATTTAACCATAGTTTTGTTATTACCTAGTAACTAAAGTGTCGCTATTATAAGTGTAAGGTTTGGCTATGAGTAACCTAATGTTTTGCAGTTTTATGGTTTGGTTACTTTTAACACGAAATTTTGTTACTATTTACATTTTTTTCAGTGTGGCCTTTTATTTTTAATTCAGTTTGTTAAACTGATCCTAAATAATGTAGGTAGTTTCGTTTTCTCCTACCTTGTCACTCGTCTATTTGAATTTTCTAGTTTTTAATTAATTTCTTTGTTTTGTCCACAGCGCGAATCCAGAATGTTATGGAAGAATATTTGCAAGCAGCAATGTTGCAGTGCTCTCCTACATCATCGCCGAAAAAGAACCCAACCAATATCACCAATATCCAGTCTCCGTTTAAACATAAAGATGAACAGACCAACTTTCAGTACAAGGCTCAAGGTTTGTTTTTTTAACTTCAACTTCATATAAAATGTAAAATGCACTATTACATACAACATAATAGACAATAGAGGGGCTAGTATCAAAAAAATCAAATAAAACGAGATAGACAATTAAAAAAATATATGAGTTTTTTCAACAAATAATTTATTTTTACAATTTTTATCGTGTGTACTTGACTTAAAATAAAATATTGTGTTTAGAAAGAGAGAAAGAAAGACGCATATGTTTGAATGCGTATGTATGTACATGTACTTATATTATATGTAAATGTATAAATAACATAAAACTAGCTCACCTTAGCACAGGCTATGCCTAGTGAGGGGGCTATTAAAAAAAGATACAAACAAAAAGAGATAGCTTAAACTATGTAAGCACCAGTGAAATAATACAATGATATTTATTAGAAATGAAATAACTTATAATTTACTTTGTATGTCTACTATGTATGTATATGCTTATATTACCTTCAATTAATTTGTAGATAGGTATCTTGTATCTACTCTATGTTTTTAATGCATTTTGTGAAGCCTATTTTAATGCATTTTATTTTTTATGCATTTTGTGAAGCCTATTTCAATAGTAGGTATACAATATTCAAACAAAAACTGTTAAAAGACTTTATTACTTATTGAAAATCAATTCCAAAAATATGCATAATTAGGGTAACTATAAATATTCTAATATCTTTAACCGATTATCATTTATGTGCTCATAAAAAATTTATGTTCCGTTATTTGTCATAGTTCTCATTATAATATCATATCTATATATGAAATTGTCTTTCAAGTGAATCCTTTTCAACACTAAAATGATCATTAAAATTATACATGTACCTAGGTACCTATATATGAGTGTAACATGGTGAATAATTATTCGCACATATTATATTTTAAAAGAAATATGATGAATGTGTGGTCCAAAGAGTGAAGCACCCTCAATCAATAATGATCTGGTCAGTGATAAGTGGGAATGGTATGGGAAGACTGTATATTGTGAATGGTAATACAGTGCGCCAGGACCAGTAGGTATATAAAAGTTTTAAAAGGGAGACTAAAGCCTCAGGTGGCCGAATGGTTTCCAGAAGGAAAATATATCTTTATGCACGATTCTGCACCCTGCCACAAGGCGAAAACCGTTACTAAATGTCTAGAAGGAGAAAAATAAAGGTTTTAGACTGACCGGGAAATTCACCGGATCTCTATCCAATTGAAAATGTTTGGGAGGCTTTGAAAAGGGCAATAATTGTAAAAAAAAGGTGTTATCACCAACAAAAGAAAACTAATTGAAAACATAATTGAGGCATGGAGCAACACACTAGAATTAAAAAAATTCTCAATTAAATGTATCTCCAGAAACCAAAAAGAATATCAGTAGTAATTAAAGCTAAGGGAGGATTTACAAAATATTGATCATCTTACCATAAAACCTATTTTATTATCAATAAAATGTTATATATTCATAGTAAACGCATTTTATTTTATAAAAAATTATTAAATCTCCCATAACATTCTAGGAAGATCCAAGTAAAATAAAAAAATAATAATTTTAATATGATTCGAATTCCAAAAATTGTTGTAAATTCATTTGATTGTATTAATTTGGCTACCGTCTGTATATGGAAAAATAAAGTTAAAATTCAAAAGTTCAAAGTAAAGTTAACATTCTAAAGTTTTTTTCTCTACAACACTATCCCGGATGATGAACAATTTGGTTAGATAACTACTTTCCTTCCTAAATAAGATTGAATTCTGTACCTATTTAAGAAATTTTCTATATCACTGAACACAATAGCGAGTATCTGTTTACATGATTTTTTCTATTATGTAGGTACCTACTCTTGGTGTAATTTAATGCATTTTGAGCAAATGCATCTAACCTTCCCAAACCCAAGTCAATGGACCAGAAATTACAGAAAATGCAATCGATTGATCGTATCGGCACTCGAAAATCGTATAGTTCGTGAACCATACCTATTTACTGAAGGAGCGGTTACCATTTTGGGATAAGGATCTATTTAGAAACCTAATTATTTTTTTACGTAGCTATTTTGAAATCATGATATCGTACCATTCCCTGATAGAGTTAGCAGAGAGAATCGAATTCCATATTTTTCTATCTTCGAATTCATCCTGCACTGAAAAAAATAATTGTGACCACTGAACTGGCTACCTGCGTTTTTAGCCAAACCTTTGTTATTAGTAATAAAAGTTTTTCTGTTTATGACTGCACTGTTTGGTTAAACACACAAAATATTAAGTGGCTCAAAATGAATTGTTTTGTACTCACTATAGTTCGGTTAATTTTAACATAACTTTTTTTTCAGTGTGTTTACTTACTTACTTTCGATGACCTTAAAACTCCGGTGCAGCTTTATCCTCCTGAGCAATAGATTTCCAAGCCTTCTTATCAGCAGCAACTGACTCCCAGTCATCACAAACATTCAGCAAATTCAGATCTCGGGTGAAATTGTCCTTTAATCTCTGCCATCAATAACCTTCAATTAACCTCCCAGAAGTCTTCTTTCTTATTCTTCTTCAGACCTCCTTTGTCCAGTAATGGACATAGGCCTCCCCCTGAGACCTCCACAGCTCCCTATCCTGGGCAGACCGAATCCATCCATCTCCAGCCACTCGTCTTATATCATCAGACCACCTTGTTTGAGGCATCTCAAAACTTCTTTTGCCCGTTCTAGGTCGCCATTTTAGCATTATCTACATCTGGAGTCTGTGGTTCGGGCGACATGCCCTGCCCAGCTCCACTTCTGCTTGGCAACCTTTTGGAGTGCGTCGGTTATTTTGGTTTTCTCTATTATCCACAGGTTCATTTTTCTGTCTCTTAACGAAATACCCAGCAGATTCTCTTTTCCCAGAAGTAAGGTTACTAATTTAGTAAATCTTGGCACCCTGGTGAGTTGAATCAAAATTGCCATTTGACAGTAAATTCGCCACTTGTACAAGATTCAAGGAAGTGTTTATTATTTTTATTATTATAAGGTAGGTACTCATCGCCTTATCTTCAATTATATATCGTCTCATAGGTAGGTAGGTACATGTTCGTTTGTTGTTCAAGTTTCTTACATTCCCCTCTTTCGAAATTTCGTTTGCATAATATAGTTTATTGAACTGCCATGGCTACTGTAGGTACTTCCATTCCTGTATTTTTTTTTATTCTTGGCAATTCACCATAGAGAGATTGCTCTATGGCTTGATTTATTGCAGAAACAGGATTAAAATGAAATTAAAGAAAAGTTTTAGGTATTTTAATAAGATGTGTACGACATTAAAATTTTATATTGATAAAATTTGAGAAATATTAATTGTTTATTAAATCATTAGTTTAGATCATTATTATTAGCTAATCGGTTATTTTAATTAAATAATAAGTGGTCCAACGTCTCCTCTTCCACCTGACCACACTGACACATTGGGCTGTTAAAAATATTTATTTTTAAAAGATGATACAGTGACCATAATTCTTAACCTGGTTGTGTTATATTTTTTTCCATTTCTGTTAAAATATACAAATAGAAAAAAATATATACAAATAGAAATAAAAAGTATACAAATATAAATAAAAAATATACAAATAGAAATAATAAGTTCCTACCTATAAAATTACTTAGAAATGAAAAATATACAAATAGAAATTAAGAATATGCAAATAGAAATAATTAAAATATAAATAGAAATAAAAATATACAAATGGCAATAAAAATATTCGAATAGAAATAAAAAATATACAAATATAAATAAAATATAAACAAATGGAATTAAAAAATATTCAAATATAAATAAAAAATATACAAATAGAAATTAAATATACAAATAGAAATAAAAATATAGTTACCAATAGAAATAAAAAATATACAAATAGAAATAAAAATATATAAAAATATAGGTACCAATGGAAATTAAAAAAATATAAATAGATATAAAAAAAACAGAAAGAGAACACAATGAGATCAAAACAAAAAGTATGTTTAGAACACATGCATTGTAAAAAAAAAACTAATATAAATTTAAAAACAAATCAGAACTCCCGAAGCAGCTCTAACCAAAGAGTTTATAAAGAAAAGCAAACAAATATAATGTTGATATTATAATAGAGAACTTGTTCATAGACAAATTAAAAGAAAATACTGCATGTCTTTTGACAGTTGATTCAGTTTTGTACATTTCAGCAGATGTATCTTTTATTTGAATATAGGTAGGTAGGTAGGTACCTACCTAATATTATATAATATTTCCTAGAGCGATTGAATTTGTATAACCACATAACCTATCTATAGATGTAGTTATGTAAGTACAATGTACCTACATCAAACTGTTACCTACATATAAATACACCCGGTTCAAAAATATTTTTTTCTCGTTATTGTGAAACCCAAGAACAGCCGTAGGGCGTGTATTATGGAAGCCGTCGATAGAGCCAATCAAGCGGACTGTGTTATATTGTAAAAGGAAGGTATGTAGGTACCTACCTATTGTATAAAAAACGAATTGATTTTGACCAATGCCAAACTCTCGGCAAATATAAAGATATATGAATATTGTTCATTGGTAAAGATTGCTTCGTGGCATATAGCCTTAGATGATAAATTATTACAAGTAATTGCGGTAGCTGAGATACATAGGTAGTTGCCATCACTCATTCTGAATGTTGAATGTGACGAGTAGTTTGTGTAATATGATTGCAGTAGCCGAATAGCTCGTAGAAGCCGAAAACCTTGGCTTGCCTATAAATATTATGTGTAAAGAAATACACAAAAAAATATTTAATCAAAGTTTAGGAAAACTGTCTTTTTGAAAAAATCCTAATTATTTTTTATTGTTTTATCGCGCAACCATACTATAAGATCCAAATATTGAAGCGTATATACAATGCTTTTCAGATCCCCAATATGTAAATGTTATTTTGGCATGTGATTGAAAAATATTTTTCATAACCACTGCAATGAACAACGAAATGCTAAAAAACCCATAAATATTCCTCATTTCCCAATTTCCTTTCAGGGTTTGCCTAGTCTGGAGATTCTAGGCGCGCCCCTGTATGATTGCAGTAATTTTAACGTTTTTTTTTTTATTTTCAAAAGGTAAATTGAGTTATAGGTAGGTATCTATACAAAAACATGATTCTAAGTGAGTGAATTTTGAAGGTAGGCAAAGTAGTACCTACTAGTGAAATACGTAAGTGCTTATCAGGGGTGTATGACAGATAGAGGGTTATGTGGGAGGTTTGATTTTCCAAACCGACATGTTGGGTTTCTGCCTACTTATATCCACCTAAATATAACTTCATCTACCCTTTTGTGTCTACCTACCTACTTTCCATCAGTTTTAGGCTGAGAGCCTTGCGTCCCAAGAGCTTCTGTAATGGGACATTCTCTCCACTATGTCAGTAGATGTTGTCATATACATATATACCAATCAATCTATCCAGGTATTAGCCAAGCCAATATATCCAAAATTCGACGTACCTACCAGTCTATCTACACGCTTTTTCAGAAATCCTTTGTCGTTTTTTTGAAAGTAGGTACCTACATATACAATTTTCGTAGACAAATCCTCACGTGGGCTGAGCATACATTCATACATACATAACACACCATCACGCAATTTTCCTTACGGGGTAAGCAGAGATAACCGAGCGCCATTCTCATCTAAGACATAGGCCCAGTATTTCAGTCGGCCCTTAGGAGTTTAACTCAAGTTTAACAAAAATATTGCGTATTTCAGTACCTAATCTTCCCTTAAATACGTCACTAAACGACAAATATTTAACTCAACGTTTCTGGCGGATCGCGTGTCTTAATCTTGAGTTAAGTATTGTTTCTAGTCTTTTTCGCCAGGTGGCGTACTAATCGCCGCACGCTTTAATGTTTTATTTCATTTTATACTACAAATAACTATGCATAATAATTATAATCATGATTTATTTTTGTTGTTAAAATAAAAGACTTGATAGAAGTGGTTCATGTATTTAATATTTATTTTCTTTTTTACATAATTATGATGTATTGCCTGACAACAAACGAAATAAACTGTCAGCCATAATGAAACGTCAGGCACGCAACTTTATTTTTGCGATGTTTTTTCATCCCACTTTTTAAATTGATCCATCCTGTTTCTATATATATAATGTGTATTCTTAAATTTTCTACATAAGACACTATTTTACCATTATCACTTAGTTCCATATCCATCTGTAAAATGTACATACATTTTGCATTGAAGAACTACGTACGTAGTACATATTCAATGACATTTTTTCACTACAATGTTTGATTTTAATTAAAAAAAACATCGATCGGTATAAAAAATTGAAAAAGTAACATGCTGTGTAATGAAACAAATAAAATAATGTGTTGTTATAATAATAAAATAATATTTAGTCACAGCTTCGCGTCACGTATCATTTAAGGTTATTACAATTTTGACAGATGCGTTATAGACAATAACCATAGAAAAACGTAAAATATATCTATAGTTGAAGATTACGTAACTGACGTTTCATTTTGCACTGAAATACGCGAATGAAATTTAATCTTCCCTAAAATTTTAACTTGGATTACCAAATCCAACGATTTAAGGGCCAACTGAAATCTCGGGCCATAGCCACATTAAAACAATAATAGAAAAGAGTGGAAACACTATTCTAAACCGGTGCTTTTAGAATTGTCAACAGAGTGGAAATTCATTTTAAAATAATTAATAAATAAATAAATAAGTTTAAAGATTTTATTAGTTTTCAACACAATCTATATTATGAATCTCTATATTTGTATGCTGGTAATGGTTGTTTGAAAATACATACAGTGTAGGTATTCATGAGGCGATGTATGTGTCAAGATAGAAGAATGTGGTGTTCGGTTCTCACTGCCTTCCCCTCGAGGAAGATATAATTGGAGAGTAAAAAATACACTTGTCTGTAGAGACACATACAATATCAATATGAAGTTGATCACTCAATTTTCCCTTACAGAAGATATTTTACTTTTTTCATACAAATATGAAATGTATTTCACATTGATATGGCAGACCATACAATTTTTTTTTCTTTAAATTTCGACATCCTTGAATGCATTTTTAATGAGTTTTTTTTATTGTATCACAATTTCAAACAGTACCTACAAAAATACCTAGATTTTCCAAACCGTGAGAGCATTTTGAAAATTTGGACAGATGAAATCATAGAGAATAAATTAACGGATATCTATGGAAAACTAATCAGCTCTAAGTCTATGCACTTTACACATATTATGATGTTAATATGAAGTCAATCGGACTTATAGTTTGGGCTGTAGAGAGGACGCAAAAAACGCCGTACGCCATACATACAAACACATCACGACGAAACTCACAGTGTGCACTCTCTACATAGTCTACATGATACCCGTTGAGAAATTGGTGTAAAAAAATACGCTTAAAAATTGTGAAATCATGACTCTCCACTATTCCATAGTGTGGAGAGGAAAAATGTAGGTACCAAGTTCTGTGATAAATACAAGTAATTATCTACCTCCTCGGAACAGGCTCATCCTAGTGAGATGGTTTACACCAACAAAATGTTATATAATATTTTAAATCGTATTTTATATTTATTGTTTTTATTATTTCTTATGTATTTTGGTCTTAAATAATAATACAAAACGAGTGGGTTGTGTCCAACGCTATACTCCTCACTACCAAGTCACTCCACAAAGTAGGTAAGTATCCAAATTTTGTATGGAAAATTTTTCGGCATTTTCACGAAATGAGTTTGTTAAATTTTTTTGATTTAAATATTTTGTTATGAAAATTTGACAATTTTACAATGTCATTTAATAAAAAGGGTGTGCTTTTTACCAATTTGAAAAATAAAATTCAATATTTACGTTTCCTGAGCTTTAGGTCACTTTGAAATATTTGACAGGTAAAAAAATTGAGAAACACTGTACAGATATCCTTCAAAATCTAATGGGGTCTAAGCGAGTATTTGATATACAAATTTGCAAAATTTGAAAATAATTAAATGAGTAGGTAGGTACTTTAGTCTTTAATCGATAAATTAGAATAATCACGCCTTACATAGCACACAGCACATAACACACACGCACACGCACACACACACACACACACACACACACACACACACACACACACACACACTGTAAAAAATATGGTTTGTGTAGCATTGCACCCTCCTGCTCACAACTGGAATAAATTTTACCTATTATTATTATTATTGTGATGAAACTTTCAGAATACAATCTCAGCATGATACTAGCTGATAATCTGCAATAAAAAATGAAATGCTTCACATTTTGCTAGATTTTGTACCTAGTATGGAACATTCCCCTTATTCGTTGGTATACAATAAGTTTCTGACATCCCTGTGGGCATCATCAATACTTACCTACTTAGGTAACTGAACACAAGTCTTTTCGGTACTCACATCATATGTTAGGTAAGTATTTAGGTTTCCCGCTAATCCGGGTATCATCGAGGACACGCCGCCGAAACGGAGCGTGTAGCGGCAATTTAATTTGAACCCATCTGCGGCCGCCATCTTGTCCGTCCAGAAAACCCTCCTCCCCTTACAACATCCGTCATATACCTACCTATCTACTCTTGTCTCTCCCCATCATAGTGTCCCACAACCCCACCTATTCGAAGCGGAGATGGGAATCCATAGCATCTCCCCTTCCTATCCTTAACCCTCGATTTAGACATACCCCAGGTTGGTACACACCGCACAAACTTTCATCACGTCTCCGGAGTGACAGATCAATTTTGAAAATGGAATATCCGTTCGATACAGAGATTGCGGCCAGTAGCGTAATCGCTTATAGAGCCGAAAATCTTGGCTTGCCTATGCATAGTATGCTAAGAAATTCAAGACCTAAATGGAAAATTGAACCGTATGTAGATACGATGCTCGACAGGGCCACAAATGTAAATATTATTTTAGTGTGTGATTTTAAAGTAATTTCATGGCCACTCACACTGAAAAAAAAATATGTTAAAATTTACCTATAGTAACTACTAAACACTTCGTTTTGTGCTACTAAATATTTTGTGCGCTTAACCAAACAGTTGTAGGTCCTATTATTTCTCCTACTATCTCTATCATTTCCTTTTGTTTTACCTCCACTGATTACGGCGAAGACCTTGCACGATAGCAATTTCTGTGTTGTCGAGTCCTGGAGGTCTAGATGGGAGGCGGCATCGGACCCAGTGTTCAGCCATCTACCTTGCATTACGAGCAAACCACCTGGTTTCAACAAACCCCGAAAACTCTGGACAGCACTTAACCGAGTGCGGACTGGACACGGCAGATGCGCCGACTTCTCCTTCAAGTGTGGATGGCGGGACTCTCCTGAGTGTGACTGCGGTGCGGAGAGGCAGACTGTGAGCCATGTGGTGTCTGAGTGTGCTTTAAGAGCTTTTGGGGGGGATCCCTCGGAATTTATGGTCCTGAGTGAAGCAGCGGCCAATTATCTAGAAAACTTAGATTTTATTTTTTAACTTTTGACGGGCACTACAGTGCGACATATTGTTGTGATATACTAACATTTGTGACCATTAGATAAATAAATGTAGCGAGACTGCGAGACCGAGTCGACAACCACCCTGCACCATGCCGAACAAATGAATGACTGATTGAATGAACGATGAGCAAATGAGAATATTGTACGGTGTGCTGTCATTATATTTTTGTAGGAAGCACATAAAATGATATGATTCCTCTTCTAACCGAACTATAGTGACTAAAAAACAATTCGTTTTGTGCTACTAAATATTTTGTGCGCTTAACCAAACAGTAGGTACAGTCATAAATATATTAACTTTTACTACTGATAACAAAGGTTTGGCTAAAAACGCAGGTAGCCAGTTCGCTGGTCACAATTTTTTTTTCAGTGTAGTGACTACAAAACAATTCGTTTTGTGCCACTAAATAATTTGTGCGCTTAACCAAACAGTGAAACTATACAGTCATAAATGGATTAACTTTAATAACTGATAACAAAGGTTTGGCTTAAAACGAAGGTAATAGCCAGTTCGGTGGTCACATTTTTTTTCAGTGCA
Organism: Molanna angustata; assembly: GCA_963576475.1. Lineage (NCBI taxonomy): Eukaryota > Metazoa > Arthropoda > Insecta > Trichoptera > Molannidae > Molanna > Molanna angustata. The sequence goes on from OY754984.1 coordinate 8,631,781, forward strand.
AATGAACAACGATGTTAAATTTTTTTTTTCGATATTTCCCAATTTTCGTTCAGGGTTTGCTTAGTCCGAAGGTTTCAGGTACGCCCCTGAGAGATTCCAGAGTCTGGTTTGAATCTGGAAATGTTTGCTGTTTGCTAACTAGACATGTATCAATTTGGGTCAAATTCAATAATGTTTGGAATTAGGCAGATATATACATAGGTTTCATATTGCTTCTTATTAGGTAGGTATAGATTCATTTAATAATCATCCACTGGGTACCTACCTTCCTTCCTGCTAAGTAGATATTTCACTTATTATTATTTTAATTCAATTGAGGATTCGATTTCCAGTGGGTTACGGTTTTTACAATGACGTTTGATATATACTCGTATAGACACGTTATATGCGAACAAAACGCTCCCCACAAAAATGGTACACTAACGAATTCTTACAATATCACCAAGAAAGAATACACGCGATAGAATACAATGAGTGAGAAAGAGATCATACAGTAATGGTCACATACTGCAGACATATTTCCTCTTTTACTCCAGTTTTGATGATTTTTTTTTCTTGACTTGAAATGTAGGTACCTACCTATAGGTATTTTAAAATTCTTTTTGTATAGCTTTTGGTTTTGAAATGTGTGTGTTTTTTTATAATTGTTAATTAGCTTTTTTTAACTTTTCGTGCTCCGCTTTGTTTGCAAGTTTTCTTTGTCAGTTCTTTCTAGCAACACTAATTGAACTGACGTCAAAAAAATGTTGCAAACCCCTTAACCAGATATTATATAAACACCAACCACCTCTTGTTTTTTCACACTTTGAAAATGGTCACTGGATGACCGAAACTAGTCAGTTGTCATTAAATTAGTAGAACTGAAAACTTTGGTTTTATTTTACCCTTCCAAATTTATTTATTAATTGTTAATTAGTTTGTTTCTTTAATTTATGTAATTTCTTTCGAAATTCTGTGTAAAGTATTTTAATCGTGTAAGCAAATAGCTCCTGCTTTCCGTAACACAATTTTCTATCGTCGACAAACGATCGTTTTTTACTTTTTGTAGGTAGGTACACCATTAAAATTATAACTTGTATTCAAATGAATAAAAATTCCTCTACATCAGTGATTCCCAAAGTGGTCTATATAGTTATATGAAAATCTATGCCACAGACCAATTACTTATTATTTTTTTACTTATTCCTTTATGTATTTTTATTTTTTATATAAATCTTTCAATTTATTGAGTACAATTAATATTATATAATGTATTCAACCTCACTAGGATAAACCTGTATCGAGGTTAGGTAAATAAATTCACATTTTTGGTAGACATAAATGTGACACAAAAATAATACATTAACAAAACATGTTCAGTCAATAATGTCGCCAGTTGGGTAGGTACCTACTTATAAACCACTTGCACAAGTAATATAAATGATAAATAATACATTAACAAAAAAATATAATAAAAATATAATATGTAGGGTAACCATGAGTACCTACTGTAAATAAAATAAATAAAAAAACACATATTTCAACTTAGGAAGGTTAACGATGATAGAATACTTTTGCCATCCTCAGACAATACAAACAACTTAATATTTTTTTTTATTTAAGATAGGAATTGATTGATTTTAGATAGTCGGGAAGAATATTGAATATTAGTGGAGCCTGATAACAGTAACTTCGCTGCCCAAAAGAAGTTTTAGTATAGACTGTCATATAGTTTTGTTGTTATTACCTATTTGTTTTTGTGAAGTACCTGCTTCCTCATTATGGAATAGTGGCGAGTCATGATTTCACATTTTTAAGCATATTTTTTATCATGTAGAGAGTGCATAGGTAGGTACTTACTTTGAGTTTCGTGACAATGTTTTTGTGTGTATGGTGTAGATATTACGAAAACTTTTGTCTTCTGGGAGACTAATATTTTTTAGGAGTCTTATAGAATTATACCTACTGCATAATAATGCATTAAGGGAATTTCAACCTTTCAAGAAGAAAAAATGTGCACTTATCTCCTATGTTGTGGAGAGTTTAGTGTTGGTCACAATCCACTCGGTTTTTCATGTAAGTAGAGCATAATTTACATACCTTTTCATTTCTCACGCAAATGTAATGTTTCTCAGGGCTTGGATACACCGCTTATTTGGAAGAAATTGCCATTTGGTAATAAAGTCGCCAATTGCGCTGGTGCAAGGAATCGTTTATCATCATTTTCAGTTCGTTAGGTATCTGACTGATAATGCAAGGGTCCCGGGTTCGATTCCCGTTGGAGACACAGTTTCTAATTGTGTTTTCAGTCTAGCTCTGTGTGGTGATTACAATCGTTAGTCTCCAGAATGTGGCGACTTGTTTTGGGTGCGTGTTAAATTAATATTTGACATAGTAGGTACTTACCTGTTAGATGCCCAGAGAAGTAGGTAGGTAATATATTATTATTATTATTATTTGTTCCTTGGCAGGCAGCTGTAGCTGATGTACCCAGACAATGACAATTTCACAACACTTTGTCAAGTCCTTTTTTAAAACCATTTACACTATCGGCAACAACCAGACACTGTGGAAGTCCATTCCAATCATTCACAACTCTATTACTCAGGAAATTCTTTTTTGGATTCATCCTGAAATTGCATTTGTCTAATTTTAGAGTATGTCCTCTCAGGTGTGTATTCCTGTTCAGATGAAACGTAGTATGAAGCACCGGGCAATCATAGTAATCATTCAGAATTGTGTATGTCTCTATCAGGTCTCCTCTCCTCCTTCTGTCAGCCAAGGTTGTCAAATTCAGGGCATCCAGTCTTTCCTCATAGGACAGATTACTCAAACCTGCAGCCGATTTCGTAAATTTTCTCTGCACTCTCTCCACCAACTGAATATCCTTCTCGAAATATAGATTCCAAATCTGAAACCCATACTCAATAATTGGTCTCAGATACGTCTTGTATAATTTAACAAGTAGAGCAGGTAGAAGACAAGTGAAAGCTCTCTTAATGAGATACATGACACTGTTAGCTTTCTTGGTCATTGCTATTAAGTGTGACCTCCCATTTAAGTTACGAGATATAACTATAAAATAAAATAAATAAATAAAAAAATAATAGTTACCTACTATTAGATAGGTAGGTACTTACTTGCCTACCTACCTATTATTATTAGCACATAGATATGTATTTTTTCCAAAATGGTAACGTGTGGGTAGGTACCTACCTAATCCTCTAAACTTTGTGTAGGTAGGTAATACACGCCGCTGGTAACCTATATAGGTAGGTAGGTGCCTACGTAGGTACATAATATCTGTCCTTTATATACCTATAAGTATATAATTACCTTGTTCAACTTTCCACTTCTAGTCCTTAACCCGATCATGTTACATAATATATATCCACCTACAACACAGGTAGGTACATAGGTAACATATTACCTATATCCCAAATGCCTTTATTCCAATAATAGATACCTACCTATATAAATAAGTAAGTTACTGATACATTATATATGTAACAATGTATCTATGTATGTATGTATGTATGTATGTATGTACTACCCATGTTTAACACGAGTTGGTTCGAATTACGTAGGTACGAAGGTAGATATATTACATGACATGAGTTACGCACTGATAAGCTCTTTAACACTAATCCGTGTTTAAATAATACGAAGTAGGTAGGTACCAAACCTAACCTTTGGTAACTATAGGTAGGTAGATAGGTACCTACCTACTTAATTGTTTTATAGATAGGTAGGTACCTATTCATAAATATCTATGTACCTATACCTACATATACCTGTAATTAAATCTTCCTACAAGAGATTTTTATACCTATGTGGGTTGGTATAGCCTAGATAGGTAGGTACTTTAATATTAAGATGCTTAGGTATTATGAAACGATTTTACTCCTCACTAACCCCAGGGGATATAGTGGGGAGTTATGATTTCGCAATTTTTAAGACAATTTGTTTTATTGCAGATTATCAACTATTAGTAGGTGCTGTGTAGTGTGTAGGTACCTACTATGTGCTATGTTCGGCGTGTTTAATTATCATACCTAATAATAATTATTTATTTTTCAAAATTTGCCAAATTGTATATCTTTCTAATACTCACTTAAACCCCATTAGGTATAGATTTTGAAGGATATCTGAATAGTGCTACCTACTCATTTTTTTTAAAGTAAAACGAAGGAAAAAACATTATTCGTTAAAAGTTTTTTTTGTAGATATTTTATTTTATTATATCATCATTTCTTATTCTATCATACATCGTTTTACCAGACATTTTTGGGATGGTTTCTGGATTAAAAAAAATCTTCTTCATCGGGTTTTAGGTCATTTTACCTATGAAGGTGGACTATCCTGGGAACCGTTCATCCGATTGCAATGAAACTTTGGTGAATTGTCGACCGTATGCCCGGGATGGTTTCTGGATTAAAAAAAATTCTTCTTCATCGGGTATTAGGTCATTTTACCTATGAAGGTGGACTATCCTGGGAACCGTTCATCCGATTGCAATGAAACTTTGGTGAATTGTCGACCGTATGCCCGGGATGGTTTCTGGATTAAAAAAAATTCTTCTTCATCGGGTATTAGGTCATTTTACCTATGATGACCTAATACTCTGGGAGAAGAAGCTCCAACTGTCCATCCATCTCTTCGCAGGTCTTCCAGGACAGTTTCTGGATTTAAACTTTTTACTTCTTCTTCGTGTATTTGGTCATTTTACTTATGAAGGTGGATTATCTTGCGAAAAGAAGGTCCAACTGTCCTTTCATCTCTTCGCAGGTCTTCCAGGATGGTTTCTGGATTTAAACTTTTTCTTAACCCACTGAAGTGACGGGAGTTACTGAAGGGAAGGGAGGTACCTACTTAAGGGCCTGAAGGGAGGGACGTACTGAAGGCTTGAAGGGACGGGTAGTACTGAAGGGAAAGAAGGTACTTAAGGGCCTGAAGAGACGGGAGGTACTGCAGGGAGGGACGTACTGAGGGCTTGAAGGGACGGGTAGTATTGAAGGAAAGGGAGGTACCTACTTAAGGGTATGAAGGGACGGAAGGTACCTACTGAAGGGCCTGAAGGGAGGGACGTACTGAGAGCTTGAAGAGACGGGTAGTAGGAATGGTAGGGACGTACTGAGGGTTTAAAGGGACGGGTGGTAGGTAGGTACTGAAGGGACTGGAGGTACTGAAGGGAGGAACGTACTGAGGGCTTGAAGGGACGGGTAGTACTGAAGGGATGGGACGTATTTAGGGTTTAAAGGGATGGGTGGTACTGAAGTGACGGGAGGTACTGAAGGGCCTGACAGGACAGGAGATACTGAAGGGACGGGAGATACTGAAGTGTCTTAAGGGACGGGAGGTACTGAAGAGTCTGAAGGGACGGGAGGTACTGAAGGGACGGGAGGTACTGAAGGGACGGGAGGTACTGTAGGGCCTGAAGGGATGGGAGGTACCTACTGAAGGGTATGAAGGGACGGGAGGTGCTGAATGGTCTGAAGCGACGGGTGGTAATAAAGGACCATTTTCAATTATACAGGCAATACGAAGTTTGCCGGGGGTTCACTAGTACCTATATAATAAAACACAAGTAGGTAGGTACCTACCTACAAAGCGAAGGAAGGACTTTCAGATAGCCGGTGTGCGGAATTGGAGAGAAAAGGCCATGGATAGTGTACAATGGAGACGATTCCTTGAGGAGGCCAAAGCCCATCCTGGGCTGTGGAGCCACTGATGATGATGCCAAAGCAAATAAGTAGGTAGGTACAGTAAAAAAACTGATGGGGACAAGAATATGACATTAGGATGTTATAATAAGGAGACAAATTTAAGTGTTATATGTAGGTACCTATGTAGCGGTGATAGCCCAGCGGTAATGTTGTCGCCTCACATGCTTGAGGTCGACGGTTCGAATCCGGGCGGAGCACGCACCTCTGGATTTTTAAAAAATCTATGTGCGAATTTATATCACTAGCTATGTGTAGGTATGATCCAATTTGTCTGGTTCCACTTTCTATGGGTTACGAAGGTCAGATGGCAGTCGCTTCAATGTAATAACCAGACTCGCCAATTCCAGGATCATGGTCAAAGCGTACCCCGATAGAAACGGGACAAAAAGCGCTAAGGGGAAAGATATGTAGGTACCTACCTATGTAAGGAAATGATTTCTCAGTTTTTGAAAGCGGGAAGTGTTAATGAAACTCGAATTTACGACGTGATGTGATTCCAAGATCATATACCTACCTATAACTAATCTAAGGATTCCAAATTCAGGTTGCTTGTACGGAGAAAGATGTGGTGAATATACTGCCTTTTTAGGTGAGATGAGACTGGTGTGTGGGTATAAACGCACGTGTCATGCGTGAATTTCCCTTTTTAGAATACTGTGCACACCCTCAAATCTGTCGCTGGTTACCTACCCTACATTGTAGGCTATACAGTGATGGTATGTATGTAGGTTTATAGGTATTATGAAGTTACATAACGTCACACGTCATCTGTTATCGTACTGGCTGTGTTGTATTGTTGTCCCCCGCGAGTTGTGGTGCGGTATAGGGAGGTTCGAGGGGGGGTGTCCCATCGCCGGGGGTGTCGCCATTGGCCGGCGCCGACACCGCTCTCGTCTCCCATTGGACGAGGCGGTGTCGTGCGGCGACACTGTCACCACCCCCCCCGCATGCCGGCAGACACCCAACCACCCGGGTGTGCAGCGACGACCGGTGAAGGGTGAACGCTGACTATATATTATTTGATCCATTAAAATATTGAACACACGGTGGAACTTTCTTTGACTGATTTCTGTACTTAAATGCCTTCCAATTTAATCAATGCCTTCCAATTTCCAATTCAATTCATAGGTATTTACGAATAACGGCGAAACACCTGAATTTGAAATTTGAATTAAAAAATATGGACACAGATAAAATATGGAAACAGATAAAAATATAAGTAGGTTTAAAACAGATAAAAATAAAGTTATGATAAATATATAGACACAGATAAAATTATAGAAACATATAAAAACATAGAAACAGATAAAAATATAGACACAGATAAAATATAGAAACAGATAAAATTATAGAAACAGATAAAAACATAGAAACAGATAAAAATATGGACACAAATAATAATATGGACACAGATGAAATATAGAAACAGATAAAAATATAGACACAGATAAAAATATGGACACAGATAAAATTATAGAAACAGATAAAAACATAGAAACAGATAAAAATATGGACACAAATAATAATATGGACACAGATGAAATATAGAAACAGATAAAAATATAGACACAGATAAAAATATAGAAACAGATAAAATTATAGAAACAGATAAAAATATAGAAGCAAATAAAATTATAGAAATAGATAAAAATATAGACACAGATAATATAAAAACAGATAAAAATACAAGTAGGTTAAAAACAGATAAAAACAGATTAAAATATAAGATAAATATATAGACACAGATAAAATTATAGAAACAGATAAAATCATAGAAACAGATAAAAATATGGACACAGATAATAATACCTATGGACACAGATGAAATATAGAAACAGATAAAAATATAGACACAGATAAAAATATGGACACAGATAAAAATATAGAAACATAAAATTATAGAAACAGATAAAAATATAGAAGCAAATAAAATTATAGAAATAGATAAAAATATAGACACAGATAATATAAAAACAGATAAAAATATAAGTAGGTTTAAAACAGATAAAAATATAGTTATACTTACTTACTTAACGTGTCCGGGTAAACATTAGGCCTTTCCATTCCAATCTTATCTACGCTGAGGCCCTCAATATTTATCGAGGTTGTCTTGATATTGCGTCCAAGGGACTTGTCAAATGGTCCTGAAAAGGACCTTTTATAATTTTGGCCTTTGTTTTCCGGTAATGAAAGGATTGGCCGACTTTTGGTCGTTTCCAGGGGGCGCCAGATTGCTTTGTTCATAATTTGCAATCCTTCGTGGAGGCTCCTTTCTTGCCCCCCAATAGTTATGATAAATATATAGACACAGATAAAATTATAGAAACAGATAAAAACATAGAAACGGATAAAAATATAGACACAGATAATATATAGAAACAGATAAATATATAGAAACAGATAAAATTATAGAATCAGATAAAAACATAGAAACAGATAAAAATATGGACACAAATAATAATATGGACACAGATGAAATATAGAAACAGATAAAAATATAGACACAGATAAAAATATGGACACAGATAAAAATATAGAAACAGATAAAATTATAGAAACAGATAAAATATAGAAGCAAATAAAATTATAGAAATAGATAAAAATATAGACACAGATAATATAAAAACAGATAAAAATACAAGTAGGTTAAAAACAGATAAAAACAGATTAAAATATAAGATAAATATATAGACACAGATAAAATTATAGAAACAGATAAAATCATAGAAACAGATAAAAATATGGACACAGATAATAATACCTATGGACACAGATGAAATATAGAAACAGATAAAAATATAGACACAGATAAAAATATGGACACAGATAAAAATATAGAAACATAAAATTATAGAAACAGATAAAAATATAGAAGCAAATAAAATTATAGAAATAGATAAAAATATAGACACAGATAATATAAAAACAGATAAAAATATAAGTAGGTTTAAAACAGATAAAAATATAGTTATACTTACTTACTTAACGTGTCCGGGTAAACATTAGGCCTTTCCATTCCAATCTTATCTACGCTGAGGCCCTCAATATTTATCGAGGTTGTCTTGATATTGCGTCCAAGGGACTTGTCAAATGGTCCTGAAAAGGACCTTTTATAATTTTGGCCTTTGTTTTCCGGTAATGAAAGGATTGGCCGACTTTTGGTCGTTTCCAGGGGGCGCCAGATTGCTTTGTTCATAATTTGCAATCCTTCGTGGAGGCTCCTTTCTTGCCCCCCAATAGTTATGATAAATATATAGACACAGATAAAATTATAGAAACAGATAAAAACATAGAAACGGATAAAAATATAGACACAGATAATATATAGAAACAGTTAATATATAGAAACAGATAAAATTATAGAAACAGATAAAAACATAGAAACAGATAAAAATATGGACACAAATAATAATATGGACACAGATGTAATATAGAAACAGATAAAAATATAGACACAGATAAAAATATGGACACAGATAAAAATATAGAAACAGATAAAATTATAGAAACAGATAAAAATATAGAAGCAAATAAAATTATAGAAATAGATAAAAATATAGACACAGATAATATAAAAACAGATAAAAATACAAGTAGGTTAAAAACAGATAAAAACAGATTAAAATATAAGATAAATATATAGACACAGATAAAATTATAGAAACAGATAAAAACATAGAAACAGATAAAAACATAGAAACAGATAAAAATATGGACACAGATAATAATACCTATGGACACAGATGAAATATAGAAACAGATAAAAATATAGACACAGATAAAAATATGGACACAGATAAAAATATAGAAACATAAAATTATAGAAACAGATAAAAATATAGAAGCAAATAAAATTATAGAAATAGATAAAAATATAGACACAGATAATATAAAAACAGATAAAAATATAAGTAGGTTTAAAACAGATAAAAATATAGTTATGATAAATATATAGACACAGAAAAAATTATAGAAACAGATAAAAACATAGAAACAGATAAAAATATAGACACAGATAAAATATAGAAACAGATAAATATATAGAAACAGATAAAATTATAGAAACAGATAAAAACATAGAAACAGATAAAAATATGGACACAAATAATAATATGGACACAGATGAAATATAGAAACAGATAAAAATATAGACACAGATAAAAATATGGACACAGATAAAAATATAGAAACAGATAAAATTATAGATACAGATAAAAATATAGAAGCAAATAAAATTATAGAAATAGATTAAAATATAGACACAGATACCTAATATAAAAACAGATAAAAATATAAGTAGGTTAAAAACAGTGTTTGATTTTCAATAATAGCAACATTATTTTCCTGTCAGATCATTATTATTATTGTATGTTTTTGTTTCAGTCAAGTTTTGTTGTAGGTATATTTTATCATTTTGTGCATGTAACTTTCTTTTTATGAAAATATATTCAGATACTACTCAAACCTCACTCCGTAAACATTCATCACCAGCTTTTAGTCCCATTCCCGGGAAATCCCAACAAACAGATAAAAATATAAAATAAATATATAGACACAGATAAATTTATAGAAACAGATAAAAATATAAAAACAGATAAAATTATAGAAACAGATAAAAATATAAAAACAGATAAAATTATAGAAACAGATAAAAATATAAAAACAGATAAAATTATAGAAACAGATAAAAATATAAAAGCAGATAAAATTATAGAAACAGATAAAAATATAGAAGCAAATAAAATTATAGAAATAGATAAAAATATAGACACAGATAATATAAAAACAGATAAAAATATACCTAAGTAGGTTACCTATATACAGATAAAAATATAGACACACATGAAAATATAGAAACAGATAAAAATATAAATACATAGGTACTTACCATCACGCCATGTCCCTTACGGAGTAAGCAGAGAGAACCGAGTGCCATACTTCTCTATTTTTGCACACATTTCTGGCTTCCTTTACATCCATGCATCGTCTCATACATGCTTGTCGATTGTTCAAACTTTTTATGTTTCCTTCTTTCAAAATATCATTCACATATTTTAGCTTTCCTTACATTTCAACACATCCTAGATAACTAAAGCTTAATAAACAAAGTTCGAAAACTATTCACATTAGTCGTTATTCTCTATAACTATTAGAAAAACGATATGGTCTGCCAACCAAAACGTCAAAAATCCCCCGGAAAAACGCCTCACTTCGACTCATACAAAATTTGCTAAATACGACATCTAGTAGGTATCTGTATATTATAATAAAAATCTTTAATAGCACATAAGTAGATCTAAGCCTGTAGTTTAACATTGAATTCTGTTAGGTTAAGTGTTACTTGTAAGCCTGTGCGTGAAGTAGGTATGATAAAATAGTATAGACTAGTATCCCTAAGGCTTTATCTAAGGTAGCGATGAGACCCGCCCTCCATCATGCCGAAGCCCAAAGGGAAGGCGATAAGAGGAGAACTGAATGTAGATTCGGAGTGTGGAATGTGAGAGGAGGAATGGAAAGAAAGATGAATGAACTGTGTGATGTGATGCGAATGAAAGAATTAGATGTGATGTGTCTTACAGAGACAAAAAGAAAGGGAAGTGGCATGAAGGAAAGATATGATGGAAGAATGGAATTATGGTCAGGAATAACAGAGGATGAATTCGCATGCGAGGGAGTAGGGGCTATACTAGAAAGACGAATGGTAGAGTGCATGAAAGAGTATCTGTTAGTCAGCTCAAGACTTATGTGGATTAAATTCAAGATCGGAATCACGGGGGTGTTCTTACTTATAGGATACGCACCCGTGAATTCGAGCGCAGAAAGCGAGAAAGATAAGTTTTTGGCAAGCGTGATAGAGGAATTAAATAAGAAAAAAGATAGTGAGAAGGTAATACTAGCAGGAGATTTGAATGGCTGGGTAGGAACTCGGAGGAAAGACTTTGAATCAACGCTCGGGCCCTACGGTGACAGTAGAATAAATGACAATGGGAAAAGACTGATAGATGTTTGTGTGGAAATGGATCTCTTTGTGTCAAACACTATGTTTGACCACAAAAAGATTCATATGTATACATGGGAGAGAGGGGATGAAAGATCTATCATAGATTTTGTGTGCGTGGACTCTGCTTTGAGGAAAGTGACGGTAGACACGAGGGTTTATAGAGGTGCCGAACTGGAGACAGACCATTTTCTGGTTGTCTCAAAAATTAATCTTTTTGCTGGATGGCGATCTCGAACTAAAAAGATCAGCCCACCGTCGCGAATCAAAGTGGAGAAGCTACAGGAAGAAAATGTCAGACGAGAATTTGAAAGAAAGGTTGTATGCGCTCTTGACACACACATAGCGAGAGATATGGATATAGGTGAGGCATGGGATATACTAAGGAACACTCTAATTAATGCAGCAAAGAATACGTGTGGTGAAGCGAAAAGATGCAGAGTGAAAGGAGATGCATGGTGGAATAAAGAAGTACAGGAAATAGTGAAAGAGAAACATGAAGCATGGAAGAAGTGGTTGACGTGTAAAGGAGAAAGGAATGAAAAAGAAAAAGAAGCGCGAAAAGTATATAACGAATGCAAGAGGAAAACAAAAGAAGTCGTGAAAAGAGAGAAAAATGCCTTGAAAGATAGTGAAAGTATAAAAATTGTGAATGATTTTGCAGGTAACAAAAAAATGTTCTGGAAAAGAGTGAAAAGGAGAAAGCAAGTAACGTCGAACGGATCAAAATGCATCAACGACAAAGACGGAAATATGGTTATGGATGAAGCGAAAGTCACGCAGAGATGGAAAGAGTACTTTGAAGAATTGTACGAAAGCTCGCAGAGTGAAAGCATGAGGTATGTAAGAATAACACAGAATGAAAACGAGAATGATAGAGAAAAAATTACAATAGAAGAAGTTAGAGAAGCAGTGAAGCATGCACATACAGGAAAAGCAGCGGGATTTGATTGCATAACAACTGAACTCATCAAATATGGTGGCGAAAAGACAATGGAATGGTGTCATTGCCTCTTTAACAAATGTTGGGAGACAGGATATACTCCGTCAGATTGGAGAAACGCAGTGATTTTGCCCCTCTTTAAGAAAGGGTCAAAATTAGACTGCAAGAACTACCGAGCTATCAGTCTGCTGAGTTCAGTTGGAAAACTTTATGCTAGGATCTTAGATCAAAAGTTACGAAAGGTGACAGAAAGCAAGGTATGGGATGCACAAGGAGCGTTTGTTAGAGGTAGAGGATGCACTGACCAAATCTTTTCCCTTCGAATGGCAATTGAAAAGGTTCTGGCAAAAAACCAGAAGCTTTTCTGTGCTTTCATAGACCTGGAAAAGGCTTATGATAAAGTCGACCGGGAAAAACTTTGGAACGTGCTATCAGTGTACGGAGTGGAGAGTAAGCTGATAGGAGCAATTGCGTCTCTTTATGAGGGTAGCCAGGCTTGTGTGAGGGTTGATAACTCTCTCACGGATTGGTTCCCCATCAACAAGGGAGTACGACAGGGCTGCGTCCTATTACCGTGGCTCTTTAATCTGTACATTGACTACTGTGTAAAAGAACTGAATAATGCAAATATAGGTTTGAAGCTGGATAATGTGAATGTATGCGATCTTATGTATGCGGATGACAAGGTATTAATGGCAGAAACTGTGAAAGACTTAGAATACTTGGTAAAAATGGTATTCGATGGATGCATCCAAAATGGACTGAGAATGAATGGAGCTAAGTCTAAAGTAATGGTATTTGAGAAGAGCGAAAGACGAACAATATGCGAGATACGAGTTAATAATGAACTACTAGAACAAGTGGATGAATATGTGTATCTAGGAAGTATGTTTCAGCGTGATGGAAAATTGGAAAAGGATATAGAAAGAAGGGTAACGGCAGCAAATAGAGTAAATGGTGCATTAAGAACAATAATGGCTGACCCAATTATTTCAAGGCCAGCAAAACTCGCTGTGCACAACGCTATTGTCGTTCCAACCATAATGTATGCAAGTGAGACATGGGTATGGCAGAAGACGCATGAAAGTAAAATTAACGCTGTGGAAATTAGGTCCCTAAGACGAATGTGTGGTAAAACAATTTATGATAGGATAAGGAATCAAGATATCAGAAGAGAATGTAAGATTGAAAGGGATATTTTGAGTAGAATGAAGATAAATGCTTTGCGATGGTTCGGACATGTAGAGAGAATGAACGATGAACGACTGACAAAGAAAGTATACAAGGCTGAAAAGAGTGGGATGAGATGTAAGGGTCGTCCGAGAAAGAGCTGGCATGATCATATAAATGAGATTTTGAAAGAGGGGAACATACGAAGTCAGAACAATAGGAGAGCATGTATGACGCGATGTATGAATTTAAATGAGGCAAAACAGGTATGTCAAGATAGAAGAGTCTGGCGTTCGGTTCTCTCTGCCTACCCCAAATAGGGAAACGGCGTGATGGTATATGTATGTATAATAAAAATCTATGGTTCATACCTATAACTATTTTGTTTTGGTACCTACCTATAGTTCGTCCAAGCTTGGCTTTGGTTTGATTCATCATTAAATTATGCGACACTTGATACCCGTCGATATTTTTCATATTTTTATAACATGTTTATTTTACATGTTATTTAACATGTCAATAACATAACTATTTTTGCAATAAATCATACTAAGGCCTATATACCTATAGGTAGGTACCTACCTTACTAAGCGATAATCCAATATTACATAATATGTACCTACCTATATTTAGATGGCTTCCTTTAGAATCTCTCCCTTTCCATATACCTAAGTATTGTACCTACTAAGGTAATTATTAAATAGGTTCCTACTTATATGGGTAGGTACTTACCTAACTACCTAGGTACTTATTATGTCTTGTGAGTTTGTGACCATGGACCAGAGTCAAATTGTCAAACGCTGGTCGCTTTCGCAAAGTGCATTTTTTTGCTTGAGCAAATTTATATCTTTTTGCTTGATCGGTAGCTAATATAGGTACCTACCTACCTAAGTGCAAACCCCCCCCCCCCCTCCATGATGAAAAGGCTCAAGAAGTTTGGTGGAATCTATACCTAGGTACCTACCTACCTATTTGAAGTTTCACTGAAAAAAATATTAGTGTAATTTCAGGAGAGATGGACCAGTGGATGAGATGGACCGGGGCTATTAGTTTCAATTCCTATCACTAAAGAGCGATGTTTGCGCCGATATGGCGTTCATTTTGATGTTGTGTGTTGTGTGATTGTATATTTGTCGAATCAAATACCACACAGAATATTCAGCGGATCTATACGAGATCCTGAAAATTCGCCAGAATTTCAGAAAAATCGTGACAGGTCCAAATGCAGAGTCCGACCTTAATTCTAAATACTAACCATGTTTTCATTGCACAGTCGCTCACTTAAGTTAGGAGATCACGTGGCTTCCTAACTGGAGGATGCTACGATGTTTTTGTATGAGAATTTCATTGCAGAGACATATCTAAATACTTAGCGCATGCGCATCGGCGTAAACTAACATTTGCGAAATGTCAAAGAGTAAGGTTGATCGCGACGAAACTTACGAGTGGTTTAATACTAAAATACGAGATGTTTTCGATGCAAGATGATTTTAGTTCGCAAATGTTAGTTTACGCCGATGCGCATGTGCTAAGTATTTAGATATGTCTCTGCAATACAATTCTCATACGTGAACTTGGTAGCATCCTCCAGTTAGGAAGCTACGTGATCTCCTAACTTAAGTGAGAGACTGTGCAATGAAAACATGGTTAGTATTTAGTATTTAGGTCGGACTCTGCATTCGGATCTTAGTCTTAGAATTGTGAGACTTGCATAGGTAGGTTGGTACCTACATCCAAATAAATATCACCCATTTTTCTTTTGATTACAAAGGTGTAAGGTGTGCGGGTACCTTAAAGTACATAGTAGGTGTGTACACAGCTTTATCGGTTGGAGCGGTAGTGGGAAGCTCAGTGTCGACATGGCGACGGCGCCCTCAGGTGTCGGCTATCGCGCCTGCCTCCTCCCGCCTTCCCATCTTCATACCTGCCTATAGCCGAATCGATATCACCCACCCCCGCCAAGCTCCCTTCAAGGTGGACTGCCCCCCCACCCCCTCCCGCCCATAACGCCCTAGGGGCGGGATGAACCCCGCTGCCGGCCCTGTGTGACCGTGAAAGGTCCATATATCGAATTTTTATTTTATTTTGTTTTTAAAGCTGGTACCTACCTAGGTACCTACCCATTGCCTACATAGGTACACAATACGGGTTAACCAGCGACAGGTTGCATTACCTTAGATATAAAAGGTAGCACGTCCATACATATATCCCACACACTAATTTCTTTTAACCTAAAAAGGCAGTTGGTACCTTCATTCAGAAGGAGTAGTGAACCTCATTGCTGAACTGGTAATGGATCGTGGCAGAGCGGTAAGCGCGCTGGGTTAGTATTCCAGTGGTCGCGAGCTCAAATCCGATTTATTTTACCTATAGCACAAGCATGTAGGTACTTAATTTAGGGAATGTATGATGATGTACATGTACCTACTTATTACAAGGACACATTACGTCCGATTCAGTAACTTTTTGAACAAAAATAGTAACAATCTAAAATTATAGAATTAAGTTCATTTGAACTTAATTTCGTATTCTGTATGACTGACGTTGTTCCTTAAACTAAAATCTACATTATTAATGCGCCGTAGATAATAATTAAACTCAAATTATAAATTATGTCCTATTCTGATTCGTTTCAGAGTTACGAAAACGTGTGTAACCAACGGGCGACCGTGGATAAAAGGATTTTTTCCGCGCGGTGTGACGTAATGAGTCCCGTATAAATGCAGTCAACTTTCTCATATACCTACTAAAATTCAGACGGATAAATTTAGACGAATCAGTGTAGGACATATTGACATATTGTCTATGGCGCATATTACGCTTGCGTAATATGTATCTTCTGTTCGGCCATGTTTGCGAATGTCGTGGCGCCGCGCCGAGTGAACTAAATTAAGAACGTTTTGACAGTTGATTCGACTAAAATGTCGTTATAGAATAGAGAATTGAACTAATTCGTGACTTATTTGGCGTAATAACGTTCAAAAATAGGAACGTTCCTATTTCAGCGTTATAGAATATCAATTTGGACTGAGTGGAATAGGAAGGCACCTATTTTAGCCGGAACGAACTTAAAAAAATATAGAATCGGACTAATATATCTTAAAAACCAAGTCTAGTCGGCCTTCGTGGCTCAGTTGGTTAGGTTAGGTCTACTGATCCAATGATCCCGGGTTCGATTCCCGGTGGAGACACAGTTATTAATTGTGTTTTCAGTCTAGATCTGTGTGGCGATTAATATCGTAAGTCTCCAGAATGTGGCAAATTGTTTTGAGTGCGTGTTAAATTAATATTTGACATAGTACCTGTTATTTGCCCGAAAAGTAATGTAAAATAAAATAAAAATAAGTACCTACCTTCCTATGTATGCGAGATGTTATTTGTCTGTTGTATTTTGAATGGAAGCACTATTCTAAGCCGGTGCTGTGCCTCACAGCAACTTTGTTGATAAAATATTTTTAATCAATTTCAAGGTCTCAGTGCTATTTGTATACGCTATTTGATTGTAGTCTGTTTGAAATTGTCTTTTCTCTAACTTATATAACTTTTTTTAACTTCTTATGTAGGTACCTACCTAGGTGGGTACCTACCTATTTTTTTACTTCGACTTATGTAACTTCGACTCATGTTTTTTTACTTCGACTTATGTAACTTCTATAACTTTTTTTATCTTAACTTATGTAACTATTTTTTTTTCTTTTTTTACTTAACTTTTGTAACCGAATTTTCTCTTATTTATGTAACTCTTACTTGTGTAAATTACGTGTGTGATTGAATATGAGCTTATGTAATTTTGTGTGCATCCATAATTGGACGTCCAGCAATCATAATAATAACCAATATTATTTTCTTTTTATGAAAATTGTAAGCTGGATGTCTGTCGATGTACTTACCTACCCTTTTTAATAAAATAAAAATAAATAAATAAAAATTGTCCCCTTTCATTTGGAGAAACGCTGTGCTGTTCATTTCTTGTGACGATTTCTCGTCCCCGGTATTTTTCATTTGAAACACTCCCGCTTTGTATGCAAACGTTCAACGATGTCGCATTCTCGTTCGAAACCGGTCGCTACTGTATAAGACGCCCACAACGAATGATGTATAGGTAGGTAGGTATATACCATATAATTATGTGACAAACCCTTTTATACTACGAATTCAATTCAAGATCTTTCTGTTGGTATAGGTAGGTACCTATATACCTACCTACCTACATAACTTTCATTGTAGCTATCGAGGTATTCAATACCTATAAGTACCTACTTATTTATTTATTTTAAACATTTTGTACACACGTGCACAATGGCGGGCTTATTGCCATATGGCAATATCTTCCAACCACACTGAAAAAATATTATGACAACCGAACTGCGTTTTAGCCAAACCTTTATTATCAGTAATAAAGTTTTATCTATTTATGACTGTGCTGTTTGGCTGTGTGTACAAAACATTTAGTTGCACAAAACCAAATGTTTTGTAGTCACTATAGTTCGATTAACATGCAGGATTAATTTTAACATGAATTTTTGTTAGGTACTACACTGAAAAAAAAAATTGTGACCACCGAACTGGCTACCTGCGTTTTTAGCCAAACCTTTGTTATCAGTAGTAAAAGTTAATCCATTTATGACTGTACTGTTTGGTTAAGCGCACAAAATTTTTAGTAGCACAAAACGAATTGTTTTGTAGTCACTGTAGTTCGGTTAATTTTAACATAACTTTTTTTTTCAGTGTATTAACAACAACAACAAAAAATCAGTGCAACCATATTCATTTGGTGAGGTAATTTTTATTTAGGTATGACATACACCAATTCATGTGAATAAAATAGGTATAAATTGAAACATATAAAATAAAAACAGTAAAAAACGAATGAGTTGTGGTTAACACTAAACTCTCCACTATATAGTAAGTTTACATTTTTTCTTCTTGAAAGGTTGACTATCCCGAAATGCATTTTTATAATATAAAAATACATTTCTATTGTATTCCTAAATAAATATTGGTTTCCCAGAGGACAAAACTTTTCATAATACACCATACACACAAAAACATTGACACGAAACTCAAAGTACCTACGCATTCTCTACATGAAACTCATTGAGAAATTCATGTAAAAAAATACTTTTAAAAATTGTGAAATCTTGACTCTCTTTACTATTCCATAGTGTGGAGAGTAATATAAATTAACCTATTATTCAACACAATATATAGAAAGTCAATAAAAAGTCATACCTGCCTAGACAATTGGTGAACTTTGCAGCGCAAGCGCTTTGAATGATCATATATAAACTAGCTGATGACAGTTAGTAAGCCCTGTATGATACTGATTTCCTGATTCTCTTATAAATTCTATGTATTCCATCTTCGCTCTATTGAGATGTGTGGTAAAACGATGTATGATAGAATATGAAATGAGGATATTAGGCAAGGATGTATGATCAAAAGATGTATCGTAAGTAATATGAAAATAAATGCCCTGACGTGGTTTGGCCACATAGAAAGAATGAGTGATGACCGTCTGACAAAAAAATATACAACGCTGATAAAGGAGGAACGAAAAGTAGAGGTCGGCCAAGGAAAAGTTGGCACGATCACTTAAATGGAATTTTGAAAGATGTGGAGACGGTAGAAGAAAGAATAACAGAAGAGCGTATATAAGACGATCCATGGACGTGAATGAATCGAGAAACGTATGTCAAGAGAGAGGAGTCTGGAGCTCGGTTCACTCTGCCTACCCCAAATAGGGAAATGACGTGATTGTATAGCTATTGCTCTATTGAAATATAAATTTTGTCAAAAATATTTAACTGTAGGTACTAACTCCTTCGAAAATGCCAACGTGTGTCATTCTCTCGTCCTTATAGGTAGGTAGGTATATATATGCCTTATATACAGTGTAGGCGTTGCCATGGTTACCTGGATGATACTCCTTCAATGATGGACCTTCCTCCTCTCCGCCCTACTCCTCCTTTGACCTCCCTCCCCTCGACCAGGTCAGATATAGATGGTCTGTTCCAACCCTTCTGTGGCTCTGAGGGTTCGACCCTTGACACTATCATTAGATACACTAGGTATCTATCTAATGTACCTATACCTATACATCGATAGGATCTATACCTACATTATTTACATACCCTATTTTAAAAACGTTAAGTCTTTATGTTAATACTTAATTGTGAAACTGAAACCATCTTAATAATGTGATTGTTTCGTTGAGAAATATTTATAGTGCGTTTCATTTAAAATTGCACTTGGTCTTGTTGGTATGAACAGTTAGAAACTATACTGTTGTGACAACATATAGATAACCCTAAGTTAAATACACTGAAAAAAAAATATAATGACAACCGAACTGGCTACCTGCGTTTTAGCCAAACCTTTGATATCAGTAGAAAGAGTTTGTCTATTTATGATTGTACTGTTTGGCTGTGTGCACAAAACATTTGGTTGCACACAACCAAATGTTTTGCAGTCTATAGTTCGTTTAATTTTAACATGAAATTGTGTACCTAACTATTGAATTAATTCTGCAGTAGGTAATTGTCACATAGTAAGAATAATATAATTCGTCACCACCTACTATAATAATTCGTTACATAGTCGGCCTTCGCGGCTCAGTTCGTTGGGTATCTGACTGCTGATCCAAGGGTCCCGGGTTCGATTCCCGGTGGAGACACAGTTTTTAATTGTGTTTTCAGTCTGGATCTGCAGTGAGACGTTTAATATCGTAAGTCTCCAGAATGTGGCAACTTGTTGTTGGGTGCGTGTTAAATAATTATTTGACATAGTACCTACCTGTTAGTTGCCCGAGAAGCAATATGTCCAAACCAGGTGTTTTGGACATATTGAAAGAATGAACGATGAACAACTGCCCAAACAAATAAACATGGGTGCAAGAGATGGAGTGAATAGCAGAGGTCGCCCCAGAAAGGGATGGCATGACCATGTGAATGATATTATGAAGGAAGAAACTTAAAAAGTTTGACCAATCGACGAGCATGTATTATGAGACGATGCATGAATGTAAAGGAAGCCAGAAATGTGTGAAAAAATGGAGGAATATGGCTCTCGGTTCTCTCTACTTACCCCGTAAGGGACATGGCGTGATGGTATGTATATATGTCGCCTCCTAAGCCCTAGCACTGTGACCATATTTTATACTATTATGCTCTAAGTGAATATTTTGTTTTGTTTCAGGTGCCAGAAGTAAAAAATCTATTTACATCGACGATGACCCCAAAAAAGAAAACTCTGTTTTTAATAATGACAATAATAAATGCAACGAACAAAATGGCGTCACTGAGACAAAAGGTTAGCTTATGATAAATATTTTCAAAATAGAATCTGTTTATTTATTTAATCATTTATTTGTTTATTTATTTATTTGTTTATTTATGTATTTATTTATTTATTTTTTATTTATTTATTTATTTATTTATTTATTTATTTATTTATTCATTTATTTATTTATTTATTATTTTATTTATTTATTTATTCATTCATTTTTATTTATTATTTATAAGTGCGGCGCTGGCCGATTTACTAATGATATTAATAACAATTAAGCACTACAAATAATAACCCTCAATTATTATTATTACCATTATACACTTCCTCAAAAGAATTAGCAGATAAATGCGTAAATTGTAATTTATTTAAATGAACAAAATAAAATGCAACAAACGCATCATCAAGCTTTCAATTGGGAATAGTTCACCCATCCAGATACTTAACATATCAAAGGATTAGGCTCTGAGGAGGTCTCTATACTACCTAACAACCCTACTGATTCCCGAATATTAACGTTTAAACTAGTTGCATGTAACACATGAGATCCAACTGTCGATAGCGATAGTATGTATTGTTGAAGAATAAGAATCAAACTACATACATACATACCATCACGCCATGTCCCTTGCGGGGTAGGCAGAGAGAACCGAACGCCACATCTTTCTATCCTGGCAAGCATCTCTCGCCTCGTCCACATTCATGCATCGTCTCATACATGTTCGTCTATTGCTCACACTTCTAACATTTCCGTCTTTCAAAATTTCGTTCACATGGTCGTGCCACCCCTTTCTTGGGCGTCCCCGACCTCTCATTCCATTCCTTTCCGCTCTGTATATTTTCTTCGTCAGGCGCTCCTCATTCATTCTCCCCATGTGACCAAACCATCTCAATGTGTTCACTTTCATTCTAGTAATGACATCTTTCTTCATCTTACATTCTTTCCTTATGTCCTCATTTCTTACCCGGTCATACATCGTTCTATTACAAATCCTTCTTAACGATCTCATTTCAACTGCATTTATTCTACTTTCATGCGTCTTCTGCCATGTCCAGGTTTCACTTGCATACGTCAAGGTTGGCACTACGATGGCGTTATGAATGGCAACTTTGGCATCCTTTGATATGTTGCGATCATTCATAATTGGTCTTAGTGCTCCATTCACTCTGTTTCCTGCCATAACTCTTCAATCAAACTATAAACCCATAAATCCAAATTATTGAAAATTTTAACACATGTTGGTATGTATGTCAAGATAGGACAGTATGGAGGTGAGTCCTGTTTTCCTACCCGGAATATGAAAACAGCATGATGGTTCTGTATGTATGTTTGGAGATGAAGTACCTATCAAACTGTTAAGTCTTCTTACATATTGTGTATAGGCGAATGCATACAAATTGTATGAAGCAATTCTAGTTCTAGCTTTTATGGTTTCTGAGATACATGGAAAAATGAACCAAAATTTCAAAAGTTGATAACCCCTGATTGAAACAAAAATTTACACTTCTGAGTATAAAAGTTTTGTAGGCCTATAACTGTTTATATATTCTGAAAATTTGGGCTCTGTAAATTGAGCGGATCAAAAGTTATAAGGGGGGGGGGGGACACACAGACACACACACAAAACTCGCATAAAATGTTCTACTCCGAATTCTGATGGGAACATAAATCCATGTATGGGAACATATATGCTGCGAGGCCTCTAGTTGGTGTTATTAGCTTGCAAAAAGTCCACTACACCATACAAAATTTTCCTTCGTACACGCATCTTGGCTTAACTAGTTGCATGTAATACATGAGATCCAACTGTCGATAGCGATAGTATGTATAGTTGAAGAATAAAAATCAAACTATAAACCCATAAAACCAAATTATTGAAAATTTTAACACATGTTGGTATGTATGTCAAGATAGGACAGTATGGAGGTCAGTCCTCTTTTCCTACCCGGAATATGAAAACAGCATGATGGTTCCGTATGTATGTTTGGAAATTAAGATCCTATCAAACTATTAAGTCTTCTTACATATTGTGTATAGGCAACTACCATACAAATTGTATGAAGCGATGTCGTCACTAAATTCAATTTTTATAAAAATTGTTAAAAAAAACTTGAGATGTACAAATAAAATGTTAATATTTTTTATAGAAAATTAAATTATCTAGTTGGGGTGTTTCGGCTTTTTTCGATATTTTTAAAAAGTTTGGAAATATAGGCAATTAAACACATAAATTTTTCATAAAAAAAATATTTTTCTTAATAAAAAATGTTTGAGAAACCCTGGAATTTTTTTAAAAAAACTAATTTGAGACTTTATATTTGTCTATGTTTATACCAATTTTCAGCGTTCTAGCTTTTAGGGTTTCTGAGATATATGGAAAAATAAATCAAAATTTCAAAAGTTGATAACCCCTGACTGAAACAAAAATTCACAATTCTGAGTATAAAAATTTTGTAGGCCTATAACTGTTTATATATTCTAAAAATTTGGGCTCTGTACATTGAACGGATCAAAAGTTATAAGGGGGGGGGGGGGACAGACACACAGACAGACACACACACAGACACACACACACACACAAAACTCACATAAAATGTTCTACTCCGAATTCTGAGTAAATCCATGTATGGGAACATATATGCTGCGAGGCCTCTAGTTGGTGTTATTAGCTTGCAAAAAGTCCACTACACCATACAAAATTTTCCTTCGTACACGCATCTTGGCTTAATAATGTCGATTCATTAAGAGAATTGAATTCTCATGAATGAATCGACAGTTGGATAATGTCGATTCATTAAGAGAATTGAATTCTCATGAACGAATCGACAGTTGGATAATGTCGATTCATTAAGAGAATTGAATTCTCATGAACGAATCGACAGTTGGATTATTACCGTTTTTTGCATTTTTATTATTAAGTTTTTCGATAAATCTATAATTTCTAAATTACGGAATAACGATTTTGGAATAATGCCAGTGGCTGAAATAATGAACGGTAATATTATTATTTTACGAGAATGCCAAAGTCTTTTAATCTCGTTACCTAAAGAGGTGTATTTTCTATTTTTTTCATCAAAAGTTTTTATAATATTACTAGAATTTGGAATAGCCACGTCGCAAATATATGTTATTTTTTAAATTTTATCATGTATTATTAAATCGGGTCTGTTATGTTGAATTGACCGGTCAGTTAATATTGTTTTATCGTAATAAAGCGAAATATTATTATTTTCTAAAAATGAAATCGGATCATATTCATAATATGGTTTTATGTTTATCGCGTCAATTAATTTATATTTAATAACTAAATTTTGATGTAATATTTTTGCTACTTGGTTATGTCTAAATTTATATTCTGATTGCGCGAGAAAAGAACAGCCC
This sequence comes from Molanna angustata, assembly GCA_963576475.1. Classification (NCBI taxonomy): domain Eukaryota; kingdom Metazoa; phylum Arthropoda; class Insecta; order Trichoptera; family Molannidae; genus Molanna; species Molanna angustata. The sequence continues at coordinate 8,656,266 of OY754984.1, forward strand.
GATATTATATGCTCGATTGCTTCCGGAAAAGCCAAACATTTCCTACAACTGTCATCTACTACATTTATGTCTTTTATTATATATTTTTGATAATTTTTAGTTTTTATTACTCTATCCTGAATCGCTATTATAAAACCTTCTAAATCCGCGTCCAAATCACCAATACTCAACCATTTGTTTGACCAAATTTCATTCATTTATTTACTTATTTATTATTATTACTAGTTGCATGTAACACATGAGATCCAACTGTCGACAGCGATAGTATGTATAGTTGAAGAATAAGTACCAAACCCATAAATACAAATTATTTATTATTTTATGATATTTAGTTTTCTATACAACACATGTACCTAGGTAGTCAAGATAGGATAGTATGGAGGTCAGTCTTTTTTTCCTACCCGGAATATGAAAACAGCATGATGGTATATGTATATTGTATGTTTAGAGATGAAGTATCAAACTATTAAGTCTTCTTTGATATTGTGTATAGGTGACTACCATACAAAATGTATGAAGCGATGTCGTCACTAAATTCAATTTTTAAAAAAATTGTTAAAAAAAAATTGAGATCTTCTACTACAATGCTGATATTTTTTATAGAAAATTAAATTATCTAGTTGGGGTGTTTCGGCTTTTTTCGATAATTGTAAAAGTTTTGGAAATATAGGCAGTTAAACTCATAAATTTATCATAAAAAAAATATTTTTCTTAATAAAAAATGTTTGAGAAACCCTGGAATTTTTTTGAAAAAACTTATTTGAGATTTTGTATTTGTCTATGTTTGTACCAATTTTCAGCGTTCTACCGTTTATGGTTTCTGAGATATATGGAAAAATAAAATAAAAATTCAAAAGTTGATAACCCCTGACTGAAACAAAAATTCAAAATTCCGAGTATAAAAGTTTTATAGGCCTGTAACTGTTTATATATTCTGAAATTTTAGGCTCTGTAAATTGAGCGAATCAAAAGTTATAAGGGGGGGACGGACACACAGACACACAGACACACACACACACACACACACACACACACACACACACACACACAGACACACGAAATGTTCTACTCCGAATTCTGAGTAAATCCGTGTATGGAACATATAAGCTGCGAAGCCTCTAAGTTGGTGTTTTTTGACTTCAAAGTTGGAAAAGCCGTGAAAAAAGTAGACCTCTCCATACAATTCTCGCGTATTCTGGCTTGATACATTGTCGATATGTTAAGAGAACAAAGTTCTCCTGAACAAATCGACAGTTGGATAATATATTTTAAAATACCTACTTTTAACTATTTTTTGTTTTTCTGATGTACATACCTATCTACCCACCTGCAATATAAGTTGATATAGTTTATTGTTTATTGTTTATTGTTATATTATAAAACATAGGCTTGAGATAAGCGCTTGTTCTCGTCAATTGCATTATCAAAAAATAGATATTATCAGCATATATCAAAATACATTATATCACGAGAAATTATCAAAATACATCACAATGTCACAAATACATCAGCAGAAAAGGAAAAAAAACATGACATATAAAATTAAATGAAATAAACAATTAATCGACGCCAATCGGAATGTAAAGAGTTTCGATTGGCATCTTGTCAAAAACACAATAAAAGTAAACAACATTATCAGAAGGCAGTGAATGGGCAAAGCTATTCATACATTTCATAATAAAATATTATAAACACAAAATATATTAAAGTCGTCCTGATGACGCTTGAGTAAATTTACTTTTCACAATTGAGTAAAGAATTAATCGACGCCAATCGGAATGTAAAGAGTTTCGATTGGCATCTTGTGAAATACATAATAAAAAGTAAACAACATTATCAGAAGGCAGTGAATGGGCAAAGCTATACATACATTTCATAATAAAATAATACAAACACAAAATATATTAAAGTCGTCCTGATGACGCTTGAGCAAATTTACTCCCATGGCTTACTATCTTCCAAATATTCTGATATATTATAATAGGCTTTCTTAAGAAGCTTTTGTTTAACATAATTCTTGAATTTTGAAAATGATAACTCAACCACGTCACTTGGTAATTTATTATAAAAACGTACGGTCTGACCTATGAATGATTTATTAACTTTATGTAGCCTAGTAGTGGGAACAACGAGTTTATTCCTACTTCTGGTATTATAATTATGATTATCATAATTTTTTTTATACACTTTTAAGTTTTTATGTGCATACATAATGTTTTCGTAAATATATTGGCAAGGCAAAGTCATTATATTGATTTCTTTAAATTTACTTTTAAGAGAATCTCTAGGACTCATATTGTAAACCGCGCGGACAGCCCTCTTCTGCAACACAAATATAGTATCTATATCTGCAGCACTTCCCCACAGCAATATGCCATATGACATAACACTATGGAAGTAGCTGAAGTATACCAGTCTTGCAGTATCTACGTCCGTGATAAGACGTATCTTTTTGACCGCGTACGCCGCAGAACTAAGTCTCCTCGATAATTTACTTATATGGAGACCCCATTGAAGTTTTTTATCTAATGTCATTCCTAAAAAAACAGTGTTATCGACAAGTTCCAGATTTTCATTCTTAACCACTACATTAGCTCCAACTTCCTTAACATTTGGTAAAACAAATCTTATACATTTGGTCTTTTTTTGGTTAAGTAATAAGTTGTTAATATTAAACCAGTCAACTATTTTAGATAATGTGTTGTTCACATCGTCAAAATCAGTCATTTTTCTTTTTAATTTAAATAAAAGTGATGTGTCATCTGCAAACAATACAATCTCTTGGTCATCCTTCATTAATTGAGGAAGATCATTTATATATATAAGAAATAAGAATGGACCCAAAATTGAACCTTGAGGTACACCCATAGTAACTAAAGATCCCGGAGAAAGATTTCCGTTCACGTTAACTTGTTGTTTTCGATCACACAAGTAAGATGCGAGAAGATCTAGTGCAACACCTCCGATGCCGTAGTGACTTAATTTCTTAATAAGTGTTTCATGGTGTACGCAGTCAAACGCCTTAGACAAATCACAAAAGACTCCCAATGCATCATGTGATTCCTCCCAGGCCCCGAAGATATGCGACACCAAGTTAACACTGGCGTCAGTCGTTGAGCGACCTCTCGTGAAACCAAATTGTTTATTATGTAGTAGATTATTTTTATGAAAATGACTTTGTAACTGTGCAAGAATAATCCTTTCAAAGATTTTACTAAAGGTCGGTAGCACTGATATTGGTCTAAAGTTTGTTGGGTCAGAACTACTACCCGATTTGAAAAGTGGAGTTATTTTACTCAATTTCATTAGGTTTGGGAACACACCACACTCAACACATTTATTAAATATCAAAGCTAGTTCAGGCGCAATAATGTCAATTATAGGTTTGATAATGTTTACAGAGATGTCCCAGAGATCCGAAGTCTTTTTTACTTTTATAAGTTTAAAGGATTTTACAATATCAGTACTACTGACATGTTTAAAATAAAATTGTTCATTACATGCTGGTACATTATTCTTCAACAATGTTTCTGCCATAACATGCGATGAATTTAATGACTTTGTTGTAGAAACCGGAATGTCAGTAAAGAACGTTTCAAAAGCTTTGGCTACGACATCGTTTTGAGTAATGCTAACATTTCCTATTTTTAAGTTAAATTCGTTTTTGTTATCATTTTTAACAGTTCCAGTCTCACAATTTATTATATTCCAAGTAGCTTTTATTTTATCATTACTTTTTGCAATTTTATTTCTCAGGTAACGAGATTTAGCTTCCAAGCAGACTTTTTTAAAGATTTTGGAATACTTTTTAACTTTATTATTAAACTTTTCACTAAAATTATATTGTTTCTCACTATAAAGTTCGTATAGTTTTAATCTACTTTTATGTATTCCCGCTGTTGCCCATTCACTAAATGTTGCTTTGTCGGATACTGTAATCGTTTTGGATGTAAATATTGAATTAAACACATTATTAAATTTAGCAAAAAACATATTATATAAATAGTTTGGGTTATTATCACCATAAGAAATAGGTAATTCAGAAATAAGGGCCGTTTTTATTTTTTCCACTCGACCAACAGTCACTGGTACAAAGGTAATTCTTCTTTTTTTACTTGTTTTACAATGTGTTTCAATCTTGACCATTTCTCCAAGGTGATCAGATGTAATGTTACTAATTACACTCTTATTTATGATACGTACATCTGTAAATATATTGTCTATACATGTAGCTGTAGTTTCCGTTATTCTAGTAGGCTCCATAAACAAAGGTTTTAGGTTAAATGAGTTAAACAAATTAGTTATCCTATCGCTTAATGAGTTTTCCATCAATAAATCAATATTAAAATCTCCACATGCTATGATTTGTTTATTGGATTTCGATAATTTATATAAAATTTCTTCCATAACGTCTTCAAAATTAGAATATTTAGCACATGGTGGGCTGTAGATGCATATTATTATTAACTGCTCTAATTCTACACAGGCTAGTTCAATTTCTCTTTCAACAGAATGATTAACAATATCGATTCGATCCTTAAATGTAATTTGTTTATTCAACAGTATCATTGAGCCACCCCTTATGAAATTTACTCGGCAGTAAGAACTACCAATTTTGTGATTACTGAAATTAAATATGAGTTCATGGTGCTTTAGCCAATGTTCAGTAATGCAAATTATGTCAATATTATTTGAACTCATGAATAATTCCAACTCCAACACCTTATTTTCTAAACCTTCGATATTCTGATTTAACAAAGTGATAATTTTATTAGAATTAGTACGTTTCTTTTTTTCACTATTTAAAAAATGCATGCTAGAGACCTCCTCTAATGTCTTATGAACTAGTTTAAATTATTCGAAACAGTCTGATTGGCCGAGTTCTTGGCTATCAGGTCATTGGACAAACTATAAACAATAGGTTCAGCCCCATTTAGCTCCTGCCTTTCCATGGCTGTTTCATGTGTCTCACATTGAATAATAATGTTCGTTACATTTTCTACAGTACATGTTGTGCATCTTAAACTAAATAATATTTTATCTAATAATGATGTAGTTCTGTCATTTAATTCTATCATTTTTCCATGTTTAAGGTTTATAGTTGCGTCAAACAGTTTGCTGTTGGTTCTGTAGATTTTTTCATTCATCCTCTCGTTTCCCACATATTGGATAGTAGATATATATAGTTTTATTTTTTTTTCTTTCGTCCTTTTAATGAGGTTTTCTGTTGCCATAATTCTCTTATCAAATCGATCCTTGCTTCCTCCTCCGATCAGCAAGATAGCGTCTCCTTCTTTTCCAAGCATAATAGTCTCATTTAAATCATTCAAGAGGTGGTCAAATTTTGCATATGGTTTACTGACACAGGAGACATCATATTCAATATTGTTGAATAATTTCACTCCTAACCCCTTGCTGTATTCGTCTCCTATTATGAATAGTTGTGGCTTATTCGAGTCGGTTTGTTTTCTTTTAGCATTGTACATTTTGGTAGTTTTAGTGGCTGTTAAATTTTCATTGCTTATACTTGTGTATGATTTTTCAGCATCTCTCTCCAGCAGTACCTTATTATGTTTTTTTACTTCATTCAATTTCAATAATATTTCATTTGTATTTTTATTGAAGTTCTCTACCTCCCTTTTTCTGTCTTCCGTAATTCTTTCTAACTCCAATTTCAATTCTTCTAATTTTAGATCTTTACTGGTCATGGTGTTTTTTAGTTCTTTATTAATTTTTTTGTAATTTTGCAAGTCGATATCCTGTTTTTGTAGAATATCAATTCTCTTTTTTAGTATTGATACCTCCCTATTTTTAAGCTTCAATTCTTGTTTGCACTTCTCAAGATCTTTTACAACCTTCGCCTTTTCTTCGTCAATTTTTTTATCTTTTTTATCCTTTCCCCTTGTTACTTCGTTCAAAGTTGTATTTTTTATATAGGTTTCATCCAGAATACCTTCTTCCATTGAGTTATCAATCATTGTGATGTAACTGATATTTTTATTCTTTTCACTTCTCGTTATAATTTTTGACATATTGAGTTATTAGTATAAAGTTTTTTTTTATAAATAAATAAATATAACAACTAAAATTAAAAAAAAAAAAATAAAATGCTTGGTTCGAGATTTGAACACTGGTCCACCCGCTCCGGTAAACGAGAATAATACCACTCGATTAAAACTGCTTAACGAGTTATTACCAAAAATGCACGTATACTAATTATTTTATTAATGTTCTAATGATAAAATCAAATAATGTTACCGTTGCTTGAATTTTTTGACAATATGTGTTAAAATAATAAAATCAATATTTAAATATGTTTTTTCCACTAAAGTCACTACACTTCACTCATAGATAATGTTTTGCATGCATAAAACTTCCGTTAATTAGTACAACAACGACACTAAAATAATACTATTTATGTTGCAGTACAAAATGACAACAAAACACAATTTAAAAAACAAAGTCAAAATTCCAACAAGAACACAATCATAATCGACAGATAATATATATCAAAGTTAAATTTGGTCTTGCGAATCACGTTAAATAAACAACTGTTCGATAAGAAGTAATTTTAATAACTTATAATGATTATTATTAAGAGTTAAGAAACAACACCAACTGTCAAACGTCAAAGTTATTATTACAATTATGTTAAACGTTCATAATTTGAGTTATTATCTATACTAGTTGCATGTAACACATGAGATCCAACTGTCGATAGCGATAGTATGTATAGTTGAAGAATATGTACCAAACTATAAACCCATAGATACAAATTATTGAATATTTTCAGATATTTTGTTTTCTATACAACATATGTAGGTATGTATGTCAAGATAGGATAGTATGGAGGAAGATCCTTTTTCCTACCCAGAATATGCAAATAGCATGATGGTATGTATGTATGTTTGGAGATGAAGTATCAAACTATTAAGTCTTCTTACATATTGTGTATAGGCGACTGCCATACAAAATGTATGAAGCGATGTCGTCACTAAATTCAATTTTTAAAAAAATTGTTAAAAAAAAATTGAGATCTTCTGCTACAATGTTAATATTTTTTATAGAAAATTAAATTATCTAGTTGGGGTGTTTCGGCTTTTTTCGATAATTGTAAAAGTTTTGGAAATATAGGCAGTTAAACTCATAAATTTATCATAAAAAAAATATTTTTCTTAATAAAAAATGTTTGAGAAACCCTGGAATTTTTTTGAAAAAACTAATTTGAGATTTTGTATTTGTCTATGTTTGTACCAATTTTCAGCGTTCTAGCGTTTATGGTTTCTGAGATATATGGAAAAATAAAATAAAAATTCAAAAGTTGATAACCCCTGACTGAAACAAAAATTCAAAATTCCGAGTATAAAAGTTTTGTAGGCCTGTAACTGTTTATATATTCTGAAATTTTAGGCTCTGTAAATTGAGCGGATCAAAAGTTATAAGGGGGGGACGGACACACAGACACACACACACACACAGACACACACACACACAGACACACACACACACAGACACACGAAATGTTCTACTCCGAATTCTGAGTAAATCCGTGTATGGAACATATATGCTGCGAAGCCTCTAAGTTGGTGTTTTTTGACTTCAAAGTTGGAAAAGCCATGAAAAAAGTAGACCTCTCCATACAATTCTCGCGTATTCTGGCTTGATACATTGTCGATATGTTAAGAGAACAAAGTTCTCCTGAACAAATCGACAGTTGGATAACTATTTTAAAAAATATAAACTAGTTGCATGTAACACATGAGATCCAACTGTCGATAGCGATAGTATGTATAGTTGAAGAATATGTACCAAACTATAAACCCATAGATACAAATTATTGAATATTTTCAGATATTTTGTTTTCTATACAACATATGTAGGTATGTATGTCAAGATAGGATAGTATGGAGGAAGATCCTTTTTCCTACCCAGAATATGCAAATAGCATGATGGTATGTATGTATGTTTGGAGATGAAGTATCAAACTATTAAGTCTTCTTACATATTGTGTATAGGCGACTGCCATACAAAATGTATGAAGCGATGTCGTCACTAAATTCAATTTTTAAAAAAATTGTTAAAAAAAAATTGAGATCTTCTGCTACAATGTTAATATTTTTTATAGAAAATTAAATTATCTAGTTGGGGTGTTTCGGCTTTTTTCGATAATTGTAAAAGTTTTGGAAATATAGGCAGTTAAACTCATAAATTTATCATAAAAAAAATATTTTTCTTAATAAAAAATGTTTGAGAAACCCTGGAATTTTTTTGAAAAAACTAATTTGAGATTTTGTATTTGTCTATGTTTGTACCAATTTTCAGCGTTCTACCGTTTATGGTTTCTGAGATATATGGAAAAATAAAATAAAAATTCAAAAGTTGATAACCCCTGACTGAAACAAAAATTCAAAATTCCGAGTATAAAAGTTTTGTAGGCCTGTAACTATTTATATATTCTGAAATTTTAGGCTCTGTAAATTGAGCGGATCAAAAGTTATAAGGGGGGGACGGACACACAGACACACAGACACACACACAGACACACACACAGACACACACACACACAGACACACGAAATGTTCTACTCCGAATTCTGAGTAAATCCGTGTATGGAACATATATGCTGCGAAGCCTCTAAGTTGGTGTTTTTTGACTTCAAAGTTGGAAAAGCCGTGAAAAAAGTAGACCTCTCCATACAATTCTCGCGTATTCTGGCTTGATACATTGTCGATATGTTAAGAGAACAAAGTTCTCCTGAACAAATCGACAGTTGGATTAAGTTACACCAAATTTTGAGATATGCCGTGAGTGAATGAATGAATAATTGAGTTTTTTTTTATATTCCAGCGGAAAAGAAAAAGAAGAAGAGTAAAAAAACGATATATTACGATGATTCGGACGAAGAAAGTGATGTATTTGTACAGAAAATGAATAATAAGACATCAAAACAAGATAAAACTATGGAAACCTTTCAAGGTATGTACCTATACAATTATCCAACTGTCGATTTGTTCAGGAGAACTTTGTTCTCTTAACATATCGACAATGTATCAAGCCAGAATACGCGAGAATTGTATGGAGAGGTCTACTTTTTTCATGGATTTTCCAACTTTGAAGTCAAAAAACACCAACTTAGAGGCTTCGCAGCATATATGTTCCATACACGGATTTACTCAGAATTCGGAGTAGAACATTTCGTGTGTCTGTGTGTGTGTGTGTCTGTGTGTGTGTCTGTGTGTCTGTGTGTGTGTCTGTGTGTGTGTGTGTCTGTGTGTCCGTCCCCCCCTTATAACTTTTGATCCGCTCAATTTACAGAGCCTAAAATTTCAGAATATATAAACAGTTACAGGCCTACAAAACTTTTATACTCGGAATTTTGAATTTTTGTTTCAGTCAGGGGTTATCAACTTTTGAATTTTTATTTTATTTTTCCATATATCTCAGAAACCATAAACGCTAGAACGCTGAAAATTGGTACAAACATAGACAAATACAAAATCTCAAATTAGTTTTTTCAAAAAAATTCCAGGGTTTCTCAAACATTTTTTATTAAGAAAAATATTTTTTTTATGATAAATTTATGAGTTTAACTGCCTATATTTCCAAAACTTTTACAATTATCGAAAAAAGCCGAAACACCCCAACTAGATAATTTAATTTTCTATAAAAAATATTAACATTGTAGAAGAAGATCTCAATTTTTTTTTAACAATTTTTTTAAAAATTGAAATTAGTGACGACATCGCTTCATACATTTTGTATGGCAGTCGCCTATACACAATATGTAAGAAGACTTAATAGTTTGTTACTTCATCTCCAAACATACATACATACCATCATGCAATTTGCATATTCTGGGTAGGAAAAAGGATCTTCTTCCATACTATCCTATCTTGACATACATACCTACATATGTTGTATAGAAAACAAAATATCTGAAAATATTCAATAATTTGTATCTATGGGTTTATAGTTTGGTACATATTCTTCAACTATACATACTATCGCTATCGACAGTTGGATCTCATGTGTTACATGCAACTAGTTTATTTATTCACTCTCCACTGCTATGTAATAGTTCAAAGTTATGATTTTTTTAATTTTCCAACTGTCGATTTGTTCAGGAGAACTTTGTTCTCTTAACATATCGACAATGTATCAAGCCAGAATACGCGAGAATTGTATGGAGAGGTCTACTTTTTTCATGGATTTTCCAACTTTGAAGTCAAAAAACACCAACTTAGAGGCTTCGCAGCATATATGTTCCATACACGGATTTACTCAGAATTCGGAGTAGAACATTTCGTGTGTCTGTGTGTGTGTGTGTCTGTGTGTGTGTCTGTGTGTGTGTGTGTCTGTGTGTGTGTGTGTCTGTGTGTGTGTCTGTGTGTCCGTCCCCCCCTTATAACTTTTGATCCGCTCAATTTACAGAGCCTAAAATTTCAGAATATATAAACAGTTACAGGCCTACAAAACTTTTATACTTGGAATTTTGAATTTTTGTTTCAGTCAGGGGTTATCAACTTTTGAATTTTTATTTTATTTTTCCATTTATCTCAGAAACCATAAACGGTAGAACGCTGAAAATTGGTACAAACATAGACAAATACAAAATCTCAAATTTGTTTTTTCAAAAAAATTCCAGGGTTTCTCAAACATTTTTTATTAAGAAAAATATTTTTTTTATGATAAATTTATGAGTTTAACTGCCTATATTTCCAAAACTTTTACAATTATCGAAAAAAGCCGAAACACCCCAACTAGATAATTTAATTTTCTATAAAAAATATTAACATTGTAGTAGAAGATCTCAATTTTTTTTTAACAATTTTTTTAAAAATTGAATTTAGTGACGACATCGCTTCATACATTTTGTATGGCAGTCGCCTATACACAATATGTAAGAAGACTTAATAGTTTGTTACTTCATCTCCAAACATACATACATACCATCATGCAATTTGCATATTCTGGGTAGGAAAAAGGATCTTCTTCCATACTATCCTATCTTGACATACATACCTACATATGTTGTATAGAAAACAAAATATCTGAAAATATTCAATAATTTGTATCTATGGGTTTATAGTTTGGTACATATTCTTCAACTATACATACTATCGCTATCGACAGTTGGATCTCATGTGTTACATGCAACTAGTTAAGTATAATGCCTATTAAAAAAATGTAAGAAAAAAAAAGAAAAAAATATGGTCGTATTGTGTGTGTATAGCGTAGGTATTGTAAACTTTTAAATTTTGTATGTATACTTTATACCTACACCCCGAAAGTATAATATTTAATAATATATTAAGGTCCTCGTTAACGCCTATGACCTTGGTCATACAATTGTATGACCGACCAAGATCATAGACTTGAGCATACAGAACGAGTGAACTATGAGGTACGCCTGATGGTGTTTAAGGGTCTGAACGACTTGGCTCCACACTACGTTCAAGAACTGTGCCAAAAGAATGTTCCATCAGGAAGACAGCTTACATTAAGATCATTTGGATCACAGAGTACCAACTCTTTGAAAGAATTGGACAGAGTCAATAAGGTCTTTAAAATGGAATAAATTGCCACTTGACATACGTGGAGCTCAGAGCATTGACATCTTCGGTAAACTTCTTATGACTGCCTTGTTTCTGTGAGCCAACAAATAAGCTACAGCGCCCTTGGAGTGATCTTGTATCACTAAACGGCGCTTTATAAATTTTTATTATTGTTATGTACATAAATATGCACAACAATTTCAAGCGTCAGGTAACACTTTGACTTATGCATAAGGGCAGACATGGATCAGAAACAGTACCTACTAACACATATTTTAAGTTAAATTTGCACACTTATTATAAATTTGAATAATATTGAACATCTATTATAAATTTTCTTACAAATCCAGTATAAATACATTTTCTTAGTTACGTAACTTTTGTCTAAATGCTTTAAGAGTAGGTACCTACTACCTCAGAACAGGCATTCAGCCTAGTGAGATAGTAAAATTTCAATATTTTTACTATGTATAGGTACCTACCTTTATGAAATGTGGATACTGTAGGTACTGAAATATGTAAATAAAAAAAACACGAACATATATTATTGTTCATAACTAAATCTGTGACATACAATATTTTTTCGTGAAGGTAAGGTAAAATTGAGAGTTTTTTTAAATAGAATAGTAATTAAAATATTTAAATAGTAAAAAACTCAGTCGATAGATTTTCATAATCTCTTTCGATTAAAGTAAAAATCTACTTTATATTTATTGTAGTTTTGTAGTTATTTACACTAAAAATTACAAAAGTATTTAACAAATTAAAATTTGAAAATAAATCATGCGGTAGAATTAAGATGTATAAATAAAATGATGTATTATTAGTAGGTATGTAAGATGTATTATTTCAAAGAGATATCTTTTGAAGGTACTAGGGAGATTTTCAAAATTTAATATTTAGCCTACTAACAGAATCTTACGGACGCTTGTATATAAAATTTATTTATTTTATTATAATATTAACTATCGTTCTATTATTGCTGTGGAGCACCGGCTTAGAATAGTGCTTCCACTATTTTATATTGTCGTCGTTTTCGGGTATCTATAATAAAAATAACAGGCAAAATAACATCTCACATAGTTCAGCAATGAGGTTCACCATCACACATTCTAAATGTGGTGCCATTTAGGTTGAGACGAGACTGGTGTGTGTGGGCATATGCGCATATCTTGTGCTTACATTTATAAGGTAATGCACACCCGCACACCTGTCGTTGGTTACCCCACATTTTGGGATATGCCGTATAAATAAAAAAATGCTCTCACGTTCTGGAAAACTTTGTTTTTCGTTATGAGATTGTATCTATACAATAGAATATAGGTACATAATAGCATTCGGGGATCGTAAACTTTTCAAGTAGTAAAAAGTGTAGATAAATAACGGCAAATAACTTGAGAGATTTCGGAGGAGAAGGAGGCAGTATGCACAGATACCAGCCAAGCAAAAAAAAAACTAATTTAGACTCGAATTATTTGTCAATAACTGTACACCAATTACGTAGTGGGGAGTTTAGTATTGACCACAACCCACTTGCTTTTGCGGTTCATTTTTTTGTCTTCTACTATATAAAGATATTTGTTTTCAGATGATTATGGTTCAAAACAATTTTTGGTAAATTTGAACCCTCTCGAGAGATCTGCAATAAAACGTCAGGAACTTTCACCAGGTAGGTACCTAATCTATCTCATTATTTATTTGCAAAATAAAAATGCAGTTATAAATCTTTTTTCTTTTTAAATAATGATTATGTCATTACATCCTCCTACATTCCCTAAAATAAGCATAAATGATTGAAGTGCTATAAGTGAACGAAATCGATCGTGACAGGATTCAAACTCGCGACCATTGGATTATTAGCCCAGTGCTCTAACCGCTCTGCCTTCACCCATCTTATAGTATTTGTTTTGAATTTACTTACCGTGCCAGTGGCGTTATTGTCATACATGTCTATAAGTACAGCTTGCTATTTGGTTTTTAATGAGAATGTTTGAGAATTTTGAATTTCGAATGTATTTCATTATATTATGCTGACTGTTGACCTTAGGATCATATGAAAGGCTAAGGTCCGAATGCAGAGTCCTACCTAAATACTAAATTCTAAATACTAACCATGTTTTCATTGCACAGTCGCTCACTTAAGTTAGGAGATCACGTGGCTACCTAACTGGAGGTTGCTACGACGTTTTTCTATGAGAATTGCATTGCAGAGACATATCTAAATACTTGGCGCATGCGTATCTAGGATTGTGACCCAGAAGAAGAAGAAGAGAACATTAAACACAGTTTTTATACAACATCTTCAGTGGCCAACAAATAGGAAAATGTCAGGAGTACAAGTGCCTGGCAACCATGATCCACTCGTTTAGAGACATTGATTCTAATACCCATTCAGCACCGAATATCCTCAGCATGGCTGAAATGGCGGAAGGTCATCACGAGTGTGACCTGCGATAAGAAAATGCCAGTTAACTCAAGGGGTTAATATATAATAGTGTTATCCGGCCTGTGCTCACATATGGCTCAGAAACCTGGAATACCTCCATAAAAAGTGGCGGAGAAAGATTACAAAGTCAGACAATACCACTTTGTGTGAATAACAATGCCAAAGAAAAGAAGAAGACAGTTTTTAAACATGTAGATACAAAAGAATTTAAATTAATAATAATACACATAACTGCTTAAAATATACATGCGAACGTGAGCTGCTTTACTAGGTTAAAAACCTGTTCTGAAGCAGTTTTTTTAAGCGTGTTTTATTTGTCATTGTATGTTAATGTCAAGTAATTTATTTATTAATTAAAATAATAATTTTTATAGTGCCGTTGAATGATTCAGAAACATTCCAAGGGCGCCTATATTTCGGTTTTATATGTTGCTCTAGGTACGAAAAAAAAAGTAGTTTTCAGTCCTTTATAATATAGAATTCCGTTTAAATAATCTTTATTCTTAATTTTTTAAACAGAATTATATATTTCTCAATGTACGAAGTATTTATCGTCATACATCTCAAAAAATCACGTAGGTGCGCCGAAGACAAATATGGGATTTTTGGTTGGTTTGATTACGTGTGTGCGCAAACATTCCCCCTCCGGCCGGAAAATTTCAAGATTTTAGGAAATACCTATTAGTCGACCATAAATGTGTTAAAATTCAATTATGTTATAGACTTTTTTGTTTTATTTCGGAGGTGTATGGATAGGTTTATATTGTTGTTTTCTTTTCTGTGATTTTGTTTTCTTTATGTATGTTTGTAAAGGGCAATATATGCCGTAAATTATTAAAGAGGTTGGCGCTTGAGGCTGGATTTAAATTCAAGTTCGCTTGAATTTTAATTGAACGCACTTACCGTTCTGATATATCGACCCACCTAAAAAAAAAAAAACATCCACGAGACTAGAACGTTTTTGCATTATAAAAAAATTGCTTAACCATTCATTTAGTTTGATACTCGCCCCTGACATCCGCGCACGATACAAAAATCAAAACAAAGCCACCCAGTCGCCATATTTGACTTTGAAACAACAGAAAAATTGGAATGCGGCAGCGCCACTCGGGAATAAAAATGGCACTCGTCATCGTTGCGGGAATAATTATTATTACTCTCTGGTAATGTCTGCGCGTTCTTCGCCACTCGAAAAGTCGCGGAGAACGCTGAATAACGGAAAGGCGGGTGGGAGGGTGTTATGTGCAAGGCGAGGCAAGCCAGAGTCCCCCGAAAGGGTTGCTCTTTTTACTACGACGACGACGTTTTCATTATTCCACCGGGGTGAGAATTAACCCGAGTGCCCTGCTCTTCTAACCCACCCACTCCCAATCTTTCCTCCTCCAACCCTATATCCCGGATCATTCCCATCTAATTCCAGCGTCTGTCGTTGGAGCCACTCGAGCGGAAGACTCGGCAAAATGCGGCGCAATTAGCGAAATGCACTACAAGTTGGGGGTTTTTTTAAATGTCGTCGAGTGGTATAGGTATTCATTTTGTAAATGCTTTCGACTCCTCTCCCCGCCTTCATCCATAGTTAAATATCCCTCCTGACTACAAGTACCTACCTATATTGTTCATGCCTAGAACCTGACTTTTAAAAACACTCGAAAATTTTTTTCATTTTTAAAAAGAATGAAAATATTTTTGGAACTTTCTACTTCGTCTAAAATAAGCAAAATGCACGTGCTTATTACACTTGCGTAAAACAATGATTCAAAAACTTTAAACTAGAATTCTGTTCAAAAAATTTGGCACAATTTTTTTTGAAAAGGTATTGCTTTTCATACTATCGATCAGGGATGGATTCGAATACAGGTTCACAAGATTCTTGTTTTCTTCTTTGGTTTCAATCTTTAGGATTGGTTGGCATCAAATTGATGCATCTCTTCCTGTACTCCGCTAGATCTTCAGCGACTCTCTTCAACTCTGTGTAGGAGGTACACTTCATGTCCTCGCACACCTGTTCTAGATAATCACGGTGAGGACGCATTCTGCTAGTTTTTACATCAACCAGTCCTTCCAAGACGATGTGTCGGAGATCCTCGTGCCGTATGACCTATCCAGTTTGCACAATTTTTTGATATGGTGTTCAACATTTTCCTGGTTTCGTCATTCATCATTTGTTATATGGTCTCTCCAAAGTATGCTTTGTATTCCTCGGTAGGTCCATATCTCGAAGGCCTCCAATATTTTTCGACCTTTTAAAATTGGTGTTCACTATTTTCGAACGGTTTGAAAATAGTCTCTAACCGTTTGGAATTGGTATGTGTCCTGTGTACAGTCGATCAACCTCATACTGAACTTTTACATACATACCATCACGCCATGTCTCTCACGTGGTAGGCAGAGAGAACCGAACGCCACTTGTTTTTGTCTAGACACACATTCATCGCCTCGTCTACATTCATACATCGTATTATACATGTTCGTCTGTTGTTCACGCTTCCAACATTTCCGTCTTTTTCAAAATACCGTTCACATCCCTTCCTTGGGCGGCCCCGACCTCTCATTCCATTCCTGTCTGCAATGTATATTTTCTTCGTCAGGCATTCCTCATTCGTTCTCCCCATGTGGCCAAACCATCTCAATGTGTTCACTTTCATTCTATTAATGACATCTTTCTTTATCCTACATTCTTTCCTTATGTCCTCATTTCTGACCCTGTCATGCATCGTCCTATTACAGATTCTTCTTAGCGATCTCATTTCAACTGCATTTATTAATAAGTTCAGTATGACGTTAGAGTTCGTTTGAAAAATGGACTTCATAAAATATATTCAGAGATCGTCAACTTTTGAATAAGAAATACATAAATGCGTACACTAACTAAGTGATGGAGCATTTAAAGAAAATGAAACGTTTTAACTATTTATTTGCTTTTTCAGATGGACCTGAATGTGGGAATCTCGTATCGATCCATAAAAAAGCCAAGATCTCTTCGCCCGCAGTCGATTTATCGGATTCATTGAAGGAAGCTCTTCAAAGAAACTTTGATTCAATTAACAATTCTTGCTGTGGTAAGTTTGTTTTTATTTAGTATTTTTATTTTTCTCTTGAGTTCTAATTCTTCCTCGTCAGCCAATAGCCGTCCTTTCCTGAACATAATAATGAGTCTCCTCCTCCCCTTGAATATTATAAGAAATGCATACAACTTAATTGTAATATTTATACTTCTTTTTTGGTCATAGACATTTTCAATTCCTCGGAGTCATAGCTTATAATTGATTCCATTAGAGTTGAAAAGGGCTAAGGACATTTAAAAACGGAATTAAAAAATGGATACAAAACACAGTCAAAAATTTAATCAATTATCTACTTTACGAAAATTTACAATGACAAACACACGCGCACTTAAATCATAAACTACTTCAGAACAGGTTCTTAACCTAGTGACACAGTTTACGTTCGCATCTAGGTTTAGGAATTTTTTCTGTATCTTTATTTGTATTGTATCGTATCTGTATTTACAAATGCTGTAATAAACTGTACCACACAATAAAAAAATGTATATAGGAAAGGATTAATGATAGCATGTAGCTGTTGACAGTTGTAAAGAATATACTGAGCTGATATTAGCCGCGACTTTATGCCAGGGTATTGGAACGCAAAGTTCGGTTTAACCAAACACATTCAGTTGAAGTGGCTCGAAATCCGAGAACGAAGAAATTCCCATGTTCTTTCCTTACTTTACCAGACACTAAAGAACCCTCTAAGTACCTCAAGGAGAAATTTGCCCATCTTTCATCTCATGGCCTAAATTTACGGTCTCAAAACCAAAGTACACTATCAATACCAATACACCACACATCCTCCTACACTTACCTACTAGTTCACAATACACGCAGCCCAGCTGTGGAACCAATTACCCAATGGTATAAGAGAACCTCCTAGCTTAATGGTTTTCAAGAAGTTTCTGAAGTCACACTTATTATCCTCATACCTATAATTCCTTTATCCTTCATCCCTTCCCAACCCATCCTTTTCCTATTTTTGGACATTATCATTATTATTTTAATTTATGTTTTTTTATATGAAATTTTGCATTTTTGTATTAATTACTTTTTCTTTCTCATGTGTACCTATTAGTTTTTTTTATTTTTTGCTATATGTATTTTTGTACTTGCTTGTACTATTGTATTTACTAGTGTGGTTGACTGGTAGAAATTGCCTACGGGCAATAAGTCCGCCACATTTTGTGATTTGTTTTGCATAATAAAAGAATATTATTATTATTGTTATGTATTATATTTATAGCCACTAAATTTTGGTGGCATAGTCACGCGGTGTGTACCTAAAAAAATCTTTTGTAATGCCAATAAACTATTGGTCTGTGTTATAAATCTATTTTTTTTCCAGGAGGCGATAAACCATCAAACTTAGAAGACACCAAAATGAAGATCCCTAGGTTTGTTAACATAATTTTTTTCTGAGTCATCTGTACACTCCCAACTATAAGTTCTATCGATTTCATATTTGAATCAACAGCTTTAAATGCATCAAAAAAGTTTCGTTGTTCATTTTAAGTTGTGTAAGTTTTCAATAGATGGCAGTGTGAACAAGTCTATTGACATTGTATTACGCTTCTAGAGAATATACCGTATTGACATTGTATTACGCATCTAGAGAATATACCGTATTGACATTGTATTACGCATCTAGAGAATATACCGTATTGACATTGTATTACGCATCTAGAGAATATACCGTATTGACATTGTATTATCTATTGACATTGTATTACAAATCAATTGACATTGTTTTTTTTTATACGGCGCTGGCCGATTTAGTAATGATATTAATATCAATTAAGCACTACAAATAATAACACTCAATTATTATTATTACCATTTTACCATTATACACTTCCTCAAAAGAATTAGCAGATCAATGCGTAAATTGTAAATTATTTAAAAGAGCAAAATAAAATGCAACAAACGCATCATCAAGCTTTCAATTGGGAATAGTTCACCCATACAGATACTTAACATATCAAAGGATTAGGCTCTGATGAGGTCTCTATACTACCTAACAACCCTACTGATTCCCGAATATTAACGTTTAAAAAATCTTTAACGATTCTACATGTATTCATTATTACCGTTTTTTGCATTTTTATTATTAAGTTTTTCGATAAATCTATAATTTGTAAATTACGGATTAGCGATTTTGGAATAATGCCAGTAACATTATATTATTATTATCTATTGACATTGTATTACTAATCTATTGACATTGTATTACGCATCTAGAGAATATACCGTATAAAATGAGGTCTATATAAAATGCTGTCTAAATAGAAGACGGTCTGTGGTAGAAAAGTGTCTGTGCAGGCCCAGTTGTTTATATAAATGCATTCAAAGATTGTCATATTTTAAAGAAATAAAAGTAGTGGGTTGTGGCCAACGCTAAACTCCTCACTAACAAGTCACACCACAAAGTATTTAAATTTTGTATGGAAAACATTCAGCATTTTCACGTAATGAGTTTGTTAAATCATTTTCGATTTACTTATATTTTATTATGAAAACTTGATAATTCATCAATGCCATTTTATGAAAGTGATGTGCCTTTTTAGCAATTTGAAAATAAATATATCAAATTTTAAGTTTCCTGAACTTGGGGTCACTTTGAAATATTTGACAGTTAAAAACATTGAGAAACACTATTCAGATATCCATCAATATTTAATGGGGTGTTAGCGAGTATTAGATTTACAAATTTGCAAAATTTGAAAAGAATCGAATAAGTCCATAATCCATAAAGTAAAATAAAAAACAAAGACAAACACGACATTTGGACAAAGACATTACTATTATTTAGCTCCAAAAATTTTTAATAAGATAAAAAGTGAAATAACGGACATACAGTTGATGAATAATTTGAAACACAAGAAAACAATAGAAACATGGATTAGAAACAAGGGCATTATATACTGCGGAAACATGATCAAGCTACAATAGTTTATATTTTATTTTTATAATAGGTATATTTTATAACAAGTTTTAGTTAAATACAAGTTTAATATTTTTCTGTCAGATATAACGCAAAAAAAAAAATCTGCCACCTCGGTACAGGCTCAGCCTAGTGAGGTGGTATATACCAAATAATCCTATAAAAAAAATGTTTCATATAACTTATTTAAATTGTACTTTTTAGTAATATTTTTACTGTTATATTTTGTTTGGTTTCAATAATAATAAAAAAAAAAAAAAAAACACGCCATAAATAGCACACAAAACACAACACATAGTAGGTACTCAGCACACACACACTCACGGAGATACATTGTGATGAATCTTTCAGAATACAATCTCAGCATGATACTAGTTGATAATCTACAATAAAAATAACCTTAAACATTGCGAATTCATAACTCTCTACTATATCCCCTTGAGCTAGTAAAAAAGTGTAAATTAAATATGTCTCTCTCAATGTGTCAAGAATTGTTTTACAGCAATGCCCTTCATCCTTTCTTCCATTCCATTCTGATCTTTGCTACTCTTTTTAACTTAACTATGTTGTGGAAAATTATAACTTATATCTCAAAAGCTATTAGACAAATAGATTTTGCAATTCACTCTGCATAGTGTTTTGTAAAATAGAATAGTTATGCAGTCCATATACCATAATATGATAAACTCTCCTTCAGTTGGGATATTAAGTTTTCTTAATATACATATATATCTTCAGATTACCCAGGATATTCTTTGGCACTCGAACGCACAAGCAATTGGAACAAGTGGTGAAGGAACTGAGATCGACCAGCTACACCAAGGGCTTGAAGATGTCCATTCTGTCAAGTCGGGAACATTCGTGTGTCAGAAATATGCCGTCTAGTTACAAGTCAAAGACGGAGTTCTGCAAAGCGCTGATGGACAAATCAAAGGTTAATTTAGTTTCATAAATCTCTTTTATTTATCACAGCAATGAGGAAATAAGGAAGGAAATTACAGAAATGTTGTTCAAGAATTATTTGAAAATTATTGTGTTGTATTATGTTGCTTCTTCTTAGACAACTATGAGGTACTATCTCTTTCTTCGCCCTGGTCATTTCTTCCCATTATGTGTAAGTCTGCCTCCAGCAACTCTTCTGATAGTGAACTGCCACGCTGTCAGCGGTCTGGCTGGTCTTCTGACCCGCACTTGAATGTCCATCGCTCAGCGTACCATATAATGTTCTCTGGTCGCCTTATGATGTGTCCATAGCATCTCAATCTAATCTCGAGCAACTGAGAGGTACTATGCCAAATATTTATTTAACATGCACCTGATAAAAAGTTGCCACACTCTGGAGACTGGTGTCTATTGCCTCAGATCCACACTGAAAACACATACAGAAATTTTTGGCTCAGTAGTCAAATATCCAACACGAGTTCAGAAGGGATTTGCTAGCCAAAGTCTTATCGATACTGTCGGGACGCTGTCTCAGGGTAGCATGCCAGAAGATTTGGACTGAAGGCATGCGATAACTCCAGAGCAATGCCAAGACGAAGAGGAAGAAAAAACTATGGTGCACATCGTCTATCACTGACCTGCTCTTTAAAATATGAGAGATTCCTTGGAAAGTTTCTTCTATGATGATCTAATCGATAAAGCATCTGATGACATCGGTGACATTATGACATTCATTAGCTACTCAGGCTGGTTTAAGATGGATCAGTGAAGTGGGAAGACAGCCACATTTGTCCGCCTTTGTGGATCGGTTTGTTAGGTCATCTGGCTGCTGATCCAATAGTCCCGGGTTCGATTCCCGGTGGAGACACGGTTATTAATTGTGTTTTCAGTCTGGATCTGTGAGACGATTAACATCGTATGTCTCCAGAAAGTGACAACTTGTTATTGGGTGCATGTTAAATTTATATTTGATATAGTACATTTTAGTTGCCCGAGAAGTAATATAAAAAAATAAAATATAATCACAAAGGACCGATCCAGGCCAAGTGTGTTCTCCTTTTTGAAAACTCATGTGGGCTGCACAGAATTTTTTTATTTTATTTTACTTGCTTAGAAGGTGTGCAAACGTCCCCTACTCTGTCGTAAAATGTCAAGATATTTTTTTATTCATTTTTCATTATTTAATAACTGTTTGTGAATAACTATATATACCTACTTTTGATCAATAAACTCAATTTAAGATAAAGCCGACCGCCGCCATGGCACATTTGGTCAATTGTTTGGCTTCTGTGCTGGCGTCCTGGGTTCAATCCCCAGCGGAGGAGAAATTTTAATCATTTTCTCTTAACAATTATTGCTTCCCTGAGTTAGAAACACTGGTTTAGTTGTAAAATTTTTTGTCATATGGCAATAAATAATTATAATTTGTGTATTTGATTTCAGCGCAACACCTCCAGAAACCAAGATACCACAGATTATATGGTACAAGATACAGCCGGCACCGGATGTCGATATTTCGACAACAAAAACGCTCTGTTGGGAAGTCGAGCTCCCCAGGACGTGTGGGACATCGAGGAAATTGTCCAACTGGGCCAGAGAAGGAGGGCATGTCCATACTTTGCAGCCAGAGACCTCGCCGACTACGCCAACATCATCTTTTGTCCGTACAACTATATACTGGATCCCCTCATCAGGAGCTCTGTTAGTCAATTCTTTACCATTTTTATACGCTTTTGAAGTGCTTGTGTAGTCACCATGACAATATAATTGAATAAGACAATTTGTCCAGGGGGGCAAGTCCCGTCAAACATTGGAATTAAAACCCTCAGCATTACCCATATCATCGATATAATTATCATATGGAGTTCTATAATATATAGATATTATACAACTCTATAAGATAATTATATCCATGAATTAATCCTGAGGGTTTTGATTTCTCTGCTTGACCAGGAGGGCAAGTGTGGTCAACCGGCGGAATCATAACCATCCATGTTTACCCATATCATGAATATAATTATCTTTTGGAGTTCTATAATATCTTAAGATGTTCTTAGGTGGGGTTCGTGCCGTCATACATTTTGTATGACTTTACTATTGCGAAACAAAAACTACGTAAGCAACAAAATGAATTATAAAAAAAATGCTCCGGATGGCCCAGAACCGGGAGGCTTTGCTCACGTTATTACCAATGTCGGGGAAGCCTGATATGGTACCTACAGAAAGAGAAGTATTTAATTCTACAGGATATTATTTTGCTACTTAAATAGATGTAGCAAAATTTCTTCTTATTCTTTTCAGCAATCTCTCCACTGCTGAATGTAAGCCTCCTTCAACTTTTACCATATTTCTCTATCCTGGGCATCCCTGTACCACTTTTTCCCCACACAATTATGCCACTTTAATGAACATATGTGTACGTAAAATGTTTTTTTTTTCCTTTCAGATTCAGATGTCTTTGGATGGTGACATTGTGCTGATTGACGAAGGTCATAACATTGAAGATGTCTGCCGAGAGACAGCTTCACTGAATATTGAACTTACTAGCATCGAACTGTCTCTCTCGGTAATAATCAATCACTTTGAATTATGTTGTAATCGAATATTTTTATTATTGCATATGCGCAAACATTGGATTTTTTTCCCTGTCGGGAGTCAAAGATATTTTTTAACATAATTTTAATTATCTCAATAGAGACGATGTTGGAATATTTACTGTAGGAGAACCGGGAAATCAAGGCACCTACAGGGCTTACGACCTGTCATCGGCTGGTTTACGTGATCACTTTATGCGCTTGCTCAACGTTCACCAATTATGCCTTTTTAATGAGATCCCTATCAATTCAATTTTGAAAGTTCTATATATTGTAATACTGAAATTACTTTCGCTTGAAAATAAGCAATTTTTACTACAGCCATCTATGTGTGAAATTATGAACAACATTCTTATTATTTTTATTTATTTTTGTTGTAACGCCATCTATTGAGAGAATTGGTTTTTTGTAAATAATGAGAGCAACAATTCTTATACCTGAGGTGACAAATGCATTTTTCGCATAGAAGTCACCCCTGAATTGCGCCAGACTTATAAGGTCATTTTTGTCTTATTTACCTACTTGTACCAATGTGTAAGTAATCGAATATTTTTATTATTGCATATGCGCAAACATTGGATTTTTTTCCCTGTCGGGAGTCAAAGATATTTTTTAACAGATTTTTAATTATCTCAATAGAGACGAAGTTGGAATATTTACTGTAGGAGAACCGGGAAATCATAGGGATGAATTGATAGGGATCTCATTAAAAAGGCATAATTGGTGAACGTTGCGCAAGCGCATAAAGTGATCACGTAAACCAGCCGATGACAGGTCGTAAGCCCTGTAGGTGCCTTGATTTCCCGGTTCTCCTACAGTAAATATTCCAACTTCGTCTCTATTGAGATAATTAAAAATCTGTTAAAAAATATGTTGTAATCTTCTTCTTTCGTGTCAGCAACAATCAAACACTTTTTGACCAATACTTGGCAACGTCGACCGCAGTGCCGCTACAGTCTTGCAGGTGGTCTGTGGTATGCCGCATTCACACGAGGGGCAGTCATCGTCCGTTAGGATCCCCCATTGCTCTTAGATCTGCCGACGCCCGTTCTCAATCTTTTAAGCGACTTCCGGGTGTGCCAATCCAGTTTGTGACCCCGCAGGAGTCAGTCATTGGGTTCGATAAAATATTTGGGTGATTTTACTCTGCAAATGTTTTTAATGGCTCAGTTTGCCTTACGTTGTATGTATATGTTTTAATGATGTTTATACAGGGAGCGGCAGAAATAACTCCCCAATTTGAAGGGCTATTAAAAAAATACGTAATAGATTTTAGTCAAACAGTTATTATACCATAATAAGAATTACCTTTGCCATTTATTGTAAATAAAATATGTATCTAAATGATTAAAGTTTCAGTTACTTAAAAATTTCTAAACCATGTTAGAATGGTTTTCCTGTCAGGGATTGCACCGTGTCGACTTATCCCGAAGTGTGTACGAAATAATCGCTGCGTACAAATTACAGAATCACCATTTTTAAAATAAGTTTCGATGACAAACGCACGATGTTCACCGCTCCACGTCATGTTAGCAACTGACAATTGACAATTGCAACACTACGGAACCAGACAATTGCACTATGGAACCAGTCCGGACTCGCCTACTACTACTAGCGCTGAGCTACGACGGTGGCAAATTCGGGATTTATTTCTGCCGCTCCCTGTACATCGACTGTTAGAAGGATATTTGACATACTGGTCACACTGGAGATGGATTTATATTTTATATATTACCTATTATTTCATTAAGTGATTGACCAACAGGAAATGTTATCATTAGGCACATTGTGTCGTAAGATTGCAACT
Source organism: Molanna angustata (assembly GCA_963576475.1). Taxonomy (NCBI): domain Eukaryota; kingdom Metazoa; phylum Arthropoda; class Insecta; order Trichoptera; family Molannidae; genus Molanna; species Molanna angustata. Next base: position 8,681,604 of record OY754984.1, read on the forward strand.
AAAATCCAATATTATTATAGTTGCATATACACAAACATTGGATTTTTTTCCCCTGTCGCGAATCAACAATATTTATATTGTTTACGAACCAATTTCTCAATAGAGTGCGTTACAAAAAAGTTTCATAGTCATTTCATAGATGGCAATGGTAAAAAGAGCTTATTTTCAAGAACTACACTATCTATGAATAAAATATATAAAACAACTTTCAAAATATTTCAAGAAATTGATAGGGAACATCGTCTCTATTGAGATATTAAAAAAATTATCATTAAAACTGAAACTCAACTAAAAACCATCATTTTATTACAGGAAATTGACCAACTTATAAAGGCTCCTGTTATGAGTGATAATGATACGAATGACACATTCCTGTATTTAAAGAAATACTTTGAAAATTGGAGAGATTGGTAAGAATATTTTGAAATTTATTCAGATACAATACGAAGACAAATACAATAAAAATAATTAGTAAAAAAAAGAACAAGACCAAAGAACATTAAGAATTATTGTAATACTAAGCATCAGAACAACTATGAACAGCCAAGACTACAAATTTTTGTATGCTCTATAACCGTTGCAAAGACATCGACTTTCTTTTTTTTCATTGAGTTATGTCATTTGACCTGTTTGTTTGGGAAAGTGGACTATCTAGGAGGAGGTCTAACTCTCCTACTGGGAGTGTTGCCATAGTTATATATATAGATCAATTGAGGAATAGAACCTATTAATTAGTAATCAATTAACAGTAAACTCTTATTTGACAAACACATTGATACAATTACCCTCGAAGCTTATAAAATGTTGGGATTTCTGATGAGAGTATGCAAACCATTTATATGTGAAAACATTTTGCTACACAATTGTTAGAAGTCAATTGGAACATGCATCAGTCATCTGGAATCCACAATATATCATTTATATTAACAGTATATGTAGAATGAATTTGACACATGAAGTACAAATTTGGTAATAACTACAAACATGAATTGGAGACTATACAGACAAGACGAAGGACTTCAGACTTAATGTACCTTTATGTCATAATATATTTACTTCAACATACCAAACAGACCAACAAAATACATGCTGTCAGTGATCGCATTATTATATAGGTATTTACATGTGCATTATTGAATAATTTGAAATACTGAAATATACATATTTATACTAGTTTATAATTATAACTATTTGGTGTTTAAATAAACTGTAATTAAAGATCATTGTGCCTAATTTAAAAACACCACAGCCACCATGTCTTTGCAGGTCTTCCGAGTAATCTTCTGTTGTTGGATATTTCTGTATTTACAATTTTGACAATTCTATTGTCATTCATGCGTTCAAAGTGTTCTTTCCAGAGGTGTCTTTTGTTACGTCCTCATTTTGTTATGTCCTCGACACCTCTTATAAACTTGATTGTCTCATTTGTGATGAGGTCCCTGAGAGTTCCTCCTGGGATGGAGCGTAGGGTCTTTATTTCAGCCACAACAGATTCCATAGATTTATGTATTGGTATAACTCGTTATTGTTAATATTGCACACAAAATGTATTTTGGTATTTCAGGTTTGAAAATCACAAACCATTACTTCGTAAGCAATACGATTCCGAATCTATCTTCATGATGAGTGGACAGGATTTGGCTGATTCTTTAGACAGACATGGAATAGGTCATCCACAATTCAAAGGTTAATTATTCCTTTTATTATTGAATTTTTACATTTATTAACATCATAAGTCCATAATGTGGGAACTTGTTATTGGGTGCGGGTTAAATTAATATTTGACATATTACCTTTATATTTGGGGAGTATGTTTGAACGAAATAGAAGACCTGACAAAGATATTGAAAGAAGAGTTATGGCAGGTAATAGAATAAACAGAGCACTCAGATCAGTAATGTCCGATCCAAGCATCTCAAAGGAAGCCAAAATTGCAGTAGACAATGCAATTGTGGTGCCTACTTTGACGTATGCTAGTGAAACATGGACCTGGCAAAAGACACATGAAAGTAGAATGAATGCTGTAGAAATGAGATCACTAAGAAGAGTATATAATAGAACGATATATGATAGAATAAGAAATGAGGACATAAGAAGAGAATGCAAGATAAAGAAGGATATTTAAAATGAAAGTGAATGCTTTGAGGTGGTTTGGACATATTAAAAGAATGAACGTTGAACGACTGACCAAAAAAATATACATGGGTACAAGAGATGGAGTGGAGTGAATAGCAGAGGTCGCCCCAGAAAGGGATGGCATGACCATGTGAATGATATTTTGAAAGAAGGAAACATAAAAAGTTTGAACAATCGATGAGCATGTATGAGACGATGCATGGATGTAAAGGAAGCCAGAAATGTGTGCAATAATAGAGAAGTATGGCACTCGGTTCTCTCTGCTTACTCCGTAAGGGACATGGCGTGATGGTATGTATGTATGTATGTATGTATGACATAGTACCTGTTGCATAGATATCCGTGAAGTAATATTATATAAATGATATTTTATTTATTTCAGACCTTGTGGTTCGAGTTAACCAAGTTTTGGCTGACCTGAAAGAGAACAAAAGAGATGAACCTCAAGAAAAGAGACTTATACCAGGAGCTGTAGGAGTTTTACTTGAATCTATTTGTGTCGTATTAGGTACAAATCTCTTTTCACCAATAAATCTATATTATAAAAACTTTCCATGTGATTCTACATACATATTTCCCATTACTGTAATCTTCTTGATTGGCCCAAGATACCACAATGACGTACTCTACATATCCTGTCATTGTAATACAATGCCCTTTCTAATCCAAACTTACCTCAGTATATTAAAGATAAATTCACTCATCTTTCAAGCCACAGGCGTCCACTCCAATCCGCTGAACTTACTTTACTATCTATTCCAATGCATAGTACTGAATTTTTGGTCTCCATTTGAAGTACAATCAGCAACGCTATGGAATATTCTGATATTACGTCGGCTATTACATTAAACATATTATTCAAAAAAAGGCTAAAGCATAAATATCTATCTCATAATACCTGGGGGGCAAGTCCTGTCAATCGGTGAAATCAAAACCCTCACGATTACCCATATCATGGATATAATCATCATATGGAGTTCTATAATATCTTTAGATTGGAAAATAAATTGTAGAATCATAAAGTATTTTATTTTTTTAGTTTATATTGGATATCTACAAAATAAATAAGTCAATAATTAAATTAGCAAATTAATTTTATCAATATTTGAAACTGGCACTTTTTAATAAAACTTCACAAATGTAAATTTTACATACCTACCATTCTTACATTTATAGATAAATAGAATATTACTTTTATTTTTGATATTCAGATAATTAGTAAAAATTAAATAGTAATAGTTAGTTCTGATGAGCGTTTTTTTCTTGCTTAGTAAATGTTGTAAAGAAAATGTCATGTCTTTCTGATTTCCTAAAACTTTTTACAGATTTTCTTTTCCGCAATGACTGTAAGAATTTAGACGACTACAAAGGACTACTGAGTAAAAAGACAGACTTTGGCAATCAGACTTCCCAGGTTTTCGGATGGGTGCGGAAAGGGGGCACAACCAAAACAGTAATGATTCTTCTTTATTTATTGTTTAAAAAAGTGAACAAAGGGAGGTTCATTGTCATTAAACAAATCTCTTACAACCAATACAAGCAACATTAAGTAGAATAAATTTGTTGCAATTACAAATACAGCCAACCGATTGATTGCCAACCTTGTTGCCAACGAGGAAAAAGGAGGTTGACAGCCAAGTTATATACATCATTTCTGAGAATTGAATCAACAAGTTTGTGGTGATTTTTTCACAAGTGCCTTTTGCTTAATAACTTTCACAACATCGTGTCTGAAGAAGCTGCATTCTCGTCTACATAAATGACATTGTTTTTAAAGTCTTAAAAAATAAAACAAACACAGTTAATAAATTACTTAGATGCATTCTTAAAAGAACTTTCAATCCACATTAACAGGACAATAAAAAAAGAATGTGTAGAGAAACTCATGAAGGTTTTAATGTCTCCTGTAAAATAATACATTTTGAGATACGATGTTGTGACAGTTAGCGTTTAGCATTAAAAAAATGAGCGAAGATTTCAAATTAATCCCATTCACAGGAATTTGAATTTCCTGATGAGATCACTAAAAAGAGTATGTAATAAAACGATATATGATAGAATGAAAAATGAGGACATAGGAGTATTATAAGTAAAATTAAAGTGAATTCCTTGTGAGGTGGTTTAGACATATTGAAAGAATGAATGATGAACGACTGACCAAAAAAATATACATGGGTGTAAGAGATGGAGTGAATAGCAGGGGTCGCCTCAGAAAGGGATGGCATGACCATTAGAATGATATGTTGAAAGAAGGAAATATAAGAAGCTTGAAAAATCAACGAGCATGTATGAGACGATGCATGGATATAAAGGAAGCTAGGAATGTGTGCAAAAATAGAGGAGTATGGCGCTCATTTCTCTCTGCTTACCCCTTAAGGGATATGGCGTGATGGTATGTAGGTATGTTTGAATTTCCTGATCGCGTAGAAGATCTGGTTATTCAAAATACCACATAACACATATTCCTCTTGGGCTCTGACTCCAGAACTTCGGCTCTGTTTGACTTTTTTCTGTTTTCTCCGGTGACATGTTCTAATATTTATACGTTTTATAGCCTTTCAAAGTACTGGACATTTCTCAGTCCATGGTCCATTTGAATGAATGTTCTTTTTTGCAGGATGCTCTTATGTCTTGGCAGGTAATCATAGAATGAGAGAGTAGAACACCAGCAAGGAAGGCTTAATTCGCTGCTTTGTCAGTGATCTTATTCCGTGATGGGTTGGGATCCACGCGAGAAGCACTTCCTTGTTTGCTTTTTGAAAATAATAGAATCAATATGTATTAAAATTGGGTTTTTACAAACCCTTCTTGTGTTTTTCGTGTGTTCTTTTAGTGTTCTGCATGGGTTCATCGTCAGCACTGAAAGAGAACAAATCCACCTTTAGATAATGAAATTTATTATTTTATCTCTTACAGACCGAAGAGATGGGCATAAAAATGACATTGAAGATTTGCTGCATGAACTCGGCATTGGTATTTAACGGAGTGAGTAAGGTTGCCAGATGTGTCATTCTGACTTCTGGTACATTGACGCCCGTGCAAAGTTTTCCCGCTGAACTTGGCACCAAGTTTCCGTTAACTCTGCAAGCACCACACGTTATTACACCCAATCAGGTTTGTTCCATTTTCATTCTTCTTATGGTTTCCTGGCATGAAGCGATGTTCCATATCGCATAGATGCTGGATACTGTAATTCATATTAATCATCAATATTAGATATATACTTGGAGGAATGCAAGGAAAGGAGATGCTCATAATGAAGATTTACTGTAGAGGTGTTATTAGATGTTAGCCACATACAAAGACAAGAAAATAATTATTGAAATTTGTTTAGCTGTGACAGCAAAAAAAGATCTTTGGGAGGCACCTCACATTCATGTTGTCTGGATCACAGAGTAACAACTCCTTGAATGAGTTATCCACAAGGCATCCTATAAAATGGAATGGATTACCCCCAGAAGCCAGCAGTGCTCAAAGCAAGAGCACATTGAAAACGTCTTTGTTTCGTAGAGCAATCAACACAAAAATAAACTATCACCAGTCTTGGAATGATCCTCAATCATTAATTGGTGATATAAAAATTTTAATTATAGATTTCTGTAAAAAAATTGATAAATGGATTATAAGGCAATAATTTGATTAAGATTCTTCAGTTATAAACACAAAAACTATTGAGATATTATATCCAATATCTCTTGATCATACATTCTTGTGCATTATTATTTTTTTCCAGGTCTGGGTGGGCAGTGTGAACAGCGGTCCCAACGGTATACCTTTGGAAGCCACCTTCAAGAACACATCCCGCACAGATTGGCAAGATGCCCTCGGTGATTTACTCTACTGGATCTGCCAGAACGTTCCGCATGGAGTACTCTGTTTCCTGTCTTCGTATCGTCTCATGGAGATTCTGCAAGAAAGGCAAGTATTAGTTTAAAACCAATTGTGTACGATGGACAAAGCCACCATTGTGTCATGTCCCTGTTATTAGGGTAAGCAGGGAGAATTGAGTGCTATATAATTTGTTTATTTATTCGTTGTCTCGCTCACATTTATGTATTGTTTTATACAAGCTCATATGCTATCCTTTATACTTCTAACGTTTCGTTCTTTCAGAATATTGTTTACTTGGTTGTGCCAATGTTTCCTCGGCCAGCTCCAACCTCTCATTCCTTCTTTTTCAGATCTATAAATTTTCTTCATCAAACCATCTCAGTGTGTATACTTGGGACATTATATCCAATTCATATTTCTAGATCGTAGCTCTACAGACCATTATACCTTAACAACATTTTGAATATAATGTATACAATTTACATTTTTCATGTCATATTTTTTTGCAGATGGCAATCGACCGGATTATGGAACAAACTGGAAGATATGAAGAGAATATTTGTAGAGAGTAAGAGAATGACTGAACATGACCAAATTATGACGGTTAGTTTTATTGACAATTTTGATTACAACTGTCAAATTAACAGATATCTTGATGACAAATGTCAAATTAAACATATTTTGATGATAATCGTTGAATTAAACTTACATTTTATGGACCACTGTTAAATGAAATATAATATTTTATTGACAACTATTAAGTTTATAATATTTCTTATAGACAACAGATAAATTAAACATATATTTTGGTGACTACTGTTTTATGAAAAACTGTTAAATTTTATATACTTATCATAGAATAATAATAGCATAGAATACTCTTTAGCCTGCAGTTAACGCGACTGCTTTATGTTGACTAATTTGGTCAACATTTTGCTACGAGCATTCAGTAATCATTTGGTCGTCTGAGTGATACGTTCTCCAAATAGGGAATTTTTTAACTGCTTGCAAAATTATTTATGAAATAGTTAGCAAAATTACTTGCAAAATTATAGCAGAGTTATACATATATTGACACGAGCTGACCAATAAAACGGCTTCACTTTTTCAGCGAGGTATTGTATGGGAATGAGTATTCTATAGTTTTATTATTTTATGATACTTATATACTTATATATATTGATACTGTAAAATTTAACATATATTTTATTGAAAACTGTTCAATTTAGTGTGTATATATTTTTGCAGGATTATTATTCTTGTGTTGGTGAAGATGGAGCCTTGTTGTTGGCTGTATTCAGAGGCAAAGTCTCTGAAGGAATGGACTTCCGAGATCATCAAGCCAGAGCTGTTGTAACGGTAATTAGTTTATCAATCCATTGAATGAGAATCAGATGATTTTTTTCATGTTTTATTTAGTTCACTTTAACATGTTCATGTGAGACATGGACATGGCAGAAAAGCATGAGAGTAGAATAAATGCCGCAGAAATGAGGTCACTTAGAAATATATGCAAAAAAAAATGTATAACAGAATAAGAAAAGAGTATATATGAGGTGAGAATGTTATTATTAGGGGGTGTGATCTTTTGCGCCCCCCCTACTTGCATACCGGGTTTCCTGTTACAGCACCCCTTCGAGTCCTAGCCCTCTTAGGAAGTTTAGGACAAAAAAGGGAATTTAATGAGGGCATGGATTTAATGTCCATTTGGGGCTTGCCCAAGGTCCTCATTCTGACTTGTGTCAAAGACACCGCACGAGGAGGTGGTGTGGCGTTTCCGCCCCCTCCCAACAGAATCTGCATGTGCCGTCTTCTTCTAGTCCTATTTTCCGCAGATGTTCCCCAAGTCTACAATGGCCTGCGAGGAACCCTGTCAGAGTTTTTACTTCATATATACCTAAGCATGTGTTCAATGCAGAATACTTGTCCATCACATTAGAAACGCCATGACAGCGTATAATGTCCAAATTGAAACCTTGTATTGAACAAGTCGAAATAGATATAATATATTATATCTTGGCGATTTTTCAATAAAAACGTACATGTCTTATTTGTTAGATCCACAGTGACATCTGTGGTCCAAATAACCAGGATTCTGAATGAAGCCTGGAAATGACAGTTCGCTAGGTTTCTACTCTAAATGATAACACATATTAGTTTGAATATTCCTCAATAGATGGCAACCACATAGAAGTGTTATTTTCAAGTGATATGTTTCTGTCAAAGTTCAATATACATATATACAACTTTCAAAATTTACAAACCCGTTCAAGGAGTTCTACTCTAAAGACATTTAATGGTGAACGTTACGCTAGCATGTAAAGTGATCACTAAAACCAGCCGATGACAGGTCGTAAGCCCTGTAGGAATGTCTTAGAGCTCCATCCATACTCCCTTTCATCTCTACTGAGATGCAGTAAAAAATACCTACTCCAAACTCCTATGTGTCTTCATACATACTTCACATCTATTTTTATATATTTCCAGGTTGGTATTCCATATCCAAACATAAGAGACATGATGGTTGAAGGAAAAATGAAATACAACGAGACACACAAAGAAGATCGTTCCCTTGTTTCGGGCAGAGATTGGCTGCAGATCCAAGCTTACAGGTAAAGGTTAAACAGACTCCTACCCTTTTTTAGTTAGAATTTTTCTTATGTTAGGTAAGTATTATGCCCAAAATATTTTATGATTTTTTGGTGAGGAATTGATGATTTTCCTTTATTTCAGAGCTCTAAATCAGGCCTTGGGCCGATGCATCAGACACAGAAATGACTGGGGAGCTGTTATCATGGTAGATTCAAGATTTAAGCATACTTCTTATACCACCCATATATCTAAATGGGTGAGGAATTTCGTAAGTGGAACATAAACATATTTGCATTACTTCATCTTTATCTAACTCCAAGACACAGAACTCTTTTTGAACACAAAAATGACCAGGGGGGCAAGTCCGGTCAAACGGTGAAATCAAAACCCTCATTTCAAGATTTTCTAAAATTATACGTTCCAGATATGTACTGCACATTTCATTGAACCGATTTTCTAAAATTATACATTGATCCAGATATGTACTGCACATTTCATTGAACCGATTTTCTAAAAATATTCATTGATCCATATATGTACTGCACATTTCAATGAACCGATTTTCTAAAAATATACATTGATCCAGATATGTACTGCAAATTTCATTGAAACGATTTTCTAAAAATATACATTGATCCAGATATGTACTGCACATTTCATTGAAATGATTTTCTAAAAATATACATTGATCCATATATGTACTGCACATTTCAATGAACCGATTTTCTAAAAATATACATTGATCCAGATATGTACTGCAAATTTCATTGAAACGATTTTCTAAAAATATACATTGATCCAGATATGTACTGCACATTTCATTGAAATGATTTTCTAAAAATATACATTGATCCAGATATGTACTGCACATTTCATTGAAATGATTTTCTAAAAATATTCATTGATCCAGATATGTACTGCACATTTCAATGAACCGATTTTCTAAAAATATACATTGATCCAGATATGTACTGCAAATTTCATTGAAACGATTTTCTAAAAATATACATTGATCCAGATATGTACTGCACATTTCATTGAAATGATTTTCTAAAAATATACATTGATCCAGATATGTACTGCACATTTCATTGAACCGATTTTCTAAAAATATTCATTGATCCATATATGTACTGCACATTTCAATGAACCGATTTTCTAAAAATATACATTGATCCAGATATGTACTGCAAATTTCATTGAAACGATTTTCTAAAAATATACATTGATCCAGATATGTACTGCACATTTCATTGAAATGATTTTCTAAAAATATACATTGATCCAGATATGTACTGCACATTTCATTGAAATGATTTTCTAAAAATATACATTGATCCAGATATGTACTGCACATTTCATTGAAACAATTTTCTAAAAATATTTCATTGAACCGATTTTCTAAAAATATACATTGATCCAGATATGTACTGCACATTTCATTGAAACAATTTTCTAAAAATATTTCATTGAACCGATTTTCTAAAAATATACATTGATCCAGATATGTACTGCACATTTCATTGAACCGATTTTAAATAACTGTTTTTTTTTTACAGCTTGGAAATAAACATCATTCATGGGATAGTTTAACAAGAGGACCATACAGTTTGTCTAATTTTATGAATAACATGAAACTTACACAACCTGATACAACCAAAGATATATCTCAAATAAATATACATGAGAATATACTATAATAAGAATTCTTTAGTTTTTATGTCGATAAAATAGGAATTCATTTTTGACTGAAAAGATAAAACTATCACAATTTTATTTTTTTAAATTTTAAAATGAAGTCATTTGGATTTATGTTTTTAAGATTTCCTTTCAAATTGTGATCATTTTGGCTTGTTGAAACAAGGAGACATCTCATAGAAATATCATTGTTGAAATATAACTGTGAAATAATTGAAATATAACTGTGAAAGCTATAATTGAAATATAAATGTGTAATAATTGAAATATAACTGTGAAAGCTATAATTGAAATATAACTGTGCAGACCGCTGTGGCACAGTTGGTAAGCCGTTTGGTTTCTGTGCGGGCGTCCTGGGTTCAATTCCCAGCAGAGGAGAGATTTATTAAAATTTATTTCTCACGCAAATATGGCTGGAAACACTGTTATCTTGCTATAATATCTTATGGGTCGCTCTTGCTTATGAATCATTTTATAATTTTTTTCACACATCTTATGATAGTTTTGTAAAATATGTTTTGCTTTATCTTCAACTTATTACAGAAATCCACTGTTTCATAGCTGCAGTGAAATGATCACAGCCCAAATCTTATGCAGTTTTATTTACCGTTACTTTTTGTCATGTTTTTTCCTAATCTCATAGATATCTTCTAATTCCATTTAATATTATATTATTATTGTGATAATTATTTTATCATCATGTTCACCTTTGCTTGTTCTATTATTATTGTTTAGATAATCTCATTTTTTCTTTTTTACTGTTTAATTATTGTTATTTTTTTATTACCAAGGAAGTTTTTGCTATTCTATTTTGAATTTTGTATGGTTGTTCTAGTAAATGTGTACATTGTATTGAACTGTGATTAAACATTTGAAGTGTTTTAAAGTAGATATTTTTATACAATTACTTTTCTAAATAAATACCCAATAAAAAAAATGCTCACATTTTTTATTTTATATTTTATTTCATTAACCTACTAACAAGTGTCCAAAGCCAATATCTTCGTAGCGAATTCGGAAAGCATGAAGCTAAAATAAATATCCTAACTACAGCAATGAGGAATGGAAGGAGGAAATTGGAGGACGAAGGAGGAATATTGTTCAAAAATAATTCTTGAAGAATTTTAATCATCTATATTTCATAGAATTATAAGGTAATCTAAGATCTATATATAAATATGTGAAGCGAAAACGGAGGAGTGTGAGATTCATGGGCGCCCGCAGGGAGAGGGAGAGCACTAGTAAATTCACAAGGATGTATTACTATTCATCTTTTACGTACAACTGCCTCACAACATTTCTATAAGTATAAAGGTACTAAGTGGTTTAATGAACTCCCTTTGAGTCTTAGACTCGAAAAAAATTATAGTATACATATTTAAAAATAAAATTAAAAAATTGTACTGATTTATTTATTTATTTTTTGTTATTTCATTCATATTTTAGCTTCATATTTTTTAGTAGATGTACAATGTTTTGACAAATGTAACAATATTAAATAGATACTCCCCTCTTTTAACACAAGATTTTATCTCAATTAAAGAGGGTTATTATGAATCATATGATGAAAATTGTATACCTTTTAAAATTGTGATTTATATGTAAAATTTGTATTGATTTTGTAATAAATATATAAAAAAAAATCACATATTGCAATTCTTCTTCTTCGTCATCTTGGTGTAGACCGAGGGTCTGTTGGTACAGGATGGTCCTCCTGAGATGTTGAGTTCCAGCTATCTCTCCATCGTTTCGGGGGTCTTCCTGGTTGACGCTGTCCATCTGGTACCTGGTGCAGAGCTGTGTGGAATTGGTTCTTTTGGTTCATCCTCTGCAATATGTGACATACACATTGCAATATGTGACACCATCACATATTAAGTTAATCTAAAGTCTAATCATATTTGGAGATAATATGAATCAAGAATTATTGGAGAAAAGATTTTAAAAAATTAAATCTGTGTTTTTCAAAATGCCAACCTTGCAAAGATAAAGTATTTCTTATCAAATTTCATTTAATTATCATCAATATAAAAATAAAATAAACATCAAGAAGTATATTGTTGAGTGGAGATTATGTGAAGGGATCACCTATTTGCAAGGATCTTAAATAAATGGATCTATGACGAAGAATGTTTGTGCTCAGTTCTCTCTACCTACCCCATAAAAGACATGTGGGGGTAGGCATCAATTGAAAAAGAAAAAAATATTTTTTTCATGAATAGGTACCATAATTAATAATTACACACAATGCATATTTTGGTTTTTATGAATCAAAACAATACGCGCAATGTACACTGCGCACCGAATGACATAAAGCGGCCATGACAGTTGGAATGTTGTCAAGGTGTTGTGTGTGTGATATTTGACAATGACTGAAACTCCTAATATTGGTAAATAGCTTTGTAAACATCGCGTACGCAACTTATCAATAAATATATTCATGTCGTGGATAAAAATTGTCACTAGACCCAATCGTTTTTGTGTAATTCGTCGAATTAAAAAGTGTGTGGGCGAACAAGCATTAGTCAATCAAATCTCAATAAAATCACGTATTAATCGCTTATTCTTTTCCTCAATAGCGACGCGTTTGTTGTGCAAATTGCATTTGTTTTCCAGTTTTGTGCTTGTTATGTATAAAAAATATGATTGTTTCAGTTTCTAGTTCGGAAGGGGCTGGGGTGTGTGCAGGATGCTTGAATCAGCTTTTAGAGGAAGAATATGTATCAGCCCTGGGACAGGAGTGGCATATGGAATGCTTCAGGTAATCCTTTATCATTTATGTTCAAATGATTAACTTCTTTGTGATAGATAAATAATAAGATTGCAAAATATGGGACATAAAAGTATTGATTCATGATGTTGCTTTTTATATGACCTTTTGAGTAATTTCTTCATCCTTATATCAAAAGGTTTGTTATTTTGAGTAATTTTTGAGGGCACCGTTTATAAATAGATTAGTACCTATATGAATTTATTTCGTACATATTGGGTTCAATGTTAGAGTTCAACCAAACATGGATATTTTTACATAACTTTAACATTAATAGCTTGGGACTAAAAAATTAGACTTTTGTTTTTTGTGAAATACCATTTAAAGCTTTTGGTGTTAATTGTACTAAGTCTTTTGTATGAGATCCGTCCTTACTTACGCCTATCATTTGCCTTTCCATGGATCTCTGAGTGCATTTTAGCTTATGTATGGTCCTCGCAGTTAGCGTGATAGTTTCCAGACCATACGTAAGCACAGGCAGGATACATGTTTCAAACACTTTTCTTTTCAGACATGTGGGAATATCTCTGTTTTTTAGGACATGTTTAAGTTTCCCAAAGGCTGCCCAACCTAGTCCGATCCTTCTGGGTATTTCTGCTGTCTGGTTATCCTTTCCTAATTTTATCTTGTGTCCATGGTATATATCTTCTTCAAAATTGTATATATATATGTTTGTTGTTATGTGATGTAACAATAATGGCAACAAATAAACGGTGTATTATTATTATTATTATAGTGTCTTAATTTGTACACAGAATTTTGTTAGGATAAATTATAGACATGAAGCATTTAAAAAAAGCCAAAATTGGCATTAATAATACAATTGTAGTGCCAATTTGATGCAGTGAAACCTGAATGTGGTAAAATACATGAAATCAAAATAAATTCTGTAGAAATGAAATAAACAGTACACAACAGGATGATGTATCTTGTGTCTGATCGAACCTTCGGCTTCAGCTTAAGCCACTTTCAGTTTTGACAAATTAAGCCAAAGTATTGGCCGAAACCAATGTTTTCTATCAGCACCTAAAAACAGTAAAAACTGAACGTGCATGAATTAATCAAAAGCAAATTCAGGGGTCGTTGAGGACTAGTATCTGCCCCCTAGGCACTTGAAGGAGTCAAAGCATAGGTCATTACAAGATTGAAGCAATTATGTATGTTTTTATATTTTTGTATTCATTATACTTTTTTATTTAATGTTTTGGTTTATTTTGAGTCCATTTTATACTATCTGTATTTTATGTTTACTTATATATTTTTTTATTCTTGAATTTACTGTATAACTGTTTAGGTATCATCAATGTTCCCTGCACACCTACTAAAATGTCTCCACACACACATGTCATGTTTTACCCTCCGCACAGTCAATATTATATAAGAAAGTTTCCATTGATAGATTTTAGTTATCTTTTTTATTTATTTTAAAAATTATCTTTGCTAGTGTTGTTATTATATAAAATTACTGTGATTAATGAATACCCTTAAAATATACATTTTAATGAAAAATTGCATGTGTTTATGGGGGGGGGGGGTGTAAATTAGAGGGGGTGTAAAAATTAGAGGGGGTGTAAAAATTAGAGGGGGTGTAAATTAGAGGGGGTGTAAAAATTAGAGGGAACGTTGGGTATCATATTATATATTTTTTCTCTTTTTGCAAGTGTATAACTAATTATTATTTTTTTTTCTTATTCTTTATATCTATATATTAATATGTGTTTTTATGTATGTTAAAGGCAATTTATGCCGTTTATATATAAATAAATAAAGAATATGAAAATAAAAGTGATGGAGTGAAAATCTGCAATTAGACTAAAAAAGGATCAAAAGAACAATATTTTGAAAGAATGAATTATGAGATGCCTGAACAATCGACTATCATATATGTATACAAAGAAAACACATCTTAATTTACTTTGGTAGAAGTGTGTGTTAGTTTGTTTTCTCTGCTTATGATTTGGCATAATGGTATGTATGACTTTATGAGTCAGTTACAGATAGTCTACTGTGTGAATACAACTATTTTCATAATCCAATGTTTTACCTCATTTAATTCAAATAAATAATTATCTTTTTTGTCAACAGGTGTTCAGCGTGTGATGCCGCACTCTCGTCTTGGTATTTTGAAAAAGAAGGACTCCTATTTTGTCAGTCAGACTATTGGTCTCGCTATGGAGAGGCTTGCCAGCATTGCACACAGGTATAATATAAATATTAATATGCATTTAATTTTGAATTAATTCAGATAAAGTTTGTCTATTATTATTATCGTACAAGGATTTATTGAAAAGTTTTCATTGTAACATCGCCGAAATTCGTTTTGATTTAAATCATCGAAAAAGCATGTAACACTCAGGAGAAATTCTTATTTAATAGACCCGAGCCTCGTGCGACTCTTTGGCCACTTGAGTGCGGCTCTGGCACAAATATTGCGGCACAAAGTCAGGTTTCAGGAATTTAAAAACAGCAGAGAGCCTGAACATCTGTACCACCTTTTTTCTTCAGTCTTTTTAAAATACCTTCTTTTTTTATAACCTGAATGTGTTTATTTATTTAATATTGAAAAATGCTTTTACAGTAGTCAAGTATTATTATTTGCCGATGACATGAAAATTTTCAAAACAATCTCAAATTGCTCTGATTGTGCCGATCTACAGAAGGATTTGGAACGTTTATCCGTTTATTGCAATGAAAATTATCTTTCCTTAAATATATCTAAGTGTTTTTCTATATCTTTCACTAGGAAGATAAAAGTTGTAAAATACAATTATAAACTGAACAATGTAGTTTTACCGACGAAAACAGACTGCAAAGATCTTGGCGTACACCTTGATTCAAAACTTCTCTTCGACAAACATATTGAAATTATAGTAAACAAATCTTATAAAATGTTAGGCTTTATATTTAGAATCAGTAAATACTTTAAAAACCCCAATACATTAAAACAATTATATTGCTCTCTTGTCAGAGGTCAACTTGAGTACGCATCAACTATATGGAATCCCCAGTACAAGGTTTACATTCACTCGTTGGATCAAATTCAGAATAAATTCATTAAATATTCAAACTACCGTTGTAACAATACTTACCAACCTACTATACTAACTTCTTTGACCACGCGACGCACAATTTCAGACCTTATGTTCCTTCACAGTATACTAAATGGAAACATAGAATGCCATGAAATTCTTACCAATATCAAATTTAATACATCTACTCGCCGGACAAGACATACGTCACTTTTCTTCTCCAATATCTGTAAAACAAATGCTTCCAAAAACGCTCCGATTAACAGAATGATAAACTTATTTAACTCTTATGAAAAGCATGCCGACTTAGACATATTTTTTGATTCACATATAACCTTCAAAAATAAACTTATATCTAACGTCGTGACATTATAACAATTATTTACAGATTAATTTTATTATTCCCAACCACCCTCAGCAATATATTTTCTTATTCTTCTCAACTCATGAATCTGTCAATATATGTTCGTCTATCATGTATACACATGCACACCCTCTCTCACACACACATACACACCCACACACTCACACTCTTTCTAGATATCTCTTTCACACACACATGTATTACTCTTCTCTCATACGCGCACCCCACTAATTCACACTTTTTTGATGTATTATTTTGATATTAGGTATAGTACGTAAGAGGTACATGTTATTTCTGTATTTTTATTTATTTAATTTATAATAATTGTATGCATGTACTGTGTGCTGTCCTTTGTAAAATAAAATAAATAAAAATAAATAAATAAATAAATATTGCTTCTCGGGCAACTAACAGGTACTATGTCAAATATTAATTTAACACGCACCCAAACAAGTTGCCACATTCTGGAGACTTATAATATTAATCGTCCCACAGATCCAGACTGAAAACACAATTGAAAACTGTGTCTCCTCCGGGAATCGAACCCGGGACCTTTGGATCAGCAGTCAAATACCTAACCAACTTAGCTACTAAGGCCGACAATATATGATTATAACCTGAATGTGTTTATATGGTTATTACCTGAATGTGTTTATATGATTATTACCTGAGTGTGTTTATATGGTTATAACCTGAATGTGTTTATATGGTTATTACCTGAATGTGTTTATATGGTTATCACCTGAATGTGTTTATATAGTTATAGCCTGAATGTGTTTATATGGTTATTACCTGAATGTGTTTATATGATTATAACCTGAATGTGTTCATATGTTTATTACCTGAATATGTTTATATGGTTATAACCTGAATGTGTTTATATGATTATAACCTGAATGTGTTCATATGTTTATAACCTGAGTGTGTTTATATGGTTGTAACCTGAATGTGTTTATGTATAATATACAGCACAAAATATAGATCAAAGGGATATTATCAATTTTATACTAGTCAATAACCTAGATTTTAAGCTCTTACTAACATAATATGTAAAATGTAATATAAAGGTTTTTTTTAAGGCAAGTTCTCAAGAACTTGGCAGTATATTAATGATCAAATTATAATAATTCTGGTTGATTGGAAGAAATTGCCATTTGACAATAATAAGTGTTCAAAAATTTGTAAATTAGTTTACATTAAATATGGATTTGTTTTGTGATATAATTTGCTTTGTTAGAATGACATCACTAAATCCACACGACGACGTTCTTTGTCAATATTGATATTTGTTTCGACTTGCCCATTATTCGTACAAATTGTTTAATTTCAGATAATAACTGGGCCTGTAATGGCCGCCGGAGATCACAGGTTTCATCCGGAATGTTTCTGCTGTGAATTATGCAGTGCCTTTATTGGCGACGGTGAAGCGTACGCCCTCATCGAGAGATCAAAACTATACTGGTTGGTTTCTCATTGCATTTATCTACAAATCTCATATTATGTTGTTTTCTGTAATTTGAATTTTTATTTTATTCATGATAATTAATAAAATAGCCAATTGGTTCATGACAATAATTTATAGTTATTGTTGTAATTGTAACACTTCAAAGTCATTACACATCAAAACATCCAGCCGTGTCACCCATGGTCTCAGATTTTGTTGATATTTTTTTTATTTGTTCCTTTTGACATCCTTATTTAACCCAATCAAGACGGATAGTACTTGCATTACCTACGGACGGACAGTATTTTGTGTCGCACACAGATTTTTTTCGATCTCGTTTTAATTGAATATAATAACGATAAAACAAAATCTAACGATGTAGATATATCATAAAAAAATCAAAGATCACATATACTCAATGAAATTGAACACTTCATAATATAAACATAAGATGTATGAAGAATAATGTTATCCTAGTTTTCTCCATATAAAACAGTACATGGCGAGAACAAATTTATAGTTTGCCAATGACAAGTAATAAATATCGCCTAGGCTAGAATATTTGTTCCCCAGATAGTGAAGAATAATGTGAAAGTTTGCGAGTCTTATATTCAATCTTTTTCTTATTTATCTTCTGTATTACTTATTTTCTTTTTTCATGCGATGGAAGAAATTGCCGTCTGGCAATGAGCTCGCCAGTGTAAAAATTATATGTACAAAATGTTACAAAAAAAATTAGCACCTTTTTTTATATCTTAATTTATTTAAATTAGTTTATAATTCATCTTTTACTATTACCAAATCAGCTGTCAAATAAATACCTTTGTTGTGTTTACAGTGGGGGGTGTTACGAGCGTGTCATGCGTCCATTGGGGCGCGATCAGGGCAGGGGACGCGGCAGAGGACGCAGGCACGCCATACAGCTGGTGGAGCTGCCCCCGCGTGCTTCTCCAGCCCCCGCACCCGCCACTCCCCTTCTGAGACTGGCGCCAGACCCACACAGGGGGCTCACCATAAAACAGTAAGAATTATTGTTTTGATCACATGTTAATAATTTAAACAATAAAATCTATCCCAAGAAGTCCATATCTAATTTATAAAGAATTGTTGTCCCAAAATTAAATGCCTATCATATAATATTTAATATACAAACTGTAGGAACATTTTAAATATTTAACGCCAATTTTTTTATTATATACATCTACGTATTTGGGGAATGATATTCCCTACTTCAGAAGGATTACTAAACTGACTGTGCTTGAGAAAAGGGAACACCGTTTCCTTAGCATGCACTATATAGTAAATAAGTATGTACTTAGTATTGTTTTTTATTAAATTTCAAAAGTCAATCTAAATCAGAAAATCAGTTACATTAAATAACACACTGATTTATTACAAGTGTATCTCAATGATCATTTTTTTTATTTGTACCATTTAAATATGCTTCAATAAAAATAGATAACTGCTGCCCAGCTAGGTATACCTGTGCTAGGGCTAGCAGTGTACATATTATATTTCACAGGAGACATATAGGTTGTTACTTATTTGCATTTTTAAAAATATATAAATAATATAAACTTAACTATTGTAAAGTCTGATTTTTTTAAGAGTGCCAAAGCTCATAGGGTGACCATGGTGTAAAAGATAAAAAATATTATGGGATTTTTTTTATCATTTCATGATATAAAACGGTTGTAACTTTCACATGCATATATCTACAAAACCTTCAAATCTTTTCATACCTATTCTTACTCCCGGTACCATGCGGCTTTAATGAGTCTATATTATTAGGTTTTTTCTGCAAATGTTAATGGGCATCTCCTGGGAAAGTAATATTTAAACAAAATATTTATTTGATACTTTTTATTAGGAAAATAAAAGAATACATTATGAAGTAATTAATCCTTATAATAATAAACAGTTACATATTATTTTACAAAATAATAAATTATATTATACAAAATATTTACATAATAGTTCATTGAGGCAAACACACATACATAAATAATATATCTATGTAACTAATACAAATAAATAATGGACACTTATTCTATACAAAGACGGTGATAACACATGTTTGTACTAATAATTATATATCGATATTAAACAAAAAATAAAATACATAAGTTATAAAAATAAATACAATTAAATTCTTAATTTAGAACACATGGTCACCATAAAAAATCAAACGTGCGCTCACTTCGAGAGATAGATTCGTACTGTCGGTTTTGTTGATGTTTGTTGTTAAGGACACCAAATGGTGTAAACCAATCAGCAACCACGAGTCTACTAATACATTTACATGCGTAAATACTATGCATTTTTTTTGTTTATGTATAGAATTGGCACTTTAAAAAAAATCTGACTTTACACAGATTAATAAAGTGAATTGGATTCATCATGATATGCATATACATACATATTGTGTATGTAGATATCTTGTCATTTTTATTTGTTAACTACACAACTCGGAAATAGTATCTCTTGCTTGACTGACAGAGCATGGATTTGACCGCATCCATGCTCCGCCAGTCATATCTTTATTCAGTTGAGCCTCTGATCAAATTAAGACAGCAAAAAAATTATAAAACAATCAGAATTTTTTTTTTTGCGAAAGTGTAAAGAAAAAATAATAATTGTGTTACTAAAATCAATTTAAAGATGAAAACAAATTAAAATCGAATCAATTTATTATCAAACAGTGGGATCATTATTTTAACTCTACTCTCTTAACAAATCTTACAAATCCAGCAATGCTTATGTTAACGCTTTGGGTTTGTTTAGCCTTCATAATTTTTGCTATTAATTTAATTATATGTTCATTATATTAACAGAATAATTTATACATCTATTGAAAAATTAAAATATTGTTTTTTTTACCATATGGGTTAAATAGTAATACAGCAAAATAATTCGAATATTATTCAGTAACATATTATTGTTCTATGACAATCATCGGGTAAACTGCGTTTCACTTAATAGTGCATTTTGTGGTAATGTCGGTATGACTGACTGTCAGTCAAATAAACTGAATAATGTTGCCATATCTTCAAATCAAGTTACTCTAATCTCATATTCAAAACTTCACAATAAGAAAGGGTTAAAGATAACAATCTGAGTTTTATATAAATGAATAAAAATTATCTTGTATAATTATTTTAAACAAAATGCAGTTATTTTTTTAACGATTTGTGCAAATTTATCAAAAATAATTCTTACAAAAATTATAAAAAAATAAAAATAATACTGAAATAAGGAACAGTTTGTATGTACATCTTTTTTTCTATTGCATGAGTTTTTTGAAATTTGAATTTGTTTAATACTTTTATTGTAAAATTAGTTTTAGTAAAACTCTTTTCTACTTTCTTATTGTAAGTAACTAAAAAACTACAAAGCCTATGAAGTAGGTTTTTACTTCAATCGAAAGAGAATATGAAAATCTACAGGCTGAGTTTTTAATATTATAATATTTTAATCATGGGAAGAATGAATGAGGAACGCCTGACGAAGAAAATATACATTGCGGACAGGAATGAAATGAGAGGTCGGGGCCGCCCAAGGAAGGGATGGCACGTCCATGTGAACGGTATTTTGAAAGACGGAAATGTTAGAAGCGTGAACAACAGACGAACATGTATAAGACGATGTATGAATGTTGACGTGGCGATGAATGTATGTCAAGATAGAAGTAAGTGGCGTTCGGTTCTCTCTGCCTACCCCGTGAGGGACATGGCGTAATGGTATGTATGTATGTATGTATTACTATTCTTGCTATTTAAAAAAACTTCTAAATTTTACCTTTTCTTCATGAAAAAATGTTGTATATTAGGTGATATACAATATTGCTTCGTGTTTCATACATTAGAAGGTAATTTAATGTGCATTTTTGTGTAGGTACATCTGTATTCTCAGGGTATACAAGGGCCTTAAGCAATGTGGAGATAAAAAAAGTTCAATTGTTGATAACCCCTAATATGGAACAAAAAGCAAAATTTTGAGTACCTATGTAGGTAAATTTTTATATGGATGGTGGTAGAGCAGTAAGTACGTTGGATTAGTAATGAAAGTAATTTAGCGTGCATTTTTGTGTACATCCGTTTACCCAGGGTATACAAGGGCCTTGATTTTAGGGAATATCCTGTATTCAACGTATAACAACACCAAATTTACTCATGCCAACATAACCACAAATTGCTCTTTTAAATGAAATGCACTCTATTGTGCATTCACTCCTTTTGTGTTATTGTGTTGGTAATCTTGCACAGTCTACAATCTGGCAAATTTATGTCTATGAAGTTGCTAACATTTTGAATATTTCGCTACTCTGTAAATTTACGGAGACTTAACTTCTATAAATAAATTTAAAACTCATTTTAGTGTTTTTGGGATATGTCAAAAAATCAACTTTTATTATTTTTTAACAGATTTTTAATTATCTCAATAGAGACGAAGTTGGAATATTTACTGTAGGAGAACCGGGAAATCAAGGCACCTACAGGGCTTACGACCTGTCATCGGCTGGTTTACGTGATCACTTTATGCACTTGCGCAACGTTCACCAATTATGCCTTTTTAATACGATCCCTATCAATTCAATCTTTGAAAGTTCTATATATTGCAATACTGAAATTCTTTTCGCTTGAAAATAAGGATTTTTACTACACCCATCTATTTGTGAAATTATGAACAACATTCTTATTATTGTTGTTTTGTTGTAATTAAAAATCTGTCAAAAAATATCTTTGAATCCCGACAGGGAAAAAAATCCAATGTTTGCGCATATGCAATAATAATAATATTCGAACTTTTATTATTATTATTATTACTTTACAACGAATACTACAGAATGAAATTATTCAACTTAGTGTTCTATATGTTGTCACATTTGGCAAAGTTTAATATCATACATTCGACAATACTAAAAAATCTTACCAACACAAAATCACGAAATGAGTTATCATAGTGAATGCACTGTACCCAATTTTCATCACACATCATCATAAAATAACATTTAATATTTTAATACAAATAATATCAATGCTGGAAAGGTTGAAAGACTGAAACAACATTGTTAGCACCGATTGCCGATTGCAAATCGGGCTAAAGAAATAGTGGAATGTACATCTAAATTGTGGGTTGCATTAGTTTCTATGTAACGGTTGTCGGACGGGATTTGACCAAGGAACGGTACTTACCTTTTAATCTCGTTCTCTCGCTTAATCTCCTCTTCTCTCACATATAACACAACATAAAAGTACACAATACGATGACACAACACACATGATGATGATGTATATTAAAAATCGACGAAACGAGACTATTATTCAAGCAACGAATTGATATGAATTTTGAATGCTTACTATCGACTTGCGACATTTTCGGCGGGTTCCTTCTTCCAGTTTTGACCGCTAGGGGGAAGGAAGCAGTTGTGGAAGGATTTTGCTGGGAATTCAAAGGTATTTTGATTTATCCATCATTCAATACCAAACAGACATATAGGTTGAAAATTCCTGAATATGCTATATTTTGAATTATGATATTTGATTTCCACTTAGCATACTAATTTCAGCCTGAGTTGTCTTAAGTTTCAATCCGAATGGACAACTTTTTTGATGTGCAAGTAACTTCTGAATTCATATCACAGAATTCTAATAATTAACATTTCCTTACATCCTGTGCAAATGGCAAGTTTATTGCCAAATTCATATTACAAAATTGTAATAATTAACATTTCCTAAAATCTTGTGCAAATGGCGAGTTTATTGCCAAATTCATATCACAAAATTATAATAGTTAACATTTCCTTACATCCTGTGAAAATGGCGATTTTATTGCCAAATGGCAATATCTTCCAACTGACCGGTGTTTTTAAATAAGTTTCTCCTCTGCTGGTAATAGAATCCAGGAAGCCGGCACAGAAGTTTAACAGCTTGCCACTATGTCTCAGCTGGCAACAATCATAAAAATTCATGTTAAATCGTGACAGCAGTTTCAATGCACGTAATTAAAGTGACACAAGTGTGAAATATGCTTGATGGTAGTGAACAAAAAGTCCTGGGTTAGATTCCCGGTGTAGACACAGTTTTTAATTGTGTTTAGACAATAACGACCTTAAGTCTTCAAAATGTGGCAACATGTTTTTGGGTGCGTATTAAATTTATATTTGATATAGTACCTGTTGTTGGCTGAGAAACAATACATAATATTATAAATCCTGATACACTTACATGTGCGTAAAAACAAATTAGAAATTTTTATTAATTTGAATTGGTGCTGCGCGTAATTACGGATGTCACAGTTCAGTCACTCTACCTTTGCCATGTGGATATCATAATTACGTTAGACATATTTATTATATTATAATATTGGTACTTACACTTCACAGATTGTTGTACGCAATGCAGGGAAAGTTGGCAGCGCTGGTGAGATCGCTTTTAAGGGCGACTATATCTTTTTGCATCCAAATCACCAAATATAGGTATCCCTCATAATATGACATCATAATAATATTGCCTGGATATACATATTACATTTGCCTGCACTCAGTATACATATATAACTACCACTTATATCAAACCTCTATGAAAGTATGTTCTGAGGGTGTGTTAAGATGTTGTTTTATCTCTAACCACATTCAGTGAAGATTTTTCCCATTCGCTTTGTCTTACTAAAACTAATCTATATTATGAACTATGCAAAGTCCATTTTACAAGTTAATTCAACAAATTATTAAAAATCCTTCTTTACGAATCATTATACCTCAGTCATTGACCCGAATGCACAGTCCTAGGTAACTAAATACAAACTCCTAACCTCACTGAAGTATTTAGTATTCTTAAGTTAGCAATTGCGTTGCAGAGACATCACTAACTAAATACTACGCCAAACTTTAGGTCGATGGCGTAGAATTTCACATTATTGTGTATGAAGAAAAGAGATACATAGCTTTTTATAGGCTTAGACTGACATTTAAAATGTTTTTTTGTCATAACAACACAAACATATGTAACCAACTTCACACTGATAGCTCGATGTCACGATTTTTCTGAAATCCCAGTGAATTTTCGGCATCTCGTATAGATCGCTGAATACTCTGTTTGGTATTTGATTTGACAAAATTACCAAATATATATTCAACAAAGCCAATAAAGTCATCATCCATCGAAAATATCTCGTATTTTAGTATTAAACCACTTGTAAGGTTCCTCGCTATCAACCTTACTTTTTGACAGTTCGCAAATGTTAGTTTACGCCGATGCGCATGTGCTAAGTATTTAGATATGTCTCTGCAATGCATTTCTCATACAAAAGATTCGTAGTATCCTCCAGTTAGGAAGCCACGTGATCTCCTAACTTAAGTGTGCGACTGTGCAATGAAAACATGGTTAGTATTTAGGTAGGACTCTGCATTTGGGACTTACACTTTCATAGAGGTTTAATATTGCATGATAAAAACCTGTTTATTCTAAATTAAATCAAATACTGTATAAAAAAATCTGTAGTATCCACCTTTGTTCTATGAGAATCATAGAACAAAGGTGGATTTTCACGAGTTATATTATCGATAACATCCAGAGTTGTACTGCTGAATGGCAATTTCTTCCAATGTATCAATTTTTATCGCATAAGTGATATTTTGCAATAAATTCCTTATTTTTCTAAGAATGAAATCTTAGACACTGCGACCTGCATAAGTTGGTATAAATTAAGCTGGCGTTTGTCCATTGCATGATGTAGGATACATTTGTTTGTGTACAATACAACTTTATTATGAAGTTAGAAATGAATGACTTTAATTTTTTATATTTTCATTCAATACTATTATGATCACTTATATTTAGAATATACAGGTTTTATGGGAGACAGTTTTATTTATTTATTTATATTCGTATTTGTTTAGTCTGCTTTGTGTTCTGAGTTGTTAAGCAAATTTATGGTAAGTACATTTTACATATTATATAGTAGATACTACATCCAATATAATATATCGATAGTTGACAATGTATTGAAGAAATTTATGTACCATATCAGAGGGTTTCCAGATCATTCCGTATATGAATTAAATCTTCACATAATTTAATAGGACTGTACTTCACATAATCATTTCTGTAGTACTTCCTCCATTGTAACATTTTATATAGTGAAGTATTTAAGAAAAGATTAACATTTTAAATGGCTACTGAAATATAATTTCTTTGTACTATACAACATAACAAATAAATTGAGTTGGTTTGGACCACCTCACTAGGCCAGGCCTGTTCCGAGGTGGTAATTGTACACAAAATATACAGTTGTTACACAATAATGCAGAAAAACAATAATTGTCTGTAAATTTCAGATATAAGAGTTGAAAACAAAATGACAATAAAAAAGAATAACATCGCAAATAAATTGCTATATAAAACAAATAAAATAATCTATTATTGCTAAAAATTGTTAATATAAATAAGGAACGAAACGTTATGTATGCATGATGGCAGTAGCGGGGCTCTAAATAATAAATAAATAATTAGTAAAAAATAAACACTTCTTTGCACTCTGCGCAAGTGACGAGTTTATTGCCATGTGACAATTTCTTTAAACTAACCAGTGTTACCAGCCGAGAGAAGTGAAATATTTGCGTGAGAAATGAATTTAAATAAATTTCTTCTCTGCCGGGACGCCCACACAGAAGCCACTTGGCTTACCAACTGTGGCACGGCGGTCGGCATATAACTGTTTATCTAGCTCTAACTGCTAATTTAACTAAGTTCCTTCACAAATTCTGTATTGTTTACTACTTGTCACTAAATTCAATGAAAAAATAATTTTCTATGCAAAATGGCAACTGCCGAAATATTGACCCACCTATACATACATACATTTTTCAAAGTATGTGTGATTTTTTGTAAATTATACGTAATGTTGATTTATTTTGTATTTGCAGATTAATTAATATATCAATAAACCCCGTATTAGTGTAGCTTTTGTATATAATTATATTGTAAAGTCTGTAATTAGTATATAAATATGTATATTATATTTTTGTACTTTGCATGATTCCTGTGATTACATGAATATTTTGTTTTGAATATAGTTAGTAGTTGTATAAGGTTTTTGGGTTATCATTTACAAAAGATTCCCCATCGTTGGTTTTATTGACAATTATTTTACCAGCTAGATAAACGCATCTTACTATGGTATCCCCTGGCCTAAAGTCATAGCTTATGTCAGCTCTGTATATTCTATCTTTACTCTGTGATATAATCTTATTTTCTCTTTTTATTTTTGTGTGTAAATTATGTAACCAACTTTGATAGTGATTATATTATCATTAAGTGTACTGTCACAGGGCCACTGGTTATAATGTAAATATAATATCAAACAGTGAAAGAGTTGTCAAGTTGCTTAGTTATTTTACGAATCAATACTACGGTGGTGTAAATCGAAATTTACATACCATTGATGTATTGATGTTTTTTAAATTTGCATCATTATAATTGGGAAGACCGAGTCCTGCATTGCTTTCGTTTGTATTTGTTGGAGGAGCTCCTTTATAATTCAGTATCTTTCTTCTTCTTCGTTTCCTCAATGCTGAGGGTCGTGATCTATGGGGCCACTAATGGACAGAACTAGTCGCCTCCTTTCGCACCATAGATTATCATGGGAAGATAGTACAGTGGTTTCCCCTTGCCTTCTGCACCGCAGTATGTTTTTGGATGTCATTAAATGAACACCCTGCTGCCAATGTTCACCTAACTTCAGAGGCTGAGATCAGTCTCAGTCTCAGTTTCTCCAGTATAACGGGTATTATACTAACTTTATTCTATTTTATGTATTTTTTTATTATCATCATGAATTTGTCAGCCTTTATGGTTCAGTAATTTAGACATCTGACTTCTGAGTCAAACGTCCTGAGTTGGATTCCTAATGGACACAATTTGTCGGCCTTCGTGGCTCAGTGGTTGGATATCTGACTGCTGATCCAATTTGTGTTTTCAGTCTGGATCTGTGAGACAATGAATATTGTTAGTCTCCAGAATGCAGCAAATTTGTTATTGGGTGCGTGTTAAATTAATATTTGACATAGTATCTGTTAGTTGCCCAAGGAGCAATGTTAAATAGATTTTATCAAATACCAAAAAGCTAGCATCCACAGATCTGCATCGTACGCATTGCATCAAACGGATATAGTCTTCTTTGTATAGGAATTCATGCAAGTGTGTCCATTGATCGGCATTGTACGGGCTGCACGAGTCGGATCGTCGGCAATGCTGATACCATTGTTAGGAGAGACAAAAATCCGATGGAAAATGTCATACAAATTGCCGATCAGTGGACACACTCTCGTCATGTTTGTACATACATTTTCTATAGTGCTATTTTCCTATCTTTTTATGTGGAAAATTGTTGACGACAGTGGATGCACTGCTACCAACAAATCTGTTTGATACGATTCGTCTGATCCGTATGATTCTGATCTGTGGACGCTTACTGTGGACCTTAAGTCCTTGTTATTATTGGGTGCATGCTAAATTAATATTGACATAGTAGTTGCCCAAGTAGCGATACAAAATAAAAATGAAGAATATTCAGGAAATATGTAGGTAGTCATATTTTTAATATGTGTTTTATATGGTTTCAGTGTGGATGTATCTTGTGGTCTAATGGCCCTCCACATTGGAGACAGAATCTTGGAGATCAACGGTACTCCAGTCAAGGACCAGCCAATATCGCAGATTGAACATCTCATATGCTACTCTGATACCGTATTACAAGTTAGTTATTTCATTATTTTATTTAATAATCTTTCCCGGATAGTTTTTCATTGCTATTAATATAGAAAAGTAAAGAGTTATAATTTAACTACTTTCAATAATATTTAAGTATAAGCGTAATATAGTGAGTGAATCATATAAGCCTCTTGATATTTTGTGTATATGACATACTTAGAATTGTGCATCCTCTGCAGGCCCAGATTCACCATATGTTCAAATTGTGCAGCATGAAATAATTCAAAGGGAAATAAAGAAAAGGAAAAAGAATGTTATTTCATAATGCTTATTACTGTAAAGAAATATTGACATATGTTGCTTTACAGTAATGTTAAATTATAATAACCTTTATTTTCATTGTTCATAGATTTTTACATCTGTAGATACTTACTTACTTACTCAGCCTCTTCTTGAGTCCAGTATTGGATATTGGACAAAGGCCTCCCGCTTGGACTTCCACTGCTATTATTTTGGCCACATCCGCTACTCCTGTATTCTTCCTAATCCATTCATTAGTTTTGTGGATGGTTGAGAAAAATTTTATATTTTGAAGTGAAGTTTTATTCTTTTCAAACTCAGACAAATATATAATTATTGCTGACCAATTTGGAGGGCACCTTTTAAATTAAGTTCAATCGACTTCATATTGATATCTAAAAAATATCGTCCGACACATGATCATGTTTCCACTTGCCTAAATCTTCTTCCCTGGCCTAAGATACGTCAATGTCGTAACATTAACTAACACTAATTTACCACAATATTAGAATAATGTTATTTTCTTCTCTCTCTCTCTCTCTCTCTCTCTCTCTCCCTCTCTCTCTCTCTCTCTCTCTCTCTCTCTCTCTCACACATAATATTATACATTAAGGGGCCATATAAACCTAAACACCTCAATTTCAAACCAAATCCCTCAAATATGTTAAACAGTGTGTTTCTAGAAAAAATACCATAAGTGTATTCAACATTTCTCTAGTGAATGTTCGTCACACAATTTTAAAATTCAGCCTAAATTCCCATCAATAAATTATTAAAAATATCCTTTTTTTTAACCTTTTTTTTTAAATTACTCCATAACCATGTGTCGCAGAGAAATAAATCTTTTATGTGCTTAAAATCAAAGTGAAAGACCGATAAAGTTTTTACATTTCAAGTAAGGTTTGTTCTTAAAATGCAAAAAAATCAACAAATTTGTGGTTTCCGATAATTTAAATCACGTATAAACCTTTTTTAACGCATGCGATATTTACCCTTACTAACGCGTAACTTCATAGTGCATTGGGCGGTTTCAATATAGCATGTTTTCAGTCACTAAGTTTAGCGTTATATGTCCTCTTAAGTCAAATAAATAAATCAATATTTGTAAAATGCTTTGACTTAGAGCTGGTTATTTTAACTTTATTTTAAACAACAGTTAATTTCTCCGCTGCGATTTCGTCTGTCAAAATTTTCAAAATGTTCTCACTGTCTACATTTTGATCATTGTATGTGTTATTATTAAAACATTTTATTTATTATTCTAGTTAACCATCGAGCACGACCCAGAGAGTCTGTCTGTAAAGCCTGCCCAGAAATCCCTCCAAGTCGCCGGGGGCAAGATACAGAACGTTGCCAACCACATCACTTCCACCTTCGACCCCAACACCGTCGACGAACTGAAAGCCCTGAACCAGGCATCGACTGCGGACTCCATCGAAGAGGCCATCGAAAACTCCCTAATGGACTCGAAAATGACAGAGGACATTGAGACGGCTTGCTGCGACGGAGAGGGGGACTGCTCACTGGACAGCAATGGAGCGAATGATGATGACGTCGACGAGGCGACATTTCCCAGCAGAGATTCCATTGGAAAGAGCAATGGAATCGTGTTGAAATCGGGTGTCAACCTTCCTCAGTTACCAGGGAGTGAGTTCATTTTCACTTGAAATGTTCTTTTTTATTTTGACTTTCACATTATCACAGCAACGGTGTTACGAGGTGCTCCTTAGTACTAAACCTCTTGAGGTTATGTTAGTAAAGGAAGGAAAAAATATGCTATTTTCCACATTCTTAGTTCTTTGAATACTTTCATTGATAAAAAAATATTAATAATAATAAGTAGACTTTGTTTTTTTCCACTTCATCATTGTTTTTTTATATGCGTCTATTTGAACTACCTACCTATATTAGTTTTTGTATGTCAATAAATCAATAATGAAATGGAAATAAGCAATAGTCCCTTTTGGAAATCTATTTCAGAATGTCTGATTTCAGCTTTAATTGAATTCCTTTATTAATATTGATTTCAGGATTCCTGATTTGAGCTTTAATTGAATTCCTTTATTAATATTGATTTCAGGATTCCTGATTTGAGCTTTAATTGAATTCCTTTATTAGTATTGATTTCAGGATTCCTGATTGGAGCTTTAATTGAATTCCTTTATTAATATTGATTTCAGGATTCCTGATTTGAGCTTTAATTGAATTCCTTTATTAATATTGATTTCAGGATTCTTGATTTGAGGTTTAATTGAATTTCTTTATTAATATTGATTTCAGCTTTAATTGATTTCCCTTATTAATATTGATTTCTGCTTTAATTGAATTCCCTTATTAATATTGATGTCAAGGTGGGATTGATTAAATTGTTTACTTGATAATTTAAAAATAATAACCTCATTTTTTATTGAATTAAAAGATGTATTTGTTGTTTCAGTGGGTCGAGAGAGGGTGTTTAAGAAACGCGGAGAAGAGGCGGGTGGTGGTGGTACTAGAGGAGGTGGTGGAAGGCACAGATGGCGACGTGGTGGACCACCTTCCCGACACATAACACCCCTCACAGACAAGGAGAGGTCTTCCAGTATGTCCAGACTTTTGGATCAGTTAGTATTTTTTTCCATTTTCTTACACCTTGTGCAAGTGGCGAGTTTATTGCTTAGTGGTAATATTTTCCAACTAACCAGTGAATCCAGTCCACATAAGCCAGATTTCACATAAGCCAGAGCCAAATGACAACACCAACACTATTGAAGAGACAATACCTTAGGGCATATACAATAAGACTCAAGGACTTAGGGAGCATCCTAACTATCAGAAGTCTGGGATTGATCGAAGAGGCCAAGCTGCTGTTAAGATGACCTGATTGATGTAGCAGCACAGTAGATCAAAATGGTCGCAATAATAATATGATGCTATGATGATCAACTTTAAAAACTTAATTAAGTTATTTCAAATTGTTGTATTTGAATACTCTTCATTGAATATTTGTTAAATATGATGTACATCAACTGTTGCAGGTCTTCTTGTGAGCATACGGAATCTTACGAAGGCGGTGGAGTACTCTGTGACTTGTCCCGCACCAGATCTTTCAGAGTAGACGCACGGCCTCCACCAACCGTCTTCAGAGCCGCAGATCTGCTTCAGGTATGACTTTGAATATCTAGCTTCACTGTTTCGTTATACCCATAAAACAAAAAAAAAATGGTGTTACAGCACAAGATGTGAAACAATTTTATCATATTTTATATTCTGACAAAACGCATTATAATTTAATAGTTACCCAACTGGAGGATGCTACGAAGTTTTTGTATGAGAATTGCATTGCAGAGACATATCAACGCGCATGCGCGTTGGCGTAAACTAACATTTGCGAACTGTCAAAAAGTAAAGTTGATTGTGAGGAGGAACCTTACGAGTGGTTTAATACTAAAATACGAGATGTTTTCGATGGATGATGATTTTGCGGAGCAGGTGGAGGTGGACGTAGCTAGCTTAAAAACAGTTCAACCTCCATTTAAATATTCATTTTATTTTAATTTAAATATAGAATACTCTTGATACATAGGTTTATAACGTAGGTTACCACCACGATATGGGTTACTACAGAAGGGGACTTGCTGTATTGTTACGTAATAATGATTTTATTTCATTTGAATGAAAAACTAAGTTGATTGTAACTCTTTCGTATTTACTTTATTACTACTACTACTGCAAAAATAATAAATTGTTTCTCCACGTAATAAATGGTTGCACTGACATTATTTTAACGTTTTTGATACAGTATTTTTATAAAATTTGATCGTTTTTTTTTTCAGGGGGAGCTGTTGGGTAGCGGTTTCTTTGGACAAGTGTACAAAGTCACACATCGTGATACAAATGAAGTTATGGTCCTCAAACAACTGTACAGAGTCGACGAAGATGCACAGAAGAACTTTTTGAAAGAGGTAAATAAGATTAATATTTTAGTCCGTGCATTGACACTGACTGTGGATGGAACGAAGACCTCCTAGGGGCCTAGGCAATATGCCAATTTAGCGATAGAGATAACTAAATGTATGGAAGTGACAGTTGTCACGTGACAGGGCTACGCAACATGCCATTTATAAACGATACGTTATACGTGATCTTATATTCGCTACGATTCCTTTCGACGCCTAGCAACGGCCATACAAACTGGTTATCGTCGGTAGGAAACGTGCCATATTTCTGACGTTTGGAATAGAAAAATAACGTTTTTTTGGATAATAATGAAACGTCATTAGCGACTAAAATTTGGTCTGGAACGTGGTATTTTGATAGACATTTGTTTTTATATTTCATTTATTATCATTATTTTCTCGTTGAACCTGGTAAATTATGTGAACATGTATTAAAATATATACAAATATATATTTTTGCATATTAAAAAAGAAGCATTATAAGCGTGAAAAAGTTGCCGCGCAAATTGATATTTTGTTTGATGATTTTTGTGTTTAATATAATATTTCGGTTTTATATCGTAGAAATAGTAAACATATACATACTTAAAATACATTTAATTTAAATCAAATGTGTAAAAACATGTATTAAAATATGCGCAAAGATTTTTTTCGCGTGTTTAATTTGCTCACTCACATTTAATTAAATAATAACCGAACGCGCGACAAAGAGAATATAACCTACCAAACGTGCGCCAAATAGGCGATGACAGTCAGATTGAGAAAATAAACAGACTGCCAACCTAACCATTTATAATATTTAACTGTAGTCGATGGTTTTTACTTTTGGACGCCAATGACGCTGTAGCGTAGCTTATTCTTGTAATGTGTCACTTGCCTATGAAATTTATTTCGCTGATCCAATTTAAGAACACTCTTTTCTTGAACGAATATAAGATAACATGGCATATTGCCTAGGCCCCCAGGTCACTCACCAACCTGACAACCAGATGGAGTAACCTAGTGACTGGTGTTTTGCTCAGAACAGATCAACATGGAGGCAGGCCACACAAAAAGTGATTGAATACTCCCACCATCCTCAGTAATGAGGAAAAGGACAACAGACTGTTGATCAGGTGGGCGAGACTGGTCAATCAGCGATATTAAAACCCTCATGATTACCCATATCATGGATATAATTATCATAGACATACCTACATACATACCATCCCTCACGGGGTAGGCAGAGAAAACCGAACGCCACATTTTTCTATCTTGACACACATTCATCGCCTCATTAACATTCATACATCGTCTTATATACGTTCGTCTGTTGTTCACGCTTCTTACATTTCCATCTTTCAGAATATCGTTTACATGGTCATGCATTTCTTTTCTTGGGCGCCCCCGACCTCTTATTCCATTCCTGTCAGCTTTGTATATTTTCTTCTTCAGGCGTTCTTCATTCATTCTCCCCAAGTGGCCAAACCATCTCAATGTTTTAACTTTCATTCTGTTAATTACATCTTTCTTCATCTACAAATTCTTCTAAGCATTCTCTTCTAAGCATTAATCTTCTAAGATTATCATATGAAGTTCAATAATATCTTAAGATGTTATAGAACTTCATATAATAATTATATACATGAAATGAGTAATCGTGAGGGTTTTGATTTCGCCGGTTGACCAGAC
Organism: Molanna angustata; assembly: GCA_963576475.1. Lineage (NCBI taxonomy): Eukaryota > Metazoa > Arthropoda > Insecta > Trichoptera > Molannidae > Molanna > Molanna angustata. Next base: position 8,716,089 of record OY754984.1, read on the forward strand.
TTGCCCCCCTGATCTGACTCTGACTGGTTTCAATGTAAATTTTAAATAAAATCACAATTTAATTTATCTGTATAATGTTATTACTATTTTCAGGTTGCCGTTCTTCGTTCTCTGTCCCACCCGAACGTTCTCCGATTCATCGGAGTCCTGTACAAGGAGCGTCGCCTCCACCTGGTGACCGAGTATGTGGGGGGTGGCACTCTGCGCTCACTCCTCGAGGGGGCCAGGGCACCCCCCTGGTCAGAGAGGGCCGGGTACGCCAGGGATATTGCCGCGGGCCTCGCCTATTTGCACAGGATGAACGTTATACACAGAGATCTCAACTCACACAACTGCCTCGTTAGAGATGTAAGTGGCATGATAATCTATCTATACACTTTACAATAAAAAAAAACATTTGTACAATCTCAGTCTTTTCCCAATTAGATTTATAATTTACTCCCAATTCCTAACCTCACTGGAGTATTTAGTATTCTTAAGTTAGCAATTGCGTTGCAGAGACATCACTAACTAAATACTAAATACTACGCCAAACTTAAGGTCGATGGCGTAGAATTTCACATTATCGTGTATGATGAAAAGAGATAGATGGGCTTAGACTGACATTTAAAATGTTTTTTTGCTATAACAACACAAACATATGTAACCAACTTCGCACTGACAGTTCGATGTTACGATTTTTCTGAAATTCCAGCGAATTTTTGGCATCTCGTATGGATCGCTGAATACTCTGTTTGGTTTTTGATTTGACAAAATTACCAAATACATACTTATTTGACGAAGTAACTAAAATCATCATCCATCGAAAACATCTCGTATTTTAGTACTAAACCACTCGTAAGTCTTCTCGCGATCAATCTTGCTTTTTGACAGTTCACAAATGTTCGTTTACGCCAATGCGCATGCGCTAAGTATTTAGATATGTTTCTGCAATGCAACTTGGTAGCATCCTCCAGTTAGGAAGCCACGTGATCTCCTAACTTAAGTGAGCGACTGTGCAATGAAAACATGGTTAGTATTTAGGTAGGACTCTGCATTTGGACCTATGATAATTAAAATGTATAGATCCATTTATACAAATAAACTTTATTGTACAAAGATAGTAGATTGTTGTAACTTTCACCTACTTTTTTACTTGATAACTGATATAATTTATTAATTACCTCCATTCATCACAATATCTATAATAATAACGGAGTTTTACTCAAATTATGGCTTGTCACTTCAATCTGAATATTCTGCGTAAATGTATCTCACTTTCTGTTTCCATTGACTCTGCTGTAGCTTTATGTTCTTCTGTCAACTTCAGTCAACTAGATAATGAAATACTCTTAAATCAGTCTGTACAAGTAATCAAGAAAAAACTTACAAATTCATCAAAACTTCCAATTTTTAAATAAAAAAATAAAAAATTGATTAAATAATTCTAAATTAATTGTAAATATTATGTCTTTTAACTCCCTCATTTTATATACAGACTGATCACAGCATCGTTATTGCATTAACTTGCCTCTGTCCTCACTCTAACCCACGATGAAACTGTAAATCTATGTTGAAATCTTCCAGGATAAGACTGTAATTGTTGCCGATTTCGGATTGGCACGAATCGTCAAAAGAACGGGAGTTTCTGGAAGCCTGGAGAGGTCGCAGCGAGGATCGGCACGAGAAAGAAAAAAACGTTACACGGTAATATTTATGGTTTTTAATAATCATCTACAGTCAAATCTACAGTTAATTTGTCAAGATCAGACAGACCTTTTGAGAACAAATTAAGAAAAAATTGAAGTATAACCAAGTGGATTGTAATTTATAAAATTGTTTTGATATTTCAGGTTGTTGGTAATCCATATTGGATGGCTCCTGAAATGATGAAGGGAAATGTGTACGATGAAAAGGTTGATGTCTTCTCTTTTGGTATTGTACTTTGTGAGGTAATAACACTTTTATATTTCCCAATTTTATTTTTATTTATCCAATTCCATTTTACATTTGTCTGTCCTAATCAAATCACATTTTACATTTATCTGTCCTAATCAAACCGCATTTTACATTTATCTGTCCTAATCAAACCGCATTTCATATTTATCTGTCCTAATTAAACCGCATTTTATATTTATCTGTCCTAATTAACCGCCCTACCCATACGAACGTACGTGATACGTCCGCTATATTCTCGCCCGAACGCAACAAGCCGTATCCCGTACGTTCAGGTACAAAAAACTATACCCGCAACCCACAAAACGTACGTGATACGTCAAATTATATTATTATTATTGATACGCCTGTGGCAGACCACATCTCGAAATTTCTTTCGAGCGCGCGCCTAGCGACGGCAAGTACATTTGTTTATCGCTAGGCCGAGTTCATCGCCCGCAACGTCAAACAAGTGACAATACTCCTCAACTGGGTATGACACTTCAAATCAATAAGTCTAGAAAGTTCGAGGACATTGAACTTGCTACCCCCAGCGCAGCACTATTTAAGGGAGTCTACACCTCTACACGTCGTCACTTCATTTCCGTATTTCCGTCACTTCGATTCGTCACATCACGCCGCCGTTCTCGACCACGCCGTCTCGCCGACACTTCGTCACTCGACCACCGGTCATCTCTCGACCCTGCGAGCACGATGGTACTTCACCATGCAAAGATTCGGACACTTCGAACACACCCGCTAACTCGCTCGTTATACCTACTCATCGTGAGAAAAGTTCCTTTGTAAGTTATTTCATCAATTGTAAATTTACCCTTAAGCAAACTATTAATTGTGATCAATATACTCATTGTTACTTTTGACCATTCTTTCTTCTTCTCTCTCAACCACTGTCCTTGTGTTCTTATTTCAAATCATATCCACTTGGGATATAGTAAACTCTCTTTACTGGTAACCCCTCTGGTTACCACATATATTTAATAGTAACCACTTTGGTTATTAACTACTTTTGATTGGTAACCCCTTTGGTTACCAATCAGCTTTATTGGTGACCCTGAAAACGTGAATATGAACACAATCGTTACCAAACAGCTAAAGCTACACAGCTACTGGTATTTACAAAACATCGATATTTATCTAGTACCGGCCCGTGGCCGAAAAACGATAAGTATGCATTCACAACAGTGGTATTTTTCCTTACAATAACATTAAACAACACTTACCGATTTTCCTCAGATCACTCCTTATCTTTTCCTAGCTTGGAAAAAGAACGAATTGGTTTTTGAATCTCTCACGATGGGTACACTACACTACACCCGCGAAACAATCGCGCTTAATTCTATGCAATCGCGTTTAAAAATCACCCGCGTTTCTCGGTTTTTAGTTATTCTTTGTCATAAATGTTGCATTCAAATAACACATGCATAGTACACATTCATTTTATTCTGAGATTGTAAACAAAGGTATATATTGGTACGCACTTTATAATTTCGCATAATCAAACACTGTAAAATTTTTCTGTACGGCACTGCTTTAAGTAAAAAAAAATACTCCGACAATCGCGATATACATAAGCAAAACCGCACTTCCGAATTTAGTTATATTCTTTTCACATAATTCACGGAACTTAAAATATTTTTCACATACATCGCGACAAAAAAAATTCATACGAACAACAATAATACTGAAGTGACAAAACTTAATAATTTTATATTTTACATACAGATTTACGCGTGATACAGAGCATTTAATTGAACTTGATATATTAATTTCATTGTTAAAACAAATATCGATCGAAAGTTTTCGGTTTTAAACGATAAAACTTCAATTTTGTTATTTTTAATAAGTAAACAACGCGAATACGGGTCGTGACTAATCTTTCAAAATTCCAACTAGCGGTAGAAAAATTAAGTTTTAATAAAACACCATCTATCGAATGACAATCTAAGTTTTTGCTAACAAGATATTTACGTACGTTATTTAAATTCATTGCAATCAGAAATATGTTTTTATATCAAAGGAGCTCGCAAATAATTAATTAAATTATCACTATTTAATATATCAAATAGGTACTAATTTCGTGAAATACTTAACTTACCTATTTCATACTTTGTAATTTTGCTTTAAATACCTTTTATACTTGGAAACTTGCAAAGCATTTTTGTACTTAGACACATTTCAATATTTACCTATTACAAATAGAATATTTTAAACATTTTTGGACTTTGCTGAAATTCATATTATTTTTTTGTTGCATTGTATACCTAATTAGATACTTGAATTTATTTTCACTTCTAAAATATATTGTAATCAACTTAATTATTATTGACAAATACTTATCATTGTACATATTATATTTTTGCAACATGCAACCAACAATATTTTATTTATTCGCTTGCTACAATTGTAAATGTTTATATTATGAAAATTTAAAATTTACAACTGTCAACTGCTGTTACTATGTACAACTATAGAAGCAAGATGATCAACGTTATCATCATCATCAGCATCAAACCAAGATGGAAAGCGACATTATCAACATCGATAAATCAAGATGGCAAACATTGTCAACGGCACCAAATCAAGATGAACAACATTGGCAACGGCACCAAATCAAAATGGACAACTTCAGCAACAAATGGTTTTCATCAGCAACCAAGAGCAACACCGACACGCTACAACTCGCTATACTGGCACGTATTCCCAAAGACATCAGACTCACTTGATGCGCGGCAAAGAATGCACAAGCACTCGCTATACTGGCACGTATTCCCAAAGACATCAGACTCACTTGATGCGCAGCAAAGAATGCACACACAGGCCCCACTGGAGAACTACGTACTCCAAAGCTGTCTAACGCAACAGACACGCCGCAACTTCAACGCTGGAGAACTACTCCAGAGCTGTCGGACACCCAAATATGAACACACGCACACATCTCGAGCACACAAAAACTCACCTCGTCTCATCGCTACGCACGCCTTTGAACGAGGAATGATTTTGTTGGGACACTGTCCCATCCTTCGCGTTATGCTTATGACTCGCACTCTGTCTCGCATACCCAAGGAGCTGCTCAACCACGACAACACGACGTCTACACGACACGGTCAACACGACGCTGTCAACACGTCACTGTCAACACACGCTGTCAACACGACGACAGTCAACGAAAACTTCGAAAACGCCAACGCAAGCCAACTGCACAGTTCTGCAAATTCGACAAGAATGTTTAGATGCCAATTACACTGCACAGCTTATCGGACTCCACGGACTACACTGACTCCACGGACTCCACAGCTTTGTGTACCTACTAACAAGCCTCACCGACACACTGCAATTGTCAACGGGCTGAACGGGAACACTGTTTCCAAAGCAATCACATCTTGATCCGTCGCAATCATCATCAGCAACTAGGCAACAGTCCAACTAACACAAGTCTAACCATCTCTCCAAAATTGTAATGACCACAAAAATCTTCAGCAACGACTGCCTCAGCTCAGCTACAATATGACGTTCTACCAAGGTATCGTGCCATCTTCGATACCACTTGGAGGGGAGGAATGTGGCAGACCACATCTCGAAATTTCTTTCGAGCGCGCGCCTAGCGACGGCAAGTACATTTGTTTATCGCTAGGCCGAGTTCATCGCCCGCAACGTCAAACAAGTGACAATACTCCTCAACTGGGTATGACACTTCAAATCAATAAGTCTAGAAAGTTCGAGGACATTGAACTTGCTACCCCCAGCGCAGCACTATTTAAGGGAGTCTACACCTCTACACGTCGTCACTTCATTTCCGTATTTCCGTCACTTCGATTCGTCACATCACGCCGCCGTTCTCGACCACGCCGTCTCGCCGACACTTCGTCACTCGACCACCGGTCATCTCTCGACCCTGCGAGCACGATGGTACTTCACCATGCAAAGATTCGGACACTTCGAACACACCCGCTAACTCGCTCGTTATACCTACTCATCGTGAGAAAAGTTCCTTTGTAAGTTATTTCATCAATTGTAAATTTACCCTTAAGCAAACTATTAATTGTGATCAATATACTCATTGTTACTTTTGACCATTCTTTCTTCTTCTCTCTCAACCACTGTCCTTGTGTTCTTATTTCAAATCATATCCACTTGGGATATAGTAAACTCTCTTTACTGGTAACCCCTCTGGTTACCACATATATTTAATAGTAACCACTTTGGTTATTAACTACTTTTGATTGGTAACCCCTTTGGTTACCAATCAGCTTTACGCCTTTAGTATTTCAAGGCCAGCCGAAGCGAGCCGATGTGTACGTACTTTTCGTCTGTCCCATACAAATTACTTCACTAGTCAGTGGTACTCCACGCAAGTGGCGCGGTTTTTATAACAATAACATTACGTTACGAGTTTTTATTGAATTTTATGTGAATGTAAGACAATTTATTTTTGGTTTTTGATGAACACCGGTTGTGCAATTTTATAGTTATTGTCATCTTCAGTTTTTGTGTATTTATGCGATATTTAGTGACTTTTATATACCGTTTATGTATTTTGCGTTTTATGAAAAACTTTTTTGTGACTATTTATTTATGTTTTTCGTATACCGCTTGTGTATTACAATTTTTTAGTTATTTCCATCTTTTGTAAACACGAAAAAAAAAATTTTTGTGTAATAAAATAAAAATGATTACCTACCAAAATGTTTAGTTTTACTTTGAATAAATATCCTTGTAGCAGTGGGGTCCATAGTTATCAGAGGACTGCAACTCTTTTTTTGTGGAAGGAATTGGTAAAAAGTAAAAATTCACGAGCCTCTTCAATAAATAAAAAAATTATATTTGGAAAATATTATTACAAAAATGTCCTGTGGCATCTTATGTTGAGAACCTCTGACTTGCGAAGGATACAAAAAAGGGTCGTAAATGGGTCTATTGTGTAAAAATGTTAACTGGTATATTGTAAACAAGTGTTGTTATTGAGAAATCTATTAAAAAAAAAATATGATGATTTTTTACCTACTTTTTGAATATTAACCTGTAGGTAAGGCGGTTAAACCGCATTTTATATTTATCTGTCCTAATCAAACCGCATTTTATATTTATCTGTCCTAATTAAACCGCATTTTATATTTATCTGTCCTAATCAAACCGCATTTTATATTTATCTGTCCTAATTAAACCGCATTTTATATTTATCTGTCCTAATTAAACCGCATTTTATATTTATCTGTCCTAATTAAACCGCATTTTATATTTATCTGTCCTAATCAAATTCCATTTTATATTTATCTGTCCTAATCAAACCGCATTTTACATTTATCTGTCCTAATCAAACCGCATTTCATATTTATCTGTCCTAATTAAACCGCATTTTATATTTATCTGTCCTAATTAACCGCCCTACCCATACGAACGTACGTGATACGTCCGCTATATTCTCGCCCGAACGCAACAAGCCGTATCCCGTACGTTCAGGTACAAAAAACTATACCCGCAACCCACAAAACGTACGTGATACGTCAAATTATATTATTATTATTGATACGCCTGTGGCAGACCACATCTCGAAATTTCTTTGCATTGTATACCTAATTAGATACTTGAATTTATTTTCACTTCTAAAATATATTGTAATCAACTTAATTATTATTGACAAATACTTATCATTGTACATATTATATTTTTGCAACATGCAACCAACAATATTTTATTTATTCGCTTGCTACAATTGTAAATGTTTATATTATGAAAATTTAAAATTTACAACTGTCAACTGCTGTTACTATGTACAACTATAGAAGCAAGATGATCAACGTTATCATCATCATCAGCATCAAACCAAGATGGAAAGCGACATTATCAACATCGATAAATCAAGATGGCAAACATTGTCAACGGCACCAAATCAAGATGAACAACATTGGCAACGGCACCAAATCAAAATGGACAACTTCAGCAACAAATGGTTTTCATCAGCAACCAAGAGCAACACCGACACGCTACAACTCGCTATACTGGCACGTATTCCCAAAGACATCAGACTCACTTGATGCGCGGCAAAGAATGCACAAGCACTCGCTATACTGGCACGTATTCCCAAAGACATCAGACTCACTTGATGCGCAGCAAAGAATGCACACACAGGCCCCACTGGAGAACTACGTACTCCAAAGCTGTCTAACGCAACAGACACGCCGCAACTTCAACGCTGGAGAACTACTCCAGAGCTGTCGGACACCCAAATATGAACACACGCACACATCTCGAGCACACAAAAACTCACCTCGTCTCATCGCTACGCACGCCTTTGAACGAGGAATGATTTTGTTGGGACACTGTCCCATCCTTCGCGTTATGCTTATGACTCGCACTCTGTCTCGCATACCCAAGGAGCTGCTCAACCACGACAACACGACGTCTACACGACACGGTCAACACGACGCTGTCAACACGTCACTGTCAACACACGCTGTCAACACGACGACAGTCAACGAAAACTTCGAAAACGCCAACGCAAGCCAACTGCACAGTTCTGCAAATTCGACAAGAATGTTTAGATGCCAATTACACTGCACAGCTTATCGGACTCCACGGACTACACTGACTCCACGGACTCCACAGCTTTGTGTACCTACTAACAAGCCTCACCGACACACTGCAATTGTCAACGGGCTGAACGGGAACACTGTTTCCAAAGCAATCACATCTTGATCCGTCGCAATCATCATCAGCAACTAGGCAACAGTCCAACTAACACAAGTCTAACCATCTCTCCAAAATTGTAATGACCACAAAAATCTTCAGCAACGACTGCCTCAGCTCAGCTACAATATGACGTTCTACCAAGGTATCGTGCCATCTTCGATACCACTTGGAGGGGAGGAATGTGGCAGACCACATCTCGAAATTTCTTTCGAGCGCGCGCCTAGCGACGGCAAGTACATTTGTTTATCGCTAGGCCGAGTTCATCGCCCGCAACGTCAAACAAGTGACAATACTCCTCAACTGGGTATGACACTTCAAATCAATAAGTCTAGAAAGTTCGAGGACATTGAACTTGCTACCCCCAGCGCAGCACTATTTAAGGGAGTCTACACCTCTACACGTCGTCACTTCATTTCCGTATTTCCGTCACTTCGATTCGTCACATCACGCCGCCGTTCTCGACCACGCCGTCTCGCCGACACTTCGTCACTCGACCACCGGTCATCTCTCGACCCTGCGAGCACGATGGTACTTCACCATGCAAAGATTCGGACACTTCGAACACACCCGCTAACTCGCTCGTTATACCTACTCATCGTGAGAAAAGTTCCTTTGTAAGTTATTTCATCAATTGTAAATTTACCCTTAAGCAAACTATTAATTGTGATCAATATACTCATTGTTACTTTTGACCATTCTTTCTTCTTCTCTCTCAACCACTGTCCTTGTGTTCTTATTTCAAATCATATCCACTTGGGATATAGTAAACTCTCTTTACTGGTAACCCCTCTGGTTACCACATATATTTAATAGTAACCACTTTGGTTATTAACTACTTTTGATTGGTAACCCCTTTGGTTACCAATCAGCTTTACGCCTTTAGTATTTCAAGGCCAGCCGAAGCGAGCCGATGTGTACGTACTTTTCGTCTGTCCCATACAAATTACTTCACTAGTCAGTGGTACTCCACGCAAGTGGCGCGGTTTTTATAACAATAACATTACGTTACGAGTTTTTATTGAATTTTATGTGAATGTAAGACAATTTATTTTTGGTTTTTGATGAACACCGGTTGTGCAATTTTATAGTTATTGTCATCTTCAGTTTTTGTGTATTTATGCGATATTTAGTGACTTTTATATACCGTTTATGTATTTTGCGTTTTATGAAAAACTTTTTTGTGACTATTTATTTATGTTTTTCGTATACCGCTTGTGTATTACAATTTTTTAGTTATTTCCATCTTTTGTAAACACGAAAAAAAAAATTTTTGTGTAATAAAATAAAAATGATTACCTACCAAAATGTTTAGTTTTACTTTGAATAAATATCCTTGTAGCAGTGGGGTCCATAGTTATCAGAGGACTGCAACTCTTTTTTTGTGGAAGGAATTGGTAAAAAGTAAAAATTCACGAGCCTCTTCAATAAATAAAAAAATTATATTTGGAAAATATTATTACAAAAATGTCCTGTGGCATCTTATGTTGAGAACCTCTGACTTGCGAAGGATACAAAAAAGGGTCGTAAATGGGTCTATTGTGTAAAAATGTTAACTGGTATATTGTAAACAAGTGTTGTTATTGAGAAATCTATTAAAAAAAAAATATGATGATTTTTTACCTACTTTTTGAATATTAACCTGTAGGTAAGGCGGTTAAACCGCATTTTATATTTATCTGTCCTAATCAAACCGCATTTTATATTTATCTGTCCTAATTAAACCGCATTTTATATTTATCTGTCCTAATCAAACCGCATTTTATATTTATCTGTCCTAATTAAACCGCATTTTATATTTATCTGTCCTAATTAAACCGCATTTTATATTTATCTGTCCTAATTAAACCGCATTTTATATTTATCTGTCCTAATCAAATTCCATTTTATATTAATTGATCCTTATCCAATTACATTTAATATTTATTTTTTCCTAAACCAATTCCATTTTCTATTTAATCATCCTAATAAATTTTGCAATTATCATGTTGATAACATTTTTTTATTGATTTTTATTTTAAGATAATTGGCAGAGTCCACGCCGATCCTGATTTCTTACCTCGCAGCTCCGACTTTGGGTTGAACCAGTCGTTGTTCCGAGACAAGTTTTGCCACGGATGTCCAGAACACCTCTACAGCATCGCGTTTCTTTGCTGTAACCTCAATCCAGACAGAAGGTAACATTTTCTTTAGCCTCTCAAATAAATGCTATTTTGGAATCAACCAATGTAGCTTGTTAACATGAATCACTTAAGTAGGTATTACAGAATAAAACATTGTTGCGACTAGTACTTGGTATATGGTGCTGAATGCTGATTAAGAAGGATGAAAATGAGCAATTGTTCTTTGAAACATAGTTGTTAAGAAAAAATTGGAACATGAAAAATATCGTGTATGTAATAGTCATAAACTGGAGAACCTTTACAAGGATCTCAACATCATTAAATATGATTTTTTTTATTGTTTGCTTATTCCTTGTACATCTGCTATTAAAATTTCAAATTCTAACCAGAGTAATATTTGATGTTCCCTTTCTCCCCGTGTTTCAAATGTGCCCGCCCAATGATAATGAATAAATAAAATAAATATAAAATATGTTTAGGTAATACTACTTTTTATATAAGTGAAAACATGTTACTTAGGCATGAAATTCTATATATCATTTTTATTATGTATGCTGTATGTTTTCCGAATAAAATAAAATAAAATTTATAAAAATATATTGACTTCATTTGGTAGAATTTCATTTTACATTAAAATAATAATAAAAAGAAAATATGTCTTTGATTCTACATACAATATACAAGTATTTGAATAATATCTTTCCGATAGCTTTTTTCGTCGTATTAGGACATTATCAAGACTATACAGTCTAGTCAAGATAGTTCTATTAAGACAAAATAGACATTGGGGAAAAACAATTCAATATTTAATACTGTATGTAGCAAGGTATGTAGAGTCAAAAACATATTGTTTTTATTTTCATTTTAAATTACACGAACTTTGATGGTTGGATCACGTCCAGCAAATGGAGTAAAACCAAACTTCAAATAATATTCTCACATAATACATATTACACAGCCAGTGGCATGCAAGCCATACATGCCTATATGCCTGGCATGACTGTCAAAATCCAAAAAAAAAATCAAAAATAAAAAAAAATAAAAAATCTTGTACGATATTTTTAATATATCAACGAGTTGTAGGGCATATAACGAATCATAAAACAGTTTTTATTTTTTTTCTAGCGCAAATATTAACGGAGATATGAATTTCTTAAAATTTGAATAATTGTCCTTTGTAGGTTCAATTTGCCTGTAATTATTTTCGTCTGTTGCAACACTGAATTTAAAACGTATGCAACATTGCTTCCAAGGAAGAAACATTGACAGTTTTGATAACAGTAGCTAAAATGTCAGAACACATATATGATTCACGATTTATTTCGCGACAAATTATAAATCTCTTTTTACTTTTGTCGTTAATATTCATTGCAGTGTGCCCGATACATTTGAGCATACAATACACATGACTAAAGGAACAAAGTTTGTTTGTTTGTGTTAGTGTATCTGTGTATTTTTTAAGGTAAGATTTATGCTGGGCATGTATGAAGCTTCTTCAACAGTTTGTATGTATGGGTGTAAGAATATTCAGATGGTTTGGTTCAACATGGTACATTTTTACATCAACGACCGTTAGATTATTGTATGTTACGCCAAGATTTTGGCGCTAATATAAATATATTGAATTGTTTTGATTCGAATCATACCGAATAGATCGTTTATCTTTTAAATGACTGGAAATAAAAAGGAGAGTGATAATAATTGTTTCTAATTAAATTTCAAAAAATATTTAAAATATTATTAATACTATGCATTTGCTGCGTAATTCAAAGCAGTTTAAAAATTCGATTTCATTGTAAAAAACCAAGTAAAGGTTATATTTTAAATAAACGTTTTGTAAAATATGTAAGAAATTTAAAAAAATAATGTATGTACAATTTGTAAGGAATTCATAAATATTATTAAAATATAACAAAAAGAACCTTTGCGTAAATATGAATAATATATCACGACATCTATGAATAAAAACTAATGGACGAAAAATAAAATAATGGATGAAAACATTTACTGCTAGTAAATTTGTTGTGATAATGGTTGGAAAGATACTTCATAGATGTCTCTGAATATTTTGACTAACATTCATGATATGTTTTCAATATTTGATATGTTAATTTTAGTTCACGATATGTATTTACAGATAGTTATTAAAAACTTTCAGTTATTAAAGGGCTGCATTTAAAATATTTATCAATAGAATTGAAATATTCATAATATTATGCAATTTTGATTATTTGCTCCTACCTTTACGCAATGCGTGTAATTGGTGCTATGTGCATAGTACAAAACAGGAGTTAAAGAAAAAATATATGATGAAAAGATATTATGGAGGTTGACTAAACAGAGGATGTAGTTTTTTTTGGGCAGAACCAGCTGAAGGACCCCTCGCACGCCACTGTACACAGCATACAGATGCATTGTGATAAAATTTTCAGAATACAATTTCAGCATGATACTAGTTGTTAATCTGCAATAAAAATAAACCTTAAAAATTGCAAATTCATCACTCCCCACTATATCTCCTTGGGTCAGTGAGGAGTCAAAAAGGATACAGAATATATCATGACAGTAAAAAGCTGATATTCTCCCCGAAGAGAAGGAAAGCTTGTGCTTCGGGCAATTTAAATGTATTTTATATATTTTGTTTAGGCCCCCGTTTGAGGTGATGGAAGTATGGTTGGAGGCTCTGGCACTCCATCTGTCTGTGCAGCGTCCACCGCCACAAGATCTCCTCAGTGACATCCTCCAATACACGGGATGTGCCGACTGCGACCCCACCCCACCACCACAACCGACCAACAATAATGTTATATCTAAAGTAACGATTATTTACATGATCAATATTATTTTATATCAATATAAATAAACCTTGTGACTCAGTTAGTTAGATATCTGACTTGAGCCAAAAATCCAGGATTCAATTCTGGTGGAAACACAGTTTTTTGAGATTGTTTTTATCATAAATCTACAGAAATTGGCAAATCGTTATTGGGTGCATGTCAAATTAATATTTAGCGATATAAAAATTAAATAACATCACATTAATTACATCGGTGGAGACATAGTTTTAATTGTGTTTTTAGTCTGGATCTGTGAGACAATTAATATTGTACCAAAAGAGGAAGAAGAACTAAAATTGTATACTACTTCTTTGATCTTTGTGCATGTGGAGAGCTTATTGCCGAATAACATTTTTTTCCAATTGACTGGTGTCTCTCCCAGCCCAGAGAAGAAGATGCCAACAGTCGGAAGGTTCAGTTACAGAGAGAAACGTTCCTCCCCTCTGAAGTACACCCTGCCAGACTCTTCAAACAGTCTGATCCAACTGGTGAAATCAAAACCCTCACGATTACCCATATCATGGATATAATTATTATACGGAGCTCTATAATATCTTTAGATGTCATAGAACTTCATATGATAATTATATCCATGATATGGGTAATCACGTGGGTTTTGATTCCGCCGGTTGGACCAGACCTGCCTCCCAAGAAAGAATATTCATAGAATCAAATAAACCTTGGTTTGATTGTAAAGAAAAAATTACACTTTTGGCACTTTTAGATGTATCATCTTTGTATCCCCAATAATCAAGAAGAATGAATAACAGATGAAAAGCCATAAAAAATAAGCCCAGCTTTTAAGCACATATTTTTCTTTCATTATTTTCTAAATTTATTTATTTATTTAACTGATGGCTTTTGGTTTTCTTTCTAGTCAAAATCTGGAGATTTGCTGGAAGTTCAAAACAAACCAAAAGCTGCCCTTCCACTACCTACCAGGGGCCTCGGACCAAAGTGCATCTCTGCCAGCCATCTCTGTCTGCCCAGCAAGCCTGTCGTACACGGCAACGTACTCAGCAAGAGTCAAAACGCTCTCTCTTCCACTCCGGCAGGATACATTCTTAGTACAGACGACAAAACCATCAACATCACCAAGGTAGATGATGTCAGGGAATGGCTCGATAGACCCATCATACTCAGGTCTAACGGAATCTCCAAAGAAACATCGGCGGAGAAACGGCAGTCGGCTGACAACCTCTCCAATGAACTAGACTTCAGCTTCCAAAGTAAAGCCAGAAAAGTGACCCACCAGGATCCTTTGACTGGATCGGAATCCTACAAAACGATCAAAGTCACTCCGATCAAAGATATTGAAGACGACACCTTTCAATTCCAAAAACCTAACACGGATTCTCTTAGAGTCCTCAAGTCTAAGAGCCACCATTGCAATACAGACTTTGAAAAGGAAGATCATATTGAACTTCCGAGCTATCTTAGAAATCAATCCGTAGAAGAATTAGAATCTGAAGCCAAGATGATGGTAGACAGCGTTCAACCGTTCAGTAGACACTACTCCATTCCCGACCAAACTGCCAAAGTACACGACGAAGAAAGCAGTGATTCAGACGATGCCTGTGAAGAGATCAAAACAAAACAGGATTCTCCATCGCCTTTCAAAAACCTCTTTCGAAGCGACAAAAAGACATACACTGTAAACGGTGATATTACAGATTCTAAATTAAGAGACCAAGAAAACAGTAAAAGAAAAATCCAAGTTACGAGCAACATTAAATTACTGCAACAGAACTTCGAGTCCAAAATTGAAGAACCCGCAGCCGCCACAGAGAAATCTTCTAACAAGAGCTTCAACACTTTTGCCAAGAAACTAATGTCACCCAAACTTGGAAGAAAACCTCTTTCGAAGTTCTTCAATAACAATTCTAATAGCAATCATGTCAACGTTGCGAAGAAAGAACTGAAAACCGAAAAGTGCCCAAAGGGGAAAAGTACATTTTTTGTTAGCAATCCTCAACATGGTGATTCGGTAACCTTCGAAAAGTGCGAAATCACCAAACACCAAGTGCCTTTGTCCCCCGACTGCAAACCCAAAATGGACAAACGTCCAGATATGCCGCCAGTGAGAAACGATGAATCCAAGATAAATTCCAAGGTTTGGGAACTGAACAAGAACAAATTAATCACCCAGGACGAACCCAGAAATTCTAAAATTTCCAATGTAGGGAAATGTATGACGCCTCTATTGAGAAGACACAACCGCGTTGAAGATCCTATCTCATCCGTCGGAAGGTTCAGTTACAGAGAGAAACGTTCCTCCCCTCTGAAGTACACCCTGCCAGACTCTTCAAAACAAGACAAGTACAAGGAAATCATTGACAAAAGCGCTCGAAACCTTTCCGAAATACACGACACCAACTCCAAGCAATCTAACAATGTCTCCCCATTAATGAGATGCCACAACTTTAATAATATTCCTTCTTTATCCATAATCTTAGATGAAAAAAACCCAAATATTCCAAACGAAACTAATCATTCCACAGACCAAGTTGACAGCCGAACGGAGAACACAAAAGACATTCCAAAAAGTATCGTCACAAACGGAAAAATGGCTCTCAACTCGTTAGCCAAGAAAAGTAACGATCTCGAAATATGCGAAACTCATAAAAACGAATCGGGCGAATCTCACAAGCAAAACTTTGAAAACACCATCAAGTGCTTCGAGAAGGGCATCGTAGCCAGCGGTGACCTCAACTCCACGGGCAATTACGTTAGCCTGGCCAACCTGAGGATCAACTGTCCGAGCCTGGGCAGGACCCGAGAGTCGCTGGTGAAGAGAAACATCTCCAAGTTCGACGGGAGCAACGGAAGGAGCAGTTTGAGGGTGAAGCAGACGGCGCAGAAGAGTCCCGAGAAATGCACCTCAGAACAGTCTTCCATTAGCACCTGTAGTGCCAACCCAGCCTTGGAAAGTACCGCTTTATAATTGTTGTCACAAAACTTCTTAAATGCCATTGTTATACTGTACAAAACATTTTTTTTTTGTTATCAGTATACATTTGTGTATATTTTTAATTAATGATTCCATACGAATTATTTCATTTTGCCATGATTAGTTATAAGTAGTAGGTACATACAGTACATACATTATAAATGTTTTATTGTAATCTCCAAATGGTTTATTTATATTTATACTTTGAATCTCAATTATTTTATATCTTTGTTTTATGCTATGAAAACAAAATAGCATAGTTTACAACAAGGTTGTGGTGGATACAAAGTTATTAAAAGTGTAGTAAAAATGTTGTTATAATGACCCCACAAAGTTAATAATTTTATGTTATATATTTATTACTTGAAAATTATTAAATCTAGTAGATGATCAGAATTATATTACAATATCAAAAATACTCTTGTAATAATTGTCTTGTGAGATAGGCGAGCCATATGGGATTGCGACCATGTATGAGGGCTTAAGGGGCCCATTTATGACTCGATTCACGCTCACCACTCACCCACCAACCTCCGACTAATATTCTACTCCCCTGCGCAACCAAATCAAATAGGACGCAGACAATGCTACTTTTGACACCTTATCCAGAAGTTAAATAAAGCAGAAAAAGACTATGGGCCGGTATTACAGTCGGCCCTCAACTCATTGAGGCCCAGTATTTCAGTCGGCCCTTAGGAGTTTAACTCAAGTTTAACAAAAATATTGCGTATTTCAGTACCTAATCTTCCCTTAAATACGTCACTAAATGACAAATATTTAACTCAACGTTTCTGGTGGATCGCGTGTCTTAATCTTCTATTGTTTCTAGTCTTTTTCGCCAGGTGGCGTACTAATCGCCGCACGCTTTAATGTTTTATTTCATTTTATACTACAAATAACTATGCATAATAATTATAATCATGATTTATTATTGTTGTTAAAATAAAAGACTTGATATAGAAGTGGTTCATGTATTTAATATTTATTTTCTTTTTTACATAATTATAATGTATTGCCTGACAACAAACGAAATAAACTGTCAGCCATAATGAAACGTCAGGCACGCAACTTTATTTTTGCGATGTTTTTTCATCCCGCTTTTTAAATTGATCCATCCTGTTTCTATATATATAATGTGTATTATTAAATTTTCTACATAAGACACTATTTTACCATTATCACTTAGTTCCATATCCATCTGTAAAATGTACATACATTTTGCATTGAAGTACTACGTACGTAGTACATATTCAATGACATTTTTTCACTACAATGTTTGATTTTAATTAAAAAAAACATCGGTCAGTATAAAAAATTGAAAAAGTAACATGCTGTGTAATGAAACAAATAAAATAATGTGTTGTTATAATAATAAAATAATATTTAGTCACAGCTTAGCGTCATGTATCATTTAAGGTTATTACAAGTTTGACAGATGCGTTATAGACAATAACCATAGAAAAACGTAAAATATATCTATAGTTGAAGATTACGTAACTGACATTTCATTTTGCACTGAAATACGCGAATGAAATTTAATCTTCCCTAAACTTTTAACTTGGATTACCAAATCCAACGATTTAAGGGCCAACTGATATCTCGGGTCTGAGTTTGTTAAACTCAAGATTAATGTTAAGGGGAGATTGAATCCATTTCCGTATTACAGTGCAATATGACATGTCAGTTATTAAATCTTCAATTATAGACATATTTTACTTTTTCTGTCAAATTTTAAATAACCTCAAATAATACGAACTACAAAACGGGACGCTATGACTTGAAACACTATTGTTTTACTATCCAACATGGTCAATTTAATTTTTTACACCAAAATAATGCTTTTAAATGCCCATGTTCGTTTCAATATGGCTGTCAGTTTGTTTTGTTGTGTGGCGCCACCGTCGATACAACTAACGCCTCTAGTGATAGAAACAAACTACACGCGTTGCCTAGCAAATGACTGTTGACGCACCGTTAAGTACTTAATCCGCCAGAAACGTTGAGTTAAATATTTGTCGTTTTAGTGACGTATTTGAGGGAAGATTAGGCCTAAACGGACACTATATTTTTGTAAAACTTGAGTTTAGCTCTTAAACTGAGACTGTAATACCGGCCCTATATTTCATATTTTATGGAATGTATAGAATATTTATGGGCATTTCGCTTGGTGCCATTTTCAGCATTCTTTTTCCATTAATCGTTAAATTCTATTTATAAAATTTAATGCTATAGTCCTTATAAGTGCTCAAAGAACTGTACTCTGTACATCTGTTTTATATAACGACTCTCAATGTTACCAGTTTAGTATGTGGTTAGGAAGAACCGACCATTTACTTTTTAATTGCAACAACTATTTTTCCTCTAGCAACATTTTATAAATTCAACTTAAATACCATCACCAATCATCATTTTTATCTCATTCAAACTTTTAAACTACAAACATGTTCTTAAAGACATATTATGTACAATATTCTATTAATCTCATTAGAATAAATTGATAAAACGCAAATAAAATATTAACCATGACTGTTATTGAAGTAATTTGTTGAATATTTAGTATAAACAATGTTGTCATGTTGTTTATAGATCTCTGTAATAAAAATAATGTTGAGTATAGCGTTGAAATGAATGTTGCCTTATTCTATCTATTATATACGCAGTCTACAATGTTGTTATTAGTTTAATACGTAATGTTGAATTGATAATAATACATTATATGTAGTATCATAGGGCTGTTGTTTCCAAGCTCCAAAATTGATATAGGCTTACTCAGTTTTAGATACTTTAAGGGGTTCCACAACAATCTCCCAGATAAAATGCTATAAATTTGAATTGATCTAAAAAATATTTTCTATAATTTCATTAACCAAACCCAAAAATGGGGATAATGTCTTGTTTTCATTATGATTCTTACTAAAATAAATTCAAATATCAATGAGAATGTACATGATTCAAAGACCCGAATGCACAGTCCTAGGTAACTCCTAACCTCACTGGAGTATTTAGTATTCTTAAGTTAGCAATTGCAAAATACTACACCAAACATAAGGTCGATAGTGTAGAATTTCTCATTATTTTGTATGAAGAAAAGAGATAGATAGTTTTCTATTGGTTACTAACGTTTGAAATGTTTTTTGTTATAACAACACAAACACATGTAACCAAGCTAACACTGAGAGATCGATGTCACTATTTTTCTGAAATTCCAGTGAATTTTCGGCATCTCGTATAGATCGCCGAATAATCTGTTTGGTATTTGATTTGACAAAATTACCAAATACATATTTGACGAAGTCGTTTAAATCAACATCCATCAAAAACATCTAGTATTTTTGTATTTAAATACTTGTAGGGTTCCTCATGATCAACCTTACTTTTTGACATTATTGTTGCCAATGACTCATTTTTGTACGGTACATTAGACTGTCATACTATAAAATAATTCTAACTGAAACGCCTACAATTTTCATTAAATTTTTATGTGATAATTAATGTATTGTAATGTTTTATTTATTTGAAGATTCAATTTTTGATGTTGTAATTATTTATAGTATACGAGATTTTACAAATGGTATTTATATATTAGACAATATTTATATAAGTGTGCTTCTTTTGTATTCATATTTGATTACATGTGTAATAATATTACCTGTTAAAATTTACGCTGTGCATGTTGACGCCAGAATCCTTCCTGCTCCCAGCACTCACTTATCCCGTTAAGCAATCCTGTTATTTTTCATAGACTTATGACATACTACAAAATATATCGAATCAGTAAACATTTCTTGCCCCATACGTTCCCTACACCTTACATATTTCTCCATCTGTTAAATGACATAGACCTCCCTCTATGACTTCTCCAGCTCCTTATCCTGGGCAGACCGCATCCATCCGCCTCTAGCCACTCATCTAATATCATCAGACCACCTCGTTTGAAGCCTTTCAACACTTTCCCGTTCTAGGTCGCCATTCCAGCACTTTTTTAATCCATCTGGAGTCTGTGGTTCGGGCGACATGCCCTGCCCAGCTCTACTTCTGCCTGGCAACCTTTTGGACAGTATCGGTTATTTTTATTTTCTCTCTTATCCACGACTTGGTTTTTCTATCTCTTAACGAAATACCCAGGATTCTCAAAAATCTTACCATGGCTCTTTGTGTTACTGCTAAATTATGTAGCATTTTGTTTGTAAACACAAGAGTTTCATGGCCATACGTCAGTATCGGGAGAATGTAAGCGTCAAAGATTTTCTTTTTAAGATAATTGGCGTAATTCAGAAACTTGAGGATGTAAGAAAGTTTACCAAAGGCGGCCGATGCTAGACCTCTTCTTTGTATTTGCAATCCTTTTTTAATGAAATCAAACAATGTCATAAGTATATGGAAAGAATCGCATTGCTTATCGTTTCCTAAGAAACATTTTGTAATACCAGCTTTAATCCTGCTCTACCAACCAGACTGAGCAGAGGGTATTTGTCAACAGTGCAATTTACAAAATATTATTAAATATTGTTCATATATTCATGTTAGCAATGTTATTTATGTCCATGTCGCAGTATTAAGAGATGACAATAATGAGATAGTATGATTATCTCAATAATGATTATTGATCTTGTGATATTTCAGTAGTCGTTCTTAGTATAATGCGATGTTTTATACGCGAATATGACCATTTTGTCTGCGTAAAATCTCAATAATGATTATATATGTAATTTGGAACAAATTGTATGTGTGTGTAGTAGCATTTTAATGTTTATAAAAATGCTAACTCGACTGCTGTTTAACGCTGTCGTCGATATTTAATTGTATTAAAGTAATAATTTGCTATCTAAATTTTTAAATCATTAAATAATTGTCAAGTTATATTCAAAAGGGACAGTTTCACATGTTAAATAATAAACTTTCCATCTACGATTATAAAATTAGTATGATTTACGTGTCAAGACGAAATAAAAAAGTATTCATTTTTCATATTTAGCAGGTACAATATGCCATATTAAAAATGAAACGTTATCAAGATTTTTACTATTGAGGTTCTTTTAACAAATTAAAAAATAAAAAACAGATTATTTCAATAGCGTACGGTTTACTTATTTGTCAATATTAGATAATACGAACAACCAATTTCCAAACTCTCTATTTTTTTGTGAAATTTCATTAAGTATCAGATATCACAAATTATAAAATAATTCACGTTACTTTTTTCTGTTTTTTTGAGATTAATGCTTTGAAAAAAAAAATAATAAATATTTGTATAAGTATCTATTCTTTTAAGCTGTATAACTCAATTATTCGAATATATTTTTTTAATTATATATGCAAACATTGGATTTTTTCCCTGTCGGGAGTCAAATGATATTTTTACTGACAATAACATCTCAATAGAGACGTAGTTGGGATATTATGGAAGAACCAGGAACTCAGGCACCTACAGGGCTTACGACCTGTCATCGGCTGGCATAAAGTGATCATGTAAACCAGCAGATGACAGATGATGTAGGTGTCTGAGTTCCTGGTTCTTCTATAATATCCCAACTTCCTCTCTATTGAGATGTTATTGTCAATAAAAATTATTATTGTCATTTAATTCTAATGAATGCTGTTATATTATTTCAGTATAAATTTGCTTTCTTTATATTATATTGGAGTCGTTTCTCGCCGGCCTATTTGTGTAAATTTTTGTATATTTGAATGTAAATATAAATATAAATAATTTGGTTCATATGTATAAAATGAACAATTACACAATTTGTTTATAAAATGTTAAAATTGTAATATTTGAAATGAATAATGTACTATCTTTCTTAATAAAATTGAAGTAATGTACTGATAATGGAATATATTAAAAACAATAATGGTACTTAACATGACTAACATAATCTGTGATATTGTTTTCTAGAAAAACCTCTTGCGTATATTGCATATTATAAACTCGATGTGTAATTATTGTTGTCGATAATATTATTGTCATTGCAAATTATATTGAGGTATTAAATATCTTAGCGTTTTAAGTTATACTGTTTGTTATCTTTCAGACGATCAATGTTTCACTAAATAAATATTATAGATTAACAAAGCTTTTTTTAACCACGAATAAATTTGTTTATGTGCTTTTATAACTACAAATATGTAGTTTGAATATTTATGATCATCGGTATGAAACTAGTTTAAAAAACCTTTTCACCAATATGAATAAGTTCAGAGCCCTTTTCACTGATATGAACAAGTTTAAAAAGCCATATTTCTCTGATATGAACAATTTCAAAAGCCCTATTTCTCTGATATGAACAATACAATTTCAAAAGCCCTATTTCTCTGATCTGAACAAATTTAAAAACCATTTTTCTTTGATATGAAAAATTTCAAAGCCCCTATTTCTCTGATATGAACAATTTCGAAAGCCTTATTTCTCTGATATGAATAATTTCAAAAGCCCTATTTATCTGATATGAACAATTTCAAAAGCCCTATTTCTCTGATATGAACAATTTCTAAAGCCATATTTCTCTGATATGAACAATTTCAAAAGCCCTATTTCTCTGATATGAACAATTTCAAAAGCCCTATTTCTCTGATATGAACAATTTCAAAAGCCCTATTTCTCTGATATGAACAAGTTTAAAAGTATTTTTCTCTTATATCAGTAAGCTCATGCAGGAATACAAATTTTGTGAGAAATAATGTGCCATATTTATTTTAAAACTACACAAAAATAAAAATGTAATTATCTGCTGCATTTAAAGTTTGATAAATATGAAGGAGATCGTCTGAAGATGCCCCTAAACATTAGATTTATATAATTATTAGTACTTAGTGCATTATATAGATATAAACAAACTTGTTAATTTTTTACAAAACTTTTTTTTACATTCCCTTTTTTATGCATCTGATGTTGTAAGTGAAATCTGTATTTGAGTTCAAATAAATATGTACACATTTAGATTTCATTTTGTTATTTTATTTATTCGTTCTAGAC
The DNA here is from genome assembly GCA_963576475.1 of Molanna angustata. NCBI lineage: Eukaryota > Metazoa > Arthropoda > Insecta > Trichoptera > Molannidae > Molanna > Molanna angustata. The sequence goes on from OY754984.1 coordinate 8,739,591, forward strand.
TCATACCAAATCAAAGGATTATTAATTTTGTTTGATTTATTCCCTGAGGTGGTTCGGGCATATTGAAAAAATCATGTATTAATATGAGAAAAATAAACTATGAACGACTGAATAAAAAGATATACATGGGTGTAAGAAATGGAGTGAATAGCAGGGTCGCCCCAGAAAGGGATGGCATGACCATGTGAATGGTATTGTGAAAGAAGGAAACAAGAAGCTTGAATAATCGATGAGCATGTATGAGACGATACATGGATGTAAAGGAAACCATGTGTGTGCGAAAAGAGGTATATGGTGCATGCGTCTCTCTGCCTACCCCGTTATGGACATGGCGTGATGGTATGTATATTTCATGTAAATCAAAATGTATAAATAACATGTCCAACTTACAGGTAGTGTTAAATATTGCATAACTCTGTAACAGAAGGGTCCAGAAAAAACTTAGATATTTTTTTCACACCTTTATAACAAAGACTATTATGCAGATTACTGCTGCCCAGCTAGGTAACCCTGTTCTAGGGCTAGCAGTTTAAAATTTTACCAAGCCAAATATTACACTTTAAAGTGCCTAAAGGTAAGGCAATAGTTACGGATTATTTTATTAATTTCAGGCCATTGACAAAATAGATTAAAGAAATATGCGTCCTGAGTTCGATCCTCGGCAGGGGAGAAATTTATTTCTAATCATTACTCACGCAAATATTGCTTCTCTGGGCTGGAAACACTGGTTAGTTGGTAGAAATTTCCAAATGGCAATAAACTCGCCACTTGCGGCAGGGTGCAAAGAAGTGTTTATTATTATTATTCATACTGAAAATCTGTGTAACAGGAGAATCAAATCCAGTACTTATGACATCCGACAAACGCCATTCTGGGGGGCAAGTCTGATCCAACTGGCGAAATCAAAACCCTCGTGATTACCCATATCATGGATATACCTAATTATCATATGGAGTTCTATGGCATCTAAAGGCCACACAAAAAGTGATTGAATACTCCCACCATCCTAAGTCATGAGGAAAAGGACAACAGACTGTTGATCAGGTGGGCAAGTCTTGTTAATCAGCGATATCAAAACCCTCGTGACTACCCATATCATGGATATAATTATCATATGGAGTTCTCTATAACATCTAATGATATATATAGAACACCATATAATACATGAAGCTATAATACTAATATAATAATTATATCCATGAAATGGGTAATCGTGAGGGTTTTTAATTCGCCGGTTGGACCAGACTCTCCCCCCTGATCAATTTAAAAAATCAAATAAAACACAACAAATAATGAATGATCAATATATTTGAATAATTCAATAACACTTTCCATAAACGGTTGACAAAATCAAACGATTCTACATAACGACAAACAATAACAAAGTCCATAATACATATATACCCTCATTTCACATTTTTAATAATTTACCATCCTGACATGAGTTGCGATTAAAAAAAATATTGTTTTTTAAAATTTCTTAAGTAGATACTAATTTGAAATAATTTCATCCAGTTAATCATAATTCATATCATTTTTAGAATTCAATCCATTTGAAGATTGCTATATACAACCAAAATGATGGTTGGTGACAGAGCGGTTAGCGTCATGGGTTAGTAATTCAGTGGACGCAAGTTCAAATCCTGCCACAATGACCGCTCATTACAAGGACATATTAATTATTTTAAAAAAAAAATATTTAACTGAGATTATTCTACAATTCAGGAAATTTCAATTGTAAAAAAAATATCAATTTAGGAAATCTATCTATACTTACATGAGAAAAAATGAGCTTCAGGTATCCATACAAAACTACCTCAACTCATGTGTAAATTTTGAGCTTTAAAAGCTGACATATTTACATATACAAAAATGTTCACTGATGTTATTTTTTAAACTGAACATTACATTAAATCCCTTGTAGATAATTGTGATGATTTTTTATGCATCGAATATTTTTTTAATTGCATATACGCAAACATTGGATTTTTTTCCCTGTTGAGAGTCAAATGATATTTATTTAGACAAACTTTTTAACATCTCAATAGAGACGAAGTTGGAATATTATAGAAGAACCAGGAACACAAGGCACCTACAGGGCTTACGACCTGTCATCGGCTGGTTTATGTGATCACTTTATGTGCTTAAACGTTAGGGATGGCATGACGGTATGTACGTAGAATAATTATCGAATATTTTAAAAGTTGCATATACGCAAACATTGGATTTTTCAATTCAACTTTCATTTGAAGGCATAATTGGTGAAGCGTATAACGTGATCACGTAAGCCAGCCGATGACAGGTCGTCTCCATTGAGATGTTAAAAATTGTATAAAAAAAAATATATATCTATTACAAATCTTTTGATTTTAATGTTATGTGTAGATATTTTTTACTTCACCCTAGAAAAAATTCCAACAATGATATAAGAATAAATTAACTATGCACACACACAGACCAATAATCTTTAGACATGACATAAGTAAAATTTCTTAGTACGCACCGAGTGATTGGTACCGAAATTTGTCAGCAATCAATATAACGTATTTTAATATTTTCGGGAAGGTTTGCAATGAAAATTGAAACACTACTCAACAATAATATCAAAAAGTACATGTTGTTAACAAAAGGGATTTAAATCTCGAAAAGCAAATACTTTTACTGCTATATAAATATGACATTGATTTCCGATCTATATTTTAAACACTGAATTTCACCTCACTTTGTGTACCTACCGATCCCCTGGCCTAAAGTCGCAGCTTATGTCAGGTCTGTATATTCCTTACTCTGTGTGTAAACATCAACTTAATGTATCGAGTAGACAAAAAGTGCTCTAATATTAATATTATCCATTTTGTTCAATCCATTCTATGATATGACCAGAAATGATATCAGAATGATATGTAGATAATTTAAATGTGTGATTTTTATCACCGCAGGAGTATGTTTTTGACATTGCAGAAATCAATTTTGTGATATCACAAACAATATACACGGATTTTAATTACATACATGGATTTTCATAAAGGCTACTCCACTCTAAAACTTTTTTGATATACTATTGAATCGCTTAGCCATCATAATAGTAAGTATTGGATATTTTTGTCATCAACTTAAAATAAATAAAAATAATCTTTTTTCTGACTGTGGTGCGCTGCTTAAAATGAAATATACAAATTTAACCAAAATATAAATAAACACAATGTAATGCTCAACAAAAAATCTTTTTAATAAATAATAATATTTGGTAGTAAATATAAGAACTTTCTTATATCTACTACCAAATTGGGAACCTCCACAAAACAGCCCACCTAGACAACGTGTCATTTAGCTCAAGAAAAGAAATAATAAAAGATAACTCAATATATGGAAGTGACAGTTGTTACGTGACTGACAACTGTCACTTCCATACATTGAGTTATCTTTTCTTGAGTTAAATGACACATTGTCTAGGGGGGCAGTATAGAGAGGATCTATGGAGGCAACAACTCGGTAGAACTCTGGGTGGCACCATCTGATGATGTGAACACCACGTTTTATCTGGACTTTCCAATATGGAGAACCCGAGAGTGGGGGTGATTAGATGTAAAAAAAACTAATAGAGGTGGAGATTTCTGGAGGGAGAAGATAAAAAAAGTCAAGGTAATGGTTTTAAATTCTACCAACAAATAATTGTGTCCCATAAAATGATACATTTATAAACTCAATATCATACATTTATAATTATTATGTCGAACGCCGTGGTACAGTTGGTAAACCATTTGGCTTCAGTGCAGTAGGAGATATTTATTTTCTCACCCAAATATTGCTTTTCTGGGCTGGAAATACTGGTTAGTTGGAAGATGTGGCAATGAACTCACAACTTGTGCAGGGTGTAAGGAAGTGTATATCATTATTATAATGATCATCTATGACTCTAGAAAACACATTCATGAGTGTATTATAATTTAGTAAGATTTTTGTCAGTGTCAGGTGGATTTTGATTCAGCATTATACTTACCAACCTTTAAGGGTCACAAAATATTTCGTCACTTTTAAATATATTTTTTTAATTGGTTGATTCAAAATTCGAAAGACGATATTAAAAACAATAAACAGCACACTACAGTCCCATGTGTACATTGCATATTATTTTGTATGTATTAATAACTCTAATTGGCAGAGATATGTACCTACATTTACGACTAATTATTCAACTACAAAAAGATTATTGTGCATTTTTATAATATATTATAATTAATATTGTATGTTATATAATATTAATTAATACTTATTACATTTTGAGCAATACGTGTTATGAAATGTGCAATATATAAATTTATATAAATGTGCACATATTCTTGGAACATTAATCATCATCTTCTTCATTTAATGGGGTTATTACACTAAGGTTAGTTGGAAGAAATTGATATTTGGCAATAAACTAGCAACTTGCACAGGATGTAAGCAAGTGTTAAATGAATATGAAATACGATATAGTTCACTGAATACATATTTGATAGTGAAGGCATTGACACGATAAAAATAAAAAACAAATGCATATCATTTTTCATTGATTATTATAGTGAAAGACAAACACATGTGGCGATTGATCAATTAAATGTAAAATATACCAGTTAAGCAAAGGAATTTAAATTGATATTTTTGTTCAGTAAAATCATACTATTACATATATATGTATTACAAATCAAATATTTTTTAAAAGTTGCATTTATGTTAACATTGGATTTTTTCGGGTGTCAATGATATTTTTTTGTCAGATTTTTAACGAATCAATAGAGACGAAGATGGAATATTACAGGAGAACCAGGAACCGAAGGCACCTACGGGGCTTACGACCTGTCATTGGCTGGTTTACGTGATCACTTTATACGCTTGCGCAACGTTCACCAATAATGTTTCCTTCTAAGAAATAATGTTTCTGACGCAGTTCAGAGGTGACATCTGTGCGAGAAGATTGTCACCTCATGTATAAAGACTGTTGCTTTCATTGTTTACAAAAAACAATTTCTGAATAGATGGCGTTACAAAAAAGTTTCTTCGTTAATTCATAGATGGCAATGGTAAAAACAGTTTATTTTCAAACGATCAATTTCCCTTTATTAAAATATATAGAACATTGAAAAATTTGCATTGATATGTGAACTCAATAAGATGGTATAATTGGTGAACGTTGCGCAATGCGCATAAAGTGATGACCTAAACCAGCCGATGACAGGTCTTAAGCCCTGTAGGTGTCTTGAGTTCCTGTTTTTGTTAATTCCAAATTTGTTCAGTCTGGATTATTCCAAAATTGTTAAATCAAAGTATAAAAATATATAAGTAAATACTGAGAACAATTGTTAAAAAAAATATTATTTTTTTAATATGAAAAGTTTAATAGAGTTAACAAAACATAAGTTGAAATATTTTGATATGTTATAAATATTAATAGCATGAGGTGAAATATTCTCATTTGAGTCTATTATCATTATCTATGTTAATCAAAACACTAGCAAAATTATAACACTGTTGAATCATGGTCGAATCATGGTAGAATCATGGTCGTATCAGTTTGTTTTATTGTCGATCTTCATCATCAAAAGTCTCAATCCTGCGGATTGGTTTGCAGAAGGAGTCTACATCTCGCTTTCCACTTCTCTCTATTTTCTGCAGCCCTTTTCAGCTCAACATATGTGGCGCAGTTCATGTCACTTCCGTCGGGGGCGCCACCTGTGGTTTGTCCCCTCAACCATTCCCTCCATTAGGTCATGTAGGAGACCCTCGTGGAGCAGGATGTGACCAATCCAGCGAGCACGTCTCTCGGAGATGGTTTTGAGTAGGTGCTTGCCTTCTTCAACTCTGTGGAGAACCTCAGCATTCGTGATGTGGTCCCTCCAGGAAATTCCCAGTATTCTTCTGTAACTCCACATCTCGAAAGCCTCTAGTCTATTTCTGTCTCTTTCGGTAAGACACCATGTCTCACAGCCAGACATCAGTATGCTCCACACATGTTTTTGTACAGAATTCTGTCAGTCGATCGTCTCTCACATTTCTCGTTCCCAAGCCAAAGGGTCCAACACATTTTCCATCACGTCCTTCTCCTACCACAGCATTCCAATCTCCTAGTATAACTAAGTTTTCTCCAGCTTTCACTTCTAGGATTAGTTTATCTAGTATATCGTATACTTCCTCCACTTTCTGGTCATCATGACTTGAGGTAGGCATATATACTTGGATCAATACTGTATCCACAGGTTTGGTTTCTACTTTGACTAGAATGACTCTACCGTTATATTGCACATATCCCTTGACTCGCTTACCCCATTCCTTGCACAATGCAATACCTACTCCTCCCTGGTCAGGCCTATCTTCAATGCATCCCGTGTGAATTATTCTGTATTCTCCACTCCAAAAGTCACCGCAATTTGGCCATCTCATCTCTGCTATCCCCAAGACATTTAGTTTCATCTTCTGCATTTCTAATTTTAGGTTATCGAGTTTGCTATTCTGTAGCAATGTTCGGACATCCCACGTCGCGCATCTTGTAAGCTGTTTATCTTTCTTGTTTGATTTTGGGTTTGTGAAAATTTTACTTGAGATGTGTTCATCTTTTCTGGTTCTTGGGATGCCACTTGGACCTTTAATGTGGTAGCTTCCCGTTGCTTTCCACATCCTATGCCGTTGACCATAAAGGTTCTTCCGCCTTTGGAGATCACTTACTATCTCCAGGGCAATAGAGTGCCCTAATCAGGTTTGCCTGGGGAGGCTAGCTGGGAGTCAGCTTATTCCGGCCAACACTCGGTCCCTGTCTATATTCGCCGACAAAGTTATGTCGCTCACCCCCCACCGCGAGAAGGAAATAGATCAGGGTTTTCCTTTCATTGAACCTGAGACCTTATGGCATTTCTCAGAGTCCTCCAGTACTTTTAGGGGGTCGATCTTATTTTTACAAAATTGAATCGTTTTACAATGTGAATCGTAAAGATCCTGATTGGATTTTGATGGTCACTTCTGATGACACATGTAGAAAATGTGTGTATATCGGGCCTTTGTAAGACACAAAAATTTAACTTGTTAATTTTGTTGACGGACAATTCGTGGTGAAACTCCATTATACTAGGTATAAATGAAAACACTAATTAGTTTTTTTTTTTTTTTTTAAATAAAAAATGAATATGTCCTTGTTTAACAAGTACATATACATCTTCCTACGTTCCCTATAATAAGCAAATAAATGCTTGTGCTATAGGTGAACGAAATCGGTCGAGGCAGGATTCGAACTCGCGACCACTGGATTACTAGCCCAGCGCGCTAACCGCTCTGCCATCGACCCATCTAAAAAGATCTGTTAAAGATCATCGTCAGGCACTCTGACGATGATCTTTAACAGATCGATACCGGTCAGTACCAGTGTTAAAATTAAATAGTGAAACTAAAACTAATTAGTGTTTTCATTTATACCTAACACAAAAATTTCCTAATCAAAATGCTGCCTCAATATTCTTTTGTTTAGCGCTTTGCATTATAATTGCACAGTTTAATTGGTGGCCAGTTATACTTAAATGTCCTCATCACGTATTTATCACCTTATATAAGATGACATTAACCAGTTTCCTTGTAGATGTTATGAGAAGCGTTTATATTTCATACTTGGAAGGACTTAAGCAGTTTATTGATTTGCTAATGGAAGAATTAAGTAAATTACAAATAAAGGAATTAGATCCATATATAGCACATATGAAAGATCCAGAAACAATGTTAATCATATCAACACTGATGTCCATTGGTGTAGTTGTTCTTGCAAAATACATGACTCGTAGGTAGAATACAATTATTTGCAAAGTAAAGACTTTTCTTCAAATGAAAACGTAAATACCAAGTACATTAATATTATTTATTAATGTTGTTTACTAGAAACAACATTAATAAATAATATTAATGTTGTTTACTAGAAACAACATTAATAAATAATATTAATGTTGTTTACTAGAAACAACATTAATAAATAATATTAATGTTGTTTATTAGAAACAACATTAATAAATAATATTAATGTTGTTTACTAGAAACAACATTAATAAATAATATTAATGTTGTTTACTAGAAACAACATTAATATTATTTATTAATGTTGTTTACTAGAAACAACATTAATAAATAATATTAATGTTGTTTACTAGAAACAAACACAAATGAATTCATATTTATTAATTCAGTTTTATTTTTAAGGAAGTAACTTTGTGGCGTCATTATAATTTTTATTTTATAATATATATAATAATAACTTGGTATACACCACTTTTGAGCACAAATAACTGTCGACCGGTTTCGAGAACGATGTTCTCATCTTCAGGATGACTTACGTACGTAAGTCATCCTGAAGATGAGAACATCGTTCTCGAAACCGGTCGACAGTTATTTGTGCTCAAAAGTGGTGTATACCAAGTTATTATTATATATATTATAAAATAAAAATCATATTTATTACATTAATATTTATTTTACAAGTACCCAAATGTGAATGTAAATTTGATACAAAATAATGTGTTATTAAAAACTTATATTTTATTAAATATATAAATTAGTATCATTAACTCGTCAAACATTTATAAACTTTTCATTGTTTTTTTTTTTACGGGGCTGGTCGATTTACTAATGATATTAATAACACTCAAATAATAACACTACAAATAATAACACTCAATTATTATTATACACTTCCTCAAAAGAATTAGCAGATCAATGCGTAAATTGTAAATTTATTATTTAAAAGAGCAAAATAAAATGCAACAAACGCATCATCAAGCTTTCAATTGGGAATAGTTCACCCATCCAGATACTAAGCATATCAAAGGATTAGGCTCTGGGGAGGTCTCTATACTACCTAACAACCCTACTGATTCCTGAATTTAAAAATCTTTAACGATTCTACATGTATTCATTATTACCGATTTTTATTTTTTTTTTTTTTATACGGCGCTGGCCGATTTACTTATGATATTAATAACAATTAAGCACTACAAATAATAACACTCAATTATTATTATTACGATTATACACTTCCTCAAAAGAATTAGCAGATCAATGGGTCTATTGTAAATTATTTAAAAGAGCAAAATAAAATGCAACAAACGCATCATCAATCTTTCAATTGGGAATAGTTCACCCATCCAGATACTTAACATATCATATATAATTTCTAAATTATGAATTAACGATTTTAGAATAATGCCAGTGGCTGAAATAACGAATGGTAATATTATTATTTTACGAGAATAATTTTCATTAGCATTACATATATAATAATATTTTTTAAGAGTGTACCAACTACAAATTTGCACCCCAAACACATGGCTTTTGAGGTATATTACAAATAATAATATGAAAATGGAAATATCGAGGGTATACAAGCAAAAGGTTATAAGTGAAACTTCGTTGTTTTGTTGAGATAATTGAGTTTCAAAATAAAATGACTTTTACAAAACCAATAATTTTCTAATTATAATTCCAATATTGAAGATTTTAGTATTAATTGATAAATAAATTCTTTGCGCATGTCACGTAATATTTTATTTGTTTTTATTTTGAATTTTTTCATACAAAAATAATAAAAAATCATGATTCTATTGACTTAGTACCTTTTGCTTGTACAAGATTTATTAATTTATGTACATATTTCAGTATTGACTTACTACCTACAAAATTAAGGTAAAAAATTAAACAATGAAAGAAGGCACAAGATGTCGGCCTTCCTGGCTCAGTTGGTTACGTATCTGACTCTTGAGCCAAAGACCTCGGGTTCGACGCCCGGTGGAGACACAGTTTTTAATTGTGTTTTCAGTCTGGATCTGTGAGACGATTAATATTGTAAGTCTCCAGAATGTGACAACTTGTTATTGGGTGCATGTTAAATTAATATTTAACATAGTACCTGTTAGTTGACCGAGAAGCAAAAATAAAATATAACAATACATGAAATGTGTATGTAATTATTAACTTTCATAATAATAATAATAATAATAATTTGTATAGCGCCGTTTAATGATTCAAGATCATTCCAAGGGCGCTGTTATTTAGATAGATATTATATTGCTCTACGAAACAAAACTGTTTTCAGTCCTTTACAGAAAGTACTCTTACTATTTGCACTGCGGACATCTAGAGGCAATTTATTCCACTTTATAGGACCACTCACACCAAAGCATCGATCATAGTAAGCCGCTTTATTGGCTCTGTCCAACTCCTTTAGGGAGTTGGTACTCTGTGATCCAGAAGACCTAAGTGTGAGATGCCTCCCAGAGAGATCTTTTCTCTGACACAGCTCTTGTAAAATACGTGCTTAGTTGTTCAAATAGTAGTCTCTACAGAGTTCTTTACTTTTTGACGCACTTCTAACAAAAAATATGGACACTAGCACCAAAAATACCGCTTTTATACAGAAAAGTTATAAGAGCTCAAACACCACGCGTCCGGCTGCTATGACAGCGCCTGACCAAACCCATACACCTTTTCATACACCTTTTATATATTTTATACTAATGCACATTCTGCTTGGTACACTTATTTTTAATTTTATTGTAATTTATTAATAAAGAAAATAAAAGATTAAAAATAATAATTGAAAATGCCAATGTATGCCTATAAATTAGCTATATGTGTAATGACCATTAAAATAGTCTATTAGTGTAATAACTATTCAAATAAGCTGTTAGTGTAATAACTATTCAAATAGGCTGTTAGTGTAATAACTATTCAAATAGGCTGTTAGTATAATAACCCTAGCAAAATCAGAAATGATAGGGGGATGTCATCAAAGTTAATACTATATTGAGAAATATTTCCTTTAAAAAGAGGTTATATAATACAATACGGACATGAGTAAACATCTCTCAAATATATGTATGAATAATTTTAATTGAAAATTATTGAACCAAATAACTTTTACGGTGTATGCGATGATAATAAAATTAAAATACATAGATATTCAATTACAATGATCAGAAATAATGTTAATAAACATAAAAATATATTAGATATTTATTAATTAGACCATAAAAATACAGGTCGTCCATTTCTATATCAATATTCATGTTATATTTTACAATTTCAAAGTATTAAAATTAAAATAAATTTATTAAAGCATCAAATAAACTATGATTAATAAATGCAAGCAAAAATACTTTGAATAAAAAACAATTTTTTAGTTACTAAAGCTAATCAAAAGTAAAATCATGCAGATAAATAAATTATTCAATAAATAAAAATTCATTTAAAACCATGGATACATAATACATATTAAATATGTATTGAATTCGCTGAGGATTGTTTTGAAGAATACTACATACTTCAATAAATTATTATGAAACCAATCACCTAAATATAAAAAAAAAAAACTATTCACTTGAGCCTATTTTTATGATTTTGAAAAGACTGTTGATTCCAATATTCATATTGCGATCTGTTTTACATTTTGTCTTAATCGGACGATTTAAACATTTGTTGCTTTTTTATAAACTATGTTTTATTAGTTTGTATAAACCACATTATTGAAATTGCAATTGCAGCTGTTTAGTTTCGAAACAATTCAATTCCAATAACGTGGTCTATACAAAGTAATAAAATATAGTACTAATATAAATTATTTTGTTACAATGTGCCATAAAGTTAATAATTCGATATTTGAGAATATTTATTATTTAGTTCAAAGTACATAATTTTTTGACTGCGGTAAAATGTAATCCTTTGCAAAAACAGGCTGAACGAGCAAATTGTTCCTTGACTGTTCTTGGGCAAAAATCATTATCTCGGCGTACTATACGATACCTATCACCGTTATAGATTGTTAATTTTTGATAAATTGTACTGGCCGCAGAACATCTTAGAATGAGTGAATCTCTGATACATTACATATCAATTTCTGATACATTGTTTAATTAACACAATAAATGAAAAAATGTGAATCAATCGCCTAATTGCATATTTATCCATGATTTAAAAAAAAATAACGTTATTTTGCTTTTAAAATAGAATAGATGCAAATTCATAAACATAAAACTTTAGCAAAACTGCGTTAGGATGAATACTTAAATTTTTAACACCTGTCGTGTAGGTATTTGTTAAAAAATTAAACTATGTATTCAATCGTTTAAAAAAACAAGATGGTTAAAAAATATAAAAGTGACAATTATATTTAGATGAATAGTTTAGCCAATAATGAGTTATTATTTAAGGATTCGCCACAAGTTAAGTGGCAAATATAAATGGTTGCTATCAAATACGACTTTAGAACTACGACAATAATAAATTTATATAAATAAGTACACAGTATCAGACATGTATTGGTTTCCCTTAAAAAATATTGATGTTGACGTTTTGACATGTACAGAAGGTATTGATAAAGAATTAAAGAAAGAAAATATTTTAAATTTGATTATTTTTTCATATGAAATAAAAACTAGAATGAGTTGTATTTTGTTGTTATAACTTATCTTGGGGCTTACGATAAATTACTCGAGACTTCTTTGTTTCGCAGAGACAACCATTAAGTAAAAGCGCTCTTGGTCTTGTTAATGGTGCTATACAAATCTTCGTAGAACAAACTCACACAGAGACGGTAAATGCTGATTGTAATAATTCGTATAGTGAAATTTTATTGTTTTTCATCTGAAGACAGTTTAATTCACATGTAATCTTGTATAAGACAAATACAAAAACTTGCGTTAATTATAAAAACAACTTAATATATCAAACCATCTGAGCATGTCAAAAGTCCAATATCTTACCGAAGCAAACACAGATATTTATCAAATTCAAAATATAAACATGGAGAAAATTGACATTTCCATCAAACTTGAATAAAAATTCAGACACAGATACCTATATTATTTCGTTAATAAGTACATATTTGAAATTTAATATCCTCTTTAATTTACCTACTGTACTAATACGGCACGCAGTGTATATGTAGGTATAAAAGTATCTAGGTTAAATAATAATATAGTAAATAAATATCCTATAACAATTCCTTTGGTTGCCGATACCTGTCTCTTACCCGAATTGAACTCGTAGACTGGCTCTAGTTATAAAAAATATTATAAAAAACTGTCCGCGTTATGCGATAGATGGCGAAATTACAATTATTCAAGTATTTTATCGTTTTTGAATAAATTTAATCAGAAAAGTAGTCATGAAATAAATTATGTGTAAGATACATATAAAAAAAATAGCTACAATAAAGAAAAATAGCTAAAATAAAAAAAATAGCTTTATTGTAGCTATTTATATATAAAATTAAGTAGCTACAATAAAGCTATCAAAGATTGAAGCAATAAAAATATAATTTTATTCTAAAGTAACCCCTGTTGACGGAACCTAACAGTTTTAGTAATTTTTTCGTGTGTTTTTGCTAACTCAAATTGGTCATTATCATATATTTCGCGGTTTTACCGCTATGCAATGTTAGCGATTGGTGAAAAAGGGCCTTAAGCTGTGAGTCCACTGGCTTTAAATAGTTTTCCACTCTTTTTTATTATCATTGTTTTCAGATGTCCCTTAAGAGCCGGGTAATTGAAAATACTAGAGACAAAATGACATCACAAATAGTTTACCACCCATTCTGAATATTGCCTTTATATGTGTGACGAGACTGTTCAATTTTACATTTTAACTAGAGTACCAGTTTTTAACGGATACCATTAGTAAACAAATCATATTAATACCTTCATGAAACAAACTGTTTTGTGAAATCGACAATTTTCAGAATCCATATTTAAACTTTGTATTTTAAAATATGTGCGTTGCGATGGGTAAGATTGAAAATGATTGCGTTATCTGTTTGGTATGTAGACAACAGTTGAGCTAAAGCATATAGTTTAATATGGTCACAGACAAATCTATTTACTGCTAAACACTAATTGTTGTGTCACAAAGATAATAATCATATTATTATAACCTAAACATAGATCAGACATGTGGTTACATCGAAGGAAGATGCTTTGAAACTACATGGTCACAACATGTAATTCTTATACATAACAGTTTTATGTGTAACATGCTCTACATATATTATGTTACAATCTAAACAAAAATTACTACAAAAAAGAAAAATTTTACTAGGCAGTATGAGGAGTTATTTATCTAGTCAATTTTGACACACTGTATGACATATATTATTATGAAATATGTAAAATTAGCAAAAACAAATTGTAATAATAATGAAAAAAAAAACAGACATGAACTGTTAAAATATTTTTTTTTTTGAAAACTGACAGATTTAAGATATTAAATAACAAAAGTATTTCACTAACCATCAAGTGGTTTTTACAGAAGAGCAATTTTCAGCATTTTTTTTATAATTGTTCTTTAAGTTGAAAAAAAAAACTAAAATTGTTATATAGACAATACAGATTTATACTTTTCCTCTATTCGAATGTCTTCAAATATTAAAAACTTTGTTTCTATTGAGATGTAAAGTTTGTCAAAAAATTACCTAAATATTGATTTTTCATCTATGTGGCGATTTTTCAAACCCCATATTATAATGTACGATGTGCTTTGACTAAAACGAAAATAAAAAATATCCATTGCCACGAGAGTTAACTCGTTGGAAGCGGGTTAAAAAACTAATACTAAAATATGCATGTAACTCAATATCGACGAGTATATTGCTTTAGTCAAATAGTCTTTAAACCATCAATATATTTATAGCGACTAAAGTTGGTATTTAATTCAATTTTTTAAATTTTTGGTTTAAATGTGATATTTTAAGATGCATAGCAACACTGAAAAATATACTCCGTGTATTTGATAATATTGCTGGTGAACTGTACAAAAAATTTTCAAATTATTTCTGTACAGGGTATGTCAGCAAAACAGAAATTAAGAAAAACAAAACTAATATACACATCCGAGTGTGTCAAAATTTAATATAATGTGTGAATAAGTTACATTAATTTGAAAACAAATTGGTACATCAAATGAAACTTAACGTTACACATTATCATTAATATAATTTTCATTATTTTTTCTAGGTGGATACTAATTATTATTTTTATTATTATATCAAGGACACATAAACACAATAATTTATGTTCAAGTTTGACTGAGTTTATATTGAAAAAAGTATTTATTTTCATAATTACCTCACGTTTAACACCATACACAGATAAAATAAAAATTCAATACTTCACAGCGAAAACATTTAAATAAAAAAACGTGCATAAGCGTAAATGTGTGATTAATAAAACCCGAAAAAGCCGACACTACGTTTCACTAGCAACACCGAAACAAAGCATAAACAAAAATGTATTTTTTACACACACACACACATGCGCACATAGATAATATTCAATAGCCATATAAATATATACATATAATGTGTTTAACACTAAATATAGGATGAAATAATTAAAATAACACAATATACAGTTATTTATTTTGATGCATTTTACTAATGTATTTTTTATATAGGTACCCAAATTAGCACTGCTAATAATTATGTATCAATGCTGAAAAGATAAAAAAAGAGGATCAAGAAAGAGGCATTTGATCCTTATTTTCGTTTGAAATCTCTATTACAGTCTTTCAAAATTTTTAAGTCAAATTGATTGGAATTGAAATTATTACTGCAATGATTACTTAATTCAAAATTGACAAAAATACAAATTGTCAATAAATTATTCCAGTGGTGGCAATTGACTTAAAAGCATAACAATTTTTTTTCAGGGTATTACTGAATTTAATACTTAAATAAATTTGTTCAGACAAATCACGTTGGTAAATACATATAAAAAAGTTAAATATACCTAGGGATAATTTGGCACACACTTCATTTATAAATTGGGTGTTAAATTTTACATACATTTAGTATATGTATATTATTACATCTAAATAAACAGGTATATAATAGTTTCTACAATTTTCGGACATGGATTTTATGGTATAATTCAATATACATGTTAGTTACATAAATTTACTTGGCACTGATATTGACATTATAAGCCTAGCTTAAAATAATTCAAATACAAAGTACATTAGAGTGAAAGACAGGAACTGTAGCAAAAACTTTGCCAAAATTGTGACAGCACATAATATGTTACAAAATATAGATATATATAATCGTTTTTCATTTATGAAATCCTTTAAATAAGCGTAAAAGTTTGAATTGTAGACAAACGAAACAGTACAAAGCTGGATGTATATAGATATTAAAAAAATATACTTACAATATTATTGTAAATAATTAGAAAAATTCATTATTGACCAATGCATGGTTATAGTAATTTGGCAAAAAAGAATCATATGTGATTGATTACACCTCAATAAAAATAAAGCAGTACATTTTTTGGTGTATGTTTCAAACAAGAAACTGGAAAATCATCAAATACATGTAATTTACTTTCCTATCAATATAATTTTGGAAGTTGTAGACATTTCGATGCAAAGGGGCTTGAAGAAAACCAAGGCAACCTACTGCCATCTGTTGAGATATTATTTAAACAACAATTGTCTGATTTCCAGAATTTGTTTACAGAAAAATTTATTCCTGGGGGGCAAGTCTGGTTGTTTATTTACCCAGGGTATGGAATCATTCCATTTTATAAACCTCATGGCAAGTCCCGTCTTGGGTTTTGGTGAGCGAAATAACGATTTCACGGAGATTCCGCGAATTAGTACCAAATGGCAAGTCCCGTTCAGGGTAATCGAAAAGATTCCATCGATAATCGGGGTTTTGATTTCGCTTGCAAAATGGTCGCGTTTTGCGAGCTGTCAAATTTGTCCAAAGTTTAAAATGACGAATCTTTTATAAATTTCAGAAAAGTGCATCAACTTTTATGAAAGTATACAAATAAAACATTAATGTTTCATTCAAAATTATTTATTTTGATCCAGAAAGGTTATTTGTGAGCAAAATGACCACTTTAATATTACGTCTTTTTTGTTGTTTCTAGCATGTTTCTCTTGCAAAATTGATTGTTTTTCTATGTTTCGTTATCTTTGGTTTTAATAAGGAGGGAAATATAAAATGTGTCAAGACATTTCTCGGATCTTCTATAATGTTATTTTTCCGCCTCGACTGTATTAATAATATATTAAATTTGTCAAAAATAAAATTGGATTGATTTAGAATTTACGTTTTGAGTTAATTTTACCTACTAAGCTAGCGTGTAATTTTTGAATAAACTCAATAATGATTTTGAAAGCAAATCATTCTGTGAGAAGGACATAGGTACTTATTTTAATGCTAAATTACTTCTGTCTTGTTTGTGCATACTTCATTTAATCAATTTATTATTGATTTCTGACAAGTTCTTAGGTAAAGTAACATTTTAGTTTTAATCTATACCTATATTTATTATTCAATCAATAAAAAATTGCAATAGGTATGTAGGTAAACAGTACATGTTTTCATTTGATTTTTTCCATAATAAAATACATACAGGAACTTACAGTTGTTGAACATGTAATTTATAATGTGTATAAAATAAAATACTTATACATATATGAAATAATCATGGATATATAATAAATGATTTAATTTAATAGTTTTGTAAATACACTCGCCTCATTTCGATGAAAACAAAATTATTCCCTTCACACTAAAACAAAACGCGCGCGCGAAAAATATACGGCATGTACTTTGGTGAAGCGCCGCGCAAACGTATTACTGCGCTGTTTAGATTCGACTATGAAAGGTTTGCACGAAATACCGTGTATAAATATATACCCGGGTAAAATAGATTTCGCTGGTGTGACGAGACTAGCCAACGGGTAACCGAAAAGTGAAATGTAAATGAAATCGTAGTGAACCAGACTTGCCCCCCTGGTTTGATCTATCTATTAAGTAGCTTTGATTGAGATGTATTGAATCAAATATTATTTACTCACTTTTAGACCCTCTAGGCGACAGATGCAAAAGAAAGAGAAATATTCATAAGATGTTTATATTAAAATATAAATTAAAATTAGAGGATTTCATAATTATTATAAAATATTTTTCATTTTTAAAAAAATTAAAAAAAAATAGTTTACAAAGAATAAGCTATCGAAATCGCCAACTTGTTAAACAATCAACGACAAAATCGTAATGAATCAATATAAAAATTATATATTTTCAATAAATTCAAATTCAACAAAAAAATTTAATAGACATAATTAATTTATGATTTGATCATTAATTTTGATAAACACATCACATTTATCAGGTAAATATTTTCAATATTTTTCATTTTAGAATGCCAAAGACTAAAACGTAACGTTTCACAATATATATGAGTTGTAAAATTCACAACAAAATGTAACGAGATAGATATAATACATCAAATTGTAGGCCCAAAATATAGTAACAAGTCATTCACAGCTTCCCTCAATAGGCCCAATTCATATTATAATAATTGAAACCTACCAATTTCGATCAAATTGGCACAATGAATATTTTAATTCAATATAAAAATCAGTCGGTTCTCAGGTATAATAATATAGTTAAATCTATTTATATAATGATATTCCCTTATTCCTATCTGTCTTACAAAATAATTACAAGCCAAATTTAATTCTTGTCAAATTTCGTCACATGTTATATAAAACGATGATTAAAGGGAATATCAAAGTGCACAGGGAATAAACATTATTGAAAGAATTAATTTGTGCAACGATTCACAGTAAATAGAAGTATTTATATTTTAATATTGCAATGTTTATATTTGATTTTTTCACGGAGTTTCCCTTTCATTAACAAGTAAAAAACATAAATAATAAAATATTTTGATCCATTTTAATAACAGCAAGACATAATTACAGTAGAAGCTTTGATAATCTGAGCTCCCAGAAGACAGGGTAATACCATAAATTTTTATTGTAATATACTAGATGTCGTAGTTAGCAAATTTTGTATGAATCGAAGTGAGTCTTTTTTCCGGGGGATTTTTGACGTTTTGGTTCCAGACCACATCATTTTTCTATAGAGAATAACGACTAATGTGAATTGTTTTCGGATTTATTTGTATAAAAAACATTTTAATTATCAAGGTTTAGAGAACAGTTATAAGATGTGCTGAAATATGTTGCCAACCAAAATGTCAAACGCGCGATATTCCATGACTCACTTTTTGCACGGAGTACTACATCTAGTATACTATAATAAAAATCTATGGGTATTATGGAAGCCAAAAAGATTCTTTTACGTCCATCTAACATGATTGTTTTCTGTGAATATACAAACTATATTACTTAACAGATTTAAATGTAAGCACTTAGTGTCTCATATAGGCATAAATAATCTTTTTTTTGTTTTACTGTACAAATAAATGGTCTAATATATATTTTTAATACAGAAAATATATTTTTAAGAGTATTTTATTCATCCAGAATAACTAATTTTTTATTGTCCAGATTATCAAAGCCCTACAATAATATTTTTAATAATAAATAAAATTATATTGCACAATAAAGAAACTTGAACACAAGATTCATATAAATAATTTATGTCACATAATGAAAATTATATTACACCACAAATAAATGAACATATTGTTAAAATAATATGACACATGAAAAATAATCCTCAAACAATCAAAATACTTGCGTTTTCTGTTTGGAGTAATCTTGAATCTTGTAATAGATTTCTATTACAAGATTTTATTATAATTTTTTTATTAAATCGGGATCAATATTCTAATTGTGGGGCACCGTGGAGGCTATACGCTCCTTGAGACTGACAAAGTGTCCTTGGACTTGTTGCAGTTGCTGCTTTAGCCTGTCGTTGACCTGGCGCTGCAACTCTTGTACCTCTAGTATCTCCCGTCTCAAATTCTGATAGTCATTTCGAACCTATATGGATCAGCAATCATATTATTGTTCAAATTATTTGTAAAATTGTAATTGATACAACAAAAGTACAGATTGGGATAAAATCAATGTGAGGTAATAGAAATTTATGCAATGTTGACATAACTCTTATTCTATATATCAAGTATTTATATCAAGTCATTTTAGTGGAACAAAAAATGTTTTTTTTTATGAGTGTGAGAGGAAACAAGAATACCCAAGATATTTTGTATCTAAATAATGGTATTTTCGTCTTTTGTCTGTGTAGTCATAGCTCTTTTGTCTGTGTAGTCATAGCTCTTTTGACTGTGGAATTTGTGGCAGCATTTAATTTTGTCAATAATATAGCCACTGATGTTTTAACAAGCTTTTTTATTCAACAAGTTTCATACATAACGGGATAAATAATTACAATTTTAGCATATGAATTATGAATGATCGCAACATATCAAAGTTGCCATTCATAACGCCATCGTAGTGCCAACCTTGACGTATGCAAGTGAAACCTGGACATGGCAGAAGACGCATGAAAGTAGAATAAATGCAGTTGAAATGAGATCGTTAAGAAGGATTTGTAATAGAATGATGTATGACCGGGTAAGAAATGAGGACATAAGGAAAGAATGTAAAATGAAGAAAGATGTCATTACTAGAATGAAAGTGAACACATTGAGATGGTTTGGTCACATGGGGAGAATGAATGAGGAGCGCCTGACGAAGAAAATATAATATACAGAGCGGAAAGGAATGGAATGAGAGGTCGGGGATGCCCAAGAAAGGGATGGCACGACCATGTGAACGAAATTTTGAAAGATGGAAATGTTAGAAGTGTGAGCAATAGACGAACATGTATGAGACGATCCATGAATGTGGACGAGGCGAGGGGTGCGTGCCAGGATAGAAAAATGTGGCGTTTGGTTCTCTCTGCCTACCCCGCAAGGGACATGGCGTGATGGTATGTATGTATGTATGAATTATATTATTCTGATGGATGCAATACATAGAAATATATATGTGAAAAGAGTTAGAAAAAGCCAGCTTTGATTGTAATTTGATAAAGCTATATAATTTACCAATACATTCACGACTGAGCAAAAAAATGTAAATAATATTTTGACTACAGTCACATCCGAAAAAAGAAAATATAATTGATGAAATAAAAGTACTTACCAGTCAATATAGAAGGGAAGGAATAGAATTATAATTTTTTACACAAACGATTAGTATAATTTTGTTTTAAGAAAAAAACGGGGCTCTCCTGTTTAATAATAGACACACTGTTAAATCGAAAATGCATTTTCATTTTTTTATTAAAATAGATTTAATGATTCTGTTTTAGAATAGGTTAGATCAGGTTAAGTTGGGTTAGGTTAGGTTAGATTGTTTTAAATAGGATAGCTTAGTCTTCACACCAGATTTTTTAAACCTAACCTACAATAGTTTGGTAAAAGTGGGTCGGTTAGGTTTATTTGTGAAAAAAGAAAATATAATTGATAAAATAAAAGTACTTACCAGTCAATATAGAAGGGAAGGAATAGAATTATAATTTTTTACACAAACGATTAGTATAATTTTGTTTTAAGAAAAAAACGGGGCTCTCCTGTTTAATAATAGACACACTGTTAAATCGAAAATGCATTTTCATTTTTTTATTAAAATAGATTTAATGATTCTGTTTTAGAATAGGTTAGATCAGGTTAAGTTGGGTTAGGTTAGGTTAGATTGTTTTAAATAGGATAGCTTAGTCTTCACACCAGATTTTTTAAACCTAACCTACAATAGTTTGGTAAAAGTGGGTCGGTTAGGTTTATTTGTAGTTATAATTGCGACTGGCGTGAGCCAGTTGCATTATATATTAACAAAAGTACCTAACTAAAATGTTAAAAAAATAACTAAATTAGTATTTGTACCAAACTTTTGTTGGTTAGTTTTAAAAAATCTGGTGTGAATATAACTTGAACGATTTGTCCAGAAAATATAACAGTACCGACAAATCTATGAATAAGTGAAAAATCATGACATTCAATCTGACATTATAATAAATACTTAATAACTCTTGTGAGGCCTAGATTGGAAGAACTTAGGCCAGAGTCCAGTTTAAATAGTTATCCAATTAATTGTAAATTTGTGTACCTACTACAGTAATTAATATTACAGAGAATGAGGAATTTAACAAAAGGAGTTATAACTTCAGTCAGATTACATTTTAAAGAATTAGGAATCAAACTGTTTGAATAGATAGATATTTTTTAATACATGCAACTTTATAAAATAATATTCAAAACAGTGATTTCATTATTATGAAACACATTAAAAGTTAAGTTGATTTCAAGTATCCATTTGCTTTTTATACATTAATTTGAATACATAGTAAGTAAATTGAGTTTTATTTATCCAAACCTCGGTTACACTTTCCAGAAGTCTAAGTACAGACGTTTCAGGATTTTGATCAGGCTCTGATATTTGTCTCTCTACCGTGTCTATTTTATATGCCATCATGTCCAAACGTTCGTCTGTTCTTTTTACCTAGAAAAATACTTGAATGTATCGCTTAAACATTTACTACCAGCAACATATCGTGCATCGGCAACGAGAGTGAAAAAAAATACTAAACTGACTTATGCCATAAGATCGCCTTTTTTGAACTTTATCTGCAAAAAAAACCTTATAATTACTTATAGTGCAGTTCCTTGCCGAGATATGGCGCAAAATACTCTTTTTACGGACTATAGTGTCATATCAACGTTAGTACAGAGTGGACGTGCGTTTGGTGTGTGTAGTAGTGTCATAACCTGTGTAATAACCTTGTTGCGGTAAGAAACATTCATGTGTTTACTTTTATTTCGGCAAAAATAGACACAAAATGTAATATGACAATATTTTTGAGTAATTCTTCTGAAATATTATAAAGATAGCGAATAAAACAGTCACAGCAATATAATAGTTAAACATAAAGTGTTTTATTTCATGTAAATATCATTCATTTTGTCTAAAAAAAGACACATCAGGAGAATTTTTTAAAAAAAAATAAAAAAAAATATACAAATGTTCAACAGATTTTTATGTCTGTGAAAATATTATAATAGTATTATAATATTGATTAATCTATTTAAATATAGCATTACATTTCCAATATGTCATTTCAGTAAATTTTAAATGAGATTTTCTGATACAAGAAATATTAAAATGCGATTTCCCAAAAACTACATTTTTAATGTTGTGACACTCTCGGTGCCGATGCGCGATATGATGGTGTTTTTGACAGTTGAGCTCTCATGTTATTTTTTAATTATTGATATTTAAGCATAGGGAGACAAATGCGGTACTTCATTTAAGTAGGTGTACACAATGAAGTACGGTATTTGTTCCCCTATGCTTCTTTTGCATAACAGGTGCAACAAGCAAAACAGTTGCTTTCATAACTAATCATTTACCTCACGCTAAGCTATAAATAAGTATAAGTATTTTGTGAAATGTCCAAAGATCAAAAAGGGCCATCTCACATTGGCACGAGTATACGCCTGGAAAAGCATTATAAAAATCAACTGTCTAATAGAGGATAATTTCAGAATGACTGGTTTGTGGCTAGCAAACAATTTATTTTCTTTAAAAAAACCATTGCGGTTTTTGTGCATTTTTACTATTTTATAACGTGTGCCGGTGTTTCATACGCATTTAAATCGAAGTTAATTTATTTTTCGATAGTATTTTCATAAATAATCAGCTAGTTTATCCTAATTTTAAGAGCAACACCTCATTATACATAAATGTATTCGCGTATTGTACAATAAAGGCATTCAAACTTTAAAAAAGTATGTAATTACAAACTACATAAACTGTGAATTGTTTAAATAATTCGTTACAGAGAAATGAATGGGCGCAAACAATAATATTTTGAATTCGAACACCCGATAAATAAATAAATTGACAATCAATAAACAAAATAAACGTTGGACTTACAGAATTTTCCAAATTTACAACTGCTGCGTCCATTTTCAATATCATTTATTCTATACACTAATAATTGCACTTGTTTTCACTCACAAAACGTTAATCGATTATTTTTGAAGATTAAAAAATAAAAATATATCTGACATAATTTCGGAAATGACGGAAAGTCGGAAATGGTAACATAAAGCACAGAAACATAATAGAAATGTCAAATGGTTATACATAGATAAAAATGAAAATAAACTAAAAATAATTAAGTTTCTTTTATATTACGTAGTAAATTGCCAATATGAAAAGATTTTTCTCAAAAAACAACAAAAAATATTTTTCAAATAGACAGCCTTTCCTCTGTGGTAAATCTACATCAATGTAGGTGTGGGAGTCAGAAATTGGGTCATTAATAGGATTTCGCAGTCCTACCCCACTCCACAGGGAAAGTTTTAGAACTATGTAGTTCTTTTCATCCCCGGAGTGGTTACACGTTGGACAAAACAAGAACTACTATCAAGCATATTTCATACCACTACCACTAAGAATCTAACCACAAACGTGGAGGCCTTTCAATCATGGCGAGGGTTTCCCACCCAACAGTGCCACGGTTACCTGTGACTCAACAGGGAACCTTCACCACGCCTGTAGTACTTTCAGATATTCGATTTCCATGCCAAGCGCAGCGTCGGCTACACCTGTCTCATCAGCATGTTGGACTACAGCCGAGAGGGATGTGCCCACCAGTCATGCCGGAGGGTTCCTCCACCCCTAAGTACTCGTGTTAGCGATTTACAGGAATCACGCCACGTGGACAGTACTTTCACTTCTTCGATTTCCACACCCAGTGAATGATGCAGGCTGGATCCTCGCCGCGTGTGACGAGTCACCGTCGAGAGAGACATTAGGGCGATTGCCTTACTCTTCCATAGGTAAGAATTGAAGGGGGCACCGACCTTTTGCCCAATATCCTAGGATGGGGCTGCGGCCACCCCCAACTTTACTGGTTAGGCCCCTATGGCCACAACCTAGTACCAAAATAATTTGGGTCAGAATGAAAAATATTCTCTGGTAGCATTATAGCATCCTTCTCTCATGAGGGGTGGCCCAAATTCTGCGATCTGAAGCAATGTTCTTTTTTCTGAAATAGCTTGTTTGGGTGATAAAGGAATCACCAATGACGAACATATAATAAATCTCCTGCTAGCGATACAAAAATAGGCAGGCTTCTAAGTTGGTGAACGTAAAATGACACAGAGATGTGAACAACAGCAGCATCACCTATACCTTACCTTGCTTTGATTCTCTCACCATCTTCAATAGCTCTACAGCCCATACCGAGCCTTGGCCTCCAGCAATTTCCTCCTCCAAACTCTCCTGTCATTTGCTGCGATCCTCCAGTTTGGCACATCTATTAGCTGGGACGTATCCCTTAAAATATCTGTCCTATCGCAACCTAAAATCGCATTCTAAAAATTGAAAATTACGTAAATTGCGTTTTTCATTCCACTGTGATCTTATAAATGGCCCAATATTTTGAAAGGAAGGTGCTGCGGAGGATATATAGCCCAATTTGTAACAGTGGAGAGTTGCGATTCAGATCCAACCAGAAGCTCCATGAACTTAACAAAGTTCCCATCATCTTCTCCAAAACAATAATGATTGGGAGACTTAGGTGGTCTGGACACGTACAAAGGCAATAAAGACATTCCAAAAACAATTTTGTATGGTAGGTACACCGGGAGAAAGGAGAGCTGGAAGGCTAAAGCTTCAGTGGTTGGACAGAGTTGTGAAGGATGCTCATAGCATTGGTCCTATGAAAACCGTAACTTCCAGGACTGCAAAGATAATCATGGTAGTGAATTCTACAGGAGGCCAAGACTTGACCTGGGTTGTACAGCCACAGATGATGATGATGACCAATATCATTCATTGACTGATAAAATCCTCGAGTATATAAATTTACTCATTTAAGGTTTAGTGCCATGTGTAGCGCATTATTTTTAAAAGGCACCCTTTGAAATAGGTCATCAATAATATTTAAATAATTATCTGAGTTCGTAAATAATACAATTTCAGTTATTTTCAAAATAACAATTTCTTAACTGTCTACTTTATGTAACTAAAAAAATCATTCAATTATGAAACTGAAAGAATCATACAGCAAAACACATATTATACCTTTTTTTTAATGATAGGCATTTATATTATTTGTTATTTTTTAGTAATATTATATGTTATTGAAATAAATGAACCGCACAAATGACTGTGCTCCTCCCTCGAACACGAGATTTGATCTCAACTGAGGGATGAATAAATCTTAATTAATTTAATTTTAAGATACTTTTTGTAATTCTTTTTATTATTAATGTATAATTGTTATTTTATTAAATAAATAAATAAAAAATAAAATATAAAATATTCTTTTTGTAGTATTTCCCTTCACATTGAGTATTTTTAGGTCTATGTTGCACAATTTGAACCTACGATGGATCTAAGCTTGGTTAAGGATGTATTTCTTTTAACTCAGAGGAGTTTTCTAGCGAAGCATTTTAATAAGTAATGTTCTTCTTCTTCGATGGCGCTACAGCCCAAGTCGAGCCTTGGCCTCCTTCAACTTCTGTCTCCAACCCCGTCTGTCCTCAGCTGCCGTCCTCCAGTTTGTAATGCTTAGGAGCTGTACTGCATAATAAGTAATGTTAGAGGCAATAGATTTTTTTTTTTTTTTAATATGGATTAATCAAAAAGAATCTCTAACATTACTCTAATAAGTAATGTTAGAGATTATTTTTGATTAATCCATATTAAAAAAAATCTATTGCCTCTATAAACATAATAAGAAAAGTAGAAACAATAAGTCATATTTAAAAACAAGTGTATAATTGTATATTTTTAATCCCATAAAAAGGAGCTGTACTGCATAATAAGTAATGTTAGAGGCAATAGATTTTTTTTTTTTTTTAATATGGATTAATCAAAAAGAATCTCTAACATTACTCTAATAAGTAATGTTAGAGATTATTTTTGATTAATCCATATTAAAAAAAATCTATTGCCTCTATAAACATAATAAGAAAAGTAGAAACAATAAGTCATATTTAAAAACAAGTGTATAATTGTATATTTTTAATCCCATAAAAATATCCTTCAAAATAAAATAAATTAAGTAAAGGTAACTAAAAAAATTGGTAACTATAAAAGAAATACATAATATATCACAAAAATATCACTAATCAATGTTGAGATCTTGAAATCCTTTTTCTATCTTGGATTTCTTCTTTGACTTCTTTGAGAACATGTGTCGATTCTTTTCCTCTGCATCGAAGTACGGTTTGAGCGCAGTCAATTTTTCAATATTCTTTTTGTGCAATGTTTGTATGTCTGGTAGATCACCGCCATAGTCTGGGGGCAAACATCTTTTGGGCAAAATAGTCCTGTGGAAGTTATCCAAGTCAACATCGGGAGGGAACAAATTAAGCTGAAAGAAAACATAAAGAGTCATGATTTATTTTATTATGTGTGTGTAATATTTCCTTATGTCTTGATTCAGGATTAAACACCCATTAAAAAAATATTCATTGTCTTAAACTTTTTATCTAAAATAAAATTTTATGACTGGCTACATCATTGATTTTACAAAAATAAGATAAACATAAAGATTGTATTTTTTGCGTTAGCAATCTTAAATATACAATACTAATATGGTATAGTTGTCGCCAAATATCTTGAACCAGGGGGGCAACTCTGGTCAACAGGCGGATTCAAAACCATCCATGTTTACCCATATCATAATGGAGTTTGATAACATCTCATGATATTATAGAACTCCATAAGATAATTATATCCATGATATGGGTAAACATGAATGGTTTTGATTCCACCGGTTGACCAGACTTGCCCCCAAGACTTACGGGTGCGCAGAGCACAAATTTGTGTTTTTGATTTGTTGGTATACGTGCAAATCGCACCCTTTCTCGGCGAAATGACTCAAGATATTTGGGAACAACTAAAACATAGTTTAATTTACATTTTTTTTGTAATATATGAGAAAAATATGAAACATATTTTTTAAACAGAGTCTGGTCCATGAAGGTATAATACTAGTATTGTATCTGTAACTGTAAACTGACACTGCTAAGGTATCCCATTGTAACGTCATCGTAACTCTTACACAATGATTAGATTTAATATTTAACTCAGTAGATACTGATTGAGCGGCAGTTTAATATTTTTTTAAATTGATTACAATAAAATGCATATTTATATGTACCTGGTGAGTAATAATTTATTTTATTTATTTATTTTATTTTATTGATTTACAGAACCAACAGTTTACAATATAAATTTACATTAGCTATGTTATATGAATCCAGTTATTAACCTCTAAAAGGTTCTTTTAAATACTTTAATTTAAACTAAGTAATATATTTAACAATTGCAATTTTTATTAAACATATGTAAGTACTTTAAAACATTCGAAAGAAAAAGTTAAGAAGAGTAATAAGCCTAACCCCAATACTGACAAACCAGTCAATATTGAGCTCACTACATCAGTTGATACAGTTCAACGCCTAGGTAGGTACCTAATTAATAAATAATATTTATTGTTACAAGTATGCAACGAAGTATGCACCACAAAACCAATGTAGGAGACAAAACAAACAATATCATGTAATCGTGTGGGAGGTCTATGTACATTTTTTATTAATTTTATATATTGTATTGAAATAAAAATTAAACTTAGATTATTGTATGTTTTGAATGAAAGTAATGTTAAAACGTATTTTTATTTCGTAGGATGTTAGTGAAATTTTTAAGCGAGATATTAAATATAACAACGTCATTGAGTTTAGTATTAAAAATATAACAAGATCGATCAATCGATAATGAAGAAAAACCCGATTTCCAAAGAATTATCTTCCTTTTATACTCTTATTTTTATTTCAGTAGAATGTCCAGAGATTTGTGATTTTCTAGTACTCAAATTAAGTTGATAAAATTAAATTTATTCTATTTTAAATGTTAATGTTTTAGCATAGCAAAAATCTGTGCACTGTTACTATTATGATTGTAACAGATGATGGGAGTTTATTAAGAATAAAAAAAATAAATATTTTATATGACTGACCAGCGCTATGAGTTCCTTCTTCATAAACGGTTTCATCAGCATCATCACTTTGTCAAAGAAAGGTACCGTGTTCATAATAAGAATCTTTTGAATCCTCATTGGCATACCTTCCTGAATGTAAGTGAAAAACTTCGCCAAGGAACTGGAAATAAAAGAAATGGTTTCAATTAATTGATTCTACGATAATTGAATAAAATATTTTATCATTGAAACTCCATGATGCCACAGAATAACTTTAGATTATTAATAGATTATAATGATGACACATTGCAGAAATGAGAGCATTGTACATTGTAATTTAGCATTGTATATTTATTGCTTGTGTAAATTCTTACATTTCTGTAATATAAAAAAATACTCAGTTGGAAATAATTTAATTTGACAGTAAGACGGCCATGATGGATAGAGTAACAAAGTGTTTAAAATATAGTATAAAACAAATTAGTACACTCACCCAATATTGACTCTTGTCAAATGTCCAAGTTTAACTCCTTTCATATCGAAAAGCAGTAAAATTCCTTTTGATGGCCCGTGTTCGATGATAACCCGATCTAAAATAGAAAAACATCTGTAAGTAATAGAAATCATCAATATTTGGAAATGTTTCTCTCACATGTTGATGAGAAATGAGTTTTTAATTTTTTGTTTGAAGAGTGAATACCTATATGAAATAATAATGGGTATCAAAAAAATACTCCTAAAAAATAGACATACAGCCCCATTTACAAATGTTAATTCTAACTCACATCATAGGGGAGAATTTAGTGTTTCTACAACCGACTTCTTTTAATATAATTTGCAATACGATATGAGTCAAATAACTCACATTACTAACTTATTACTCACAAATAACTCACATTACTAACTTATTACCCACAAATAACTCACATTACTAACTTATTACTCACATATAACACAAATAACTCACATTACTAACTTATTACTCACATATAACACAAATAACTCACATTACTAACTTATTACTCACAAATAACTCACATTACTAACTTATTACTCACATATAACACAAATAACTCACATTACTAACTTATTACTCACATATAACTCACATTACTAACTTATTAAATTGCTCTTTATACCCAACCTTGATACTTAATTTTTTTAATATTAAAGTGTAAATAACCAGTTATGTAAATAAAAACTAAATAAATCGGGCAACATAACTGTACAATGATACTTATATAAGGAAAAAATGTACCTACATGTTATTTTCTATGACAATATTCTTTACAGTTACAAATCGTTAAAAAAATTATATAATATTATTTCTTCCATAAATTTTTATCCAATAATATTTACTATTTTGTTTACATGTCTAGTTTATTCAACTCAAAAGTATTTATTCTCAAATACTACGCTAATTTTATATTTTCAAAGCATATGTTTTTAAATCAATTTTTCAACAGGTACTAAGGCTTGAATTTATAAAACGTACAAAGAATTTTCTCAATGCGTAGAATGACAAACTCCATACATTTCAGTGTGATAAGTATTGACTTAAGTCCTAAGAATGGTTTATAAATACAGCCTTAAGTGTTTCGTCGTGGTGTTTTTGTGAGTATGGCGTAATACGTAAAGCGTACCATTAGCGCACTATGACATTTTGTACTATTGTGTTTTTGTATATTTGGAGCAATAATATTTATGTATAACATAGGTACTATGAAATTTTGTATTTTTGTGTATATAAAGTAAGAATATGTATAGCATACAATGAAATTTTCTGGATATGAAGTAAGAATATGTTCAGCGTAATATGAAGTTTTGTCTATATGAAGTAAGAATATATACAGCATACAATGAAATAATGTGTATATGATAATGTATATAAGACACGCATGGAGTTGTTACTGTAGTGAACGGTTCCTGTTCGTCTCCCTATTCTATCAATTCAGGAGTCCCTCAAGGGTCCATTCTATCTCCGACTCTATTCCTCCTACACATTAATGACAGTACAGTCCGTGACAGTTTTTCTTTTGGCAAGTCTCCTAAACAGAAGCTCTGAAAAAAATCATCTAAAAATAAATAACTACCTCCACCACATTAATACTTGGGGTGAAAGAAATGTTGTCTCGTTTAACGTATCACAAATCCAAGACTGCCTAATTTCTGTGAAGAGGAACCCTAATGAATTGCTAGTATTTTTCAACGGAAACACTCTACCTAACACCAAATCTATCGACCTGCTTGGAGTATCTATAAAAAGCCAACTACACTACTGAGGCTCCATTGAAGCTAAGGTGAAACTCGCCTCCCAAAAATTGAGCCAATTTATATTGATTTATATAGAATTTAGATTTTTGATGACTCAAATATTTGTTCTCTTGAATTTGGTAGTCACCTCTGGAGTGGCACCCCCCAATATCTACTGAATACCCTCAATGCTGTACAAAGGCGTGCTGTACATCTGATTGACGACTCATCATTGACTTATGGATTACAATCACTAGACCACAGATGCAAGGTCGGTATTCTAAGTATATTCAATAGATACTACCTCGAAAGATGCTCAGAAGAAATTGCCTCCCTGGTCCCTCTTCCACCCATTCACAATAGAGTCACTCGTTTTACTCAATCTCAACACCCGTTCACAGTAAATCTTCAATTTACACAAACCAGTCGCTTCTCATACTCTTTTATTAACACAGCAGCGGAACGATCTTCCGAATTCGGTGTTTCCAATTTCTTACAACCCGGGTCTTTTTAAAAGCCGAATTAATATTTTCCTGAGCAGATTGCATATCCTCCCCAACGCTACGTAGTGCGCTTCTTCTGAAGAGTATAATGGACCCAAATCCTAATAGCTGGTGTCCCTTACATGTTAAAAAATATAAAAAGAATATGTATAGCGTACTGTGAAATTTTGTGTACATGACGTAAGAATATGTACAGCGTAAAGTGAAATTTTGTGTATATGAAGTAAGAATATGTACAGCGTACAGTGAAATTTTGTGTATATGAAGTAAAAATATGTACAGCGTACAGTGAAATTTTGGGTATATGAAGTAAGAATATGTACAGCGTACAATGAAATTTTGTGTTATCTACAGCCCAAAGTACAAATTCGATTAACTTCATAATATGTGTAAAGTGCATGAAATCAAATTAGTTTTCTGTAGCAAGCAATGTATTTTTTAATATCATAATACAATTAATTCAATTTATACCTTTGATTAAATAATTTATTAAAGTTATATAAACTCACCCATCGTCATCATGAGCATCTTACAGCTGGCGTTGAATATATATTTGTCTGGAGAGGAGTTCTGTAGTCTGTGGTATATTATCAAATATCCATCGTCTGATCTTTCAGGAAATAAACTAAACTCTCTGAAAATAAAACAAAAATATACTATAAAAACAATTAATGCAATAAATTTTTTAACGAAAAATAAATCTAGAAAGTCACAATTAATTAGTTATTAATAAAATTAATTAGTTGTAGTATTGCACATACTTTTCTTTCTCTAATGCTTTTTAAATTTGGTCCCTTTTATTTTGTATTTTTATAATCTACCATTTAACTAAGTTTGTAAAAAAAAAATTAACCATCTCAGATTTCACAGTGAAACTAATACTATACATATAGTGCACAAACTATATAATGTTATTGGATATTACTCATAAGCAAAATTTTACAATACAGTTTGAGTTTTATGAAACAAAGCATACAATGGGGCCTAGCCAAGATGGCAAGTTAAAAGTTAACATTTGGAGAAACGTTCGTGAGTTGGTCCGGTGTGACTTAATCAAACGTCAAATCCCATACAAAAAAAATAACGTACGAGCCAACCAACCAACATTTCTCCAAACGTTAACTTTTAACTTGTCATCTTGGCTAGGCCCCCTGACCACATAAATATAAAAAAAAACTTTAACACAGATACATTTAGTAACATTATTTCACAAATTTTATTTGCATAAATTTGACTTATTATTAGTGATTTTTGTGTGTGAATAAACTTGATGAAAAGATTTTACAATGTGAATAAGTATATAAAACAATGGGATTCTGTAATGAATCTAATGCACACCCAAAGATTATACAATTACATTTTTATAACTCACCCTATACGGAAGATGATTTTTTATTTAGAGTAATATTATTATAAAGGGTTTTAAATTTACATTACATAAATACAAATTTTCACAAGCAAAATTTACAATGATACTTTTGAATATGTACAAATATTACAATGGAAAATCTGCACCCACCAAGATTTTTAATGTCCCTACGAGGTACCTACTCACAATCAGTGGCGGCTGGTGACCTTAAATCTTAGAAGGGCTCAAAATTATAATTATACCTAGATGAGAAATTAACTTACTTCAGGAACCAGAAAGCAGATATGTGACACAATATTATATTCGTATATTAAAATTATCATTGTTTTCCATAGTACTTTTGTTTATCGAAAATTAAAACGTAAACCTGATCATTTATGCTGTATTTGGTTTGGTTTTAAATAACGTTTGTAATAAAATGCATCGATAAATTATAAAATATTGAATTTCGATCATACAAAAGCTGATGAAATTTTAACATACAAAATTGAAAAACAAAACTTCTGACAACAGCCGCAAGACTGCTTCTTGATTTTACACATTTTATGTCTAATATCATTTTTGTTTGCAATATTGTGGTATCAATTCATTAAATAATAATAATTATATATTTCGGATGATTTATAGTTTAAGCTATGTAATATCAATTAATGTTAGCCTCAAGGAATTGCAACTGCTTACCTAATGTTCGATCATCGTAATGCACAACAAAATATGAATGAATGAAAATATACTATAACCCTTCGCGGGCACCGGGCACTGCCCCGTTTTGCTCGAAATCGGCATACATTCAGCGTGTAGGTACAGACTGTACAGCGAGCTGCGGCGGCAGCGTGAATTGTATGGGTTCTCCGGGCACAAGTCGACTGTGCCCGAGGAATGAAATATTTCATAGAATCTTGCTTGCTTTACAAAGCAGGTAGGTTTAAATACTTTCGCTACATATACTACAGGTGTAAGACGGCAAATATTAATTAGAAAAATAATGTATTCTCAAGATTTAATTACACACATTTTTTGGAATCTTTTGAAAAAAGTGTTTGGGAGGGTGATACCGGGGGGGGTAAAAGTAAGGTAGAAGTCGCCTTCCAGATTTGACTCTCTCGCAAGCGGAGAGTACAAGATCCTGACGCTTCCACCTTCTCACCGTGCCGTATCGTAATGACAAGGGCTCACTCCAGTAATAAAAGAATTTTTAAGTTAGTTTCTCGTTTCTGTTTAATTATAGTTTTTGAAACAAAATTCAAATTGCGATAAAATAGCCATACACAAAAAACATACAAAATTCAATAAATTTACAGGTGCGATCCCAATCGCAGAATACATAAAAAAAAACAATAAATTATACAAATATGCGTAGACATGGCCATGACGCTACTAAAGGAATTATACATGGTTACATTTAAAATTATATAGTTCAAAAATAAAATGTTCGTTGATTTTCACTTGAAGTTATGTATATTTTTCACTTGAAGTACTATTCGTTTTTCACTTTTAAAAATAAAAATTCACTGTACCTTGTTTGCAGGTCAAAGTTAAGTTCGCGGTGCGACTGTTATTGTCTAGGCGCCCGCAACGTTTCGCGGTTCGCGATAACGCTGGGCGCTCGTTCTGCACAATCCTGGAAGATCGCGTTGGCTCGTTCCGTGTTCTTCGGTGCGTGTTGTCCACTTGTTATCGTTCGGCGCTGAATATATTTTTAATTTATTTCTAATTCATTCTTAATTAAATTAATATCCATGTCGATTAGGCTCGTAAGCCCTAAATACGCCCCCACACTGCCATTTGGTCAGATGGATGGGTGGCTATATCCAGTCTTTTCTTATTCCCACACTGCCTCCTGGGTCAGATGAATGGTGAATAGAATTTTTCGATATCGACGACGTCAACTTGGTCTTGCCAAGGCCCGTAGGCGAGACTGGTTACTGATTTAACTTGAACTCTTGTTACTATAAAATTTTAAACTTGACTAAAGCTACCGAACGATTAATACGCAGATTCGACTCACTGGTTATTTTTAAAATAATAATGTTCCTTTATTTTCCTTTAAATTAACTTTGTTTTTTTTTTAACTTAAAACTTTGAGGACGGCGGCCAGGGCGTAAGCCCTGACCGCCTCACATGGCCCTCAGGCCCACTACTTTTTGTTTCTCACTGTGACTGTTCGTCTGATTGACACTGTTCAACTATCTTTGCTATTGACTCTGCTACTAACTCTTACTGATTCTTACTGACTGTTACTGGTCCTCCAGGTAGTAGGATTCTACCTTATATAATAAAGGTACCCCTGTCTCGAAGAGAGGGGGTGTACAGGGGTATAAAATATTCAAAATGTTTGCACGCAAATCATTTTTGCATATTTTACTAAAATTAACAGTAAAAAAAATATTTTAAAATTAACAATAGCATATTTTGCATTCTGCGTGGGATCGAGACTAACATAAATACAACAGATTACTCTAATTAAATTAATTAACCCTGGCCACGTAACATTTTAGCTGGTACAATCGGTGACAGTGTTTTCAGTGTTTAAACCGTTTATTTTGAAGTGAAATTATATTGAGAAGTATCACACGCGCAATTCCGTCAAAATTCACACTCGCGAGGGCTGTATGAAAGCACTATTGCGCGATGTGTGACATTTATCGGAAGTGACGCGCGAGATACAACCAACATGGAAAAAAAAATGTTTTTCGTGACTGTCTTGAAGTAATTTTACAATGACGAGCGTCAGACACTGATTTATCAAAACTCATACTCGCGAGAGCGTATTAAAGCCCCTAACGCGCGATATATGACGTTTATCAAAAGTCACGTGTCCGGCGCGTACATTGTAAACATTTTCATTGAAAGGTAAAATTGCCTAACGCGAATATATCCTTTCGCGATTTACACGTTTGTTTCTTTCGGCAACCAGATCCACCCCGGGAATTATGAGCAATACGGCATCAGTGAATTCGTCGGTGGCTAGACCCGGATTGCGCAAAATCAACCTCCGTGTATCTCGCTAGAGGACAATACGACGTTAGAGCAACAATTGAGAAAAGAGACATAAAATTAACGGAAATGTAAAACTGAAACTATTTATTTTGAATATTTGAAACCGGATTTAAAACATCTGAAAGCACCGTCGGTTGGGATTTACATAACGATCGATGAGGATTAAAAAGGGTTCGATTTTTTTCAGGTAGCCTGAATCTATATTTGAATAATAAGCATTGAAATATTTAAGTGCGGAAAAATCCAAATCTCTGAGACAATTAGTTGCTGACCATGTTTTATTGCAGAACCCAAATAAATGGTCTTTGCGCGGTATTGAAAAAAGGTTATTTTATATGATGGTGATGTATTGTGTTTTCGAACTGGGTACAGATTAAAAGAATAAAATTATGAAAGTTAAAACCGAAAATACCTGAACCAACAACAGAATTAATATATTTTTAAATATTTACGAAGGCCAAGGTTAATAACAATAAAAATTGTTTAAAAATTATATTCGGGGCTATTGTTAGGGAAGACAATTGATGTCACCAGGGTACCACCAAATGTTATACCTGCATCAAGGGCTGAGCCCGAGAGCCCTTTAGGAAGAGCCGCCACTGCTCACAATAATAATAATACATAATCTTCTATTAATTAATATTCTTTCAAAAGTCAGATCTGCGATCTGTTTTTAAAATTATTTGGACCAGCCCCCCTAGACAACGTGAAGTGACAGTTGCCAGTCACGTGACAACTGTCACTTCCATACATTGAGTTATCTTTGCTTGTTTCTTTTCTTGAGCTAAATGACACGTTGTCTAGGGGGGCTGTACAGCTACTCATGACACAGTCAATTTTCTTTTTGTCTATGAAACTAGTACAAATACATCCTCATACATTCTTTAAACTAAGCATAAATGCAGGATTCGAACTCGCGACCACTGGATTACTAACCCAGCGCGCTACCTGCTCTGCCACAGCCCATCTAATTATGTCTTAATTTTAAAAATGTATAAATCAGTACTACATCATAATCTAATTTAAATCATATCTACATTCAATCATAAAAATTTGCTAAGATCAAAGTTTAGTATGAAATTTTCATTAATTTTTGTATAAATTAATATAATTTATTGATAAATTTTATCTTAAACATTTCTTAATTCTGAATCTATTCTTAATCAACTTCATTTGAAGGCCCTGCCGGTTCTGAAATAAAAAATCTCAGCCCTCTTTCCACAATTATTCACAAATACATTTTTATTAATATGAATGTTAGTAAAATATATAGGTACATACACAGTTTTTGCAATATCCTGCATTACCGGCTGATTCATGTCTCTGTCGTCAAAGTGCTCCGGGTCCTTGTCTCTGACAGAGTAGTACGTCTTGATGCACGTCTTCGTGTCGGCCATCTTCAGCTGGCAGGCCACGTGGAAGCAGAGGAGCATCTTGTCCGAGACGTCCTTGGGTATGACGCTGCCGGCGTCCAGACCCTGCACCCAGATGCGGAGCTCCTCGATATCAGACTGTTTGTAGGCCGGGTCGCCGTCCATGACGGTCTTGTAGTCCCACGGCATCTCCATCGCCGCCATCTTGGATGATTGGGGCGGTCCGGACAAATGAAGAGGTCGCTAATTGAAGACTCGATTCCGCTGAAAATATCTGTATGAAAACAAAAAAAAACTTGAAATTTTTATGTATAATAAACATCAAATCACCCTCAATTTTCTAATTTTCATCATTAATCAAAAAATCGATTAATTTACTGTGCGATATAGGTAATCCATTTAGACGAGAAATAATAAATTAAATTAAGTAGGTTCTTATTTGATAAAAAAAACATAGGTATGGATATTATGTGAAGTATTCGAATATGTGACAATCCTATCAGGATACCTATGTGAAATATTCGAATTATCAATCCTGTTGGAATATAAATTATCCGATTAGAATAATGCGATATAAATTATATTTGGATATATGAATTATTTTAGTACGAGGCATAATCACAGACCAATAATCTAGAATACTTATATTAGGTCCTTACATATGAAATTGGCGGAGGAACATAAAGTCGATTTTTTTTAAATATAATATATTTATTTAATCAAACTATGTACCATTGCTATCTATGCACTTTTGCCATCTCATAGGTATTTCATCGATCTCTTTACTAAAAAAACCATTCGGACGGGAATCAATAAAATCTTTGAAGGCGGTTTGGACTGCCCCATCGGAGTTGAATTTTTTCCCTTGCAAGAAGTTATCCAAATTTTGTAAAAAATGGTAATCTGTTGGGGCAAGGTCCGGAGAGTACGGTGGATGTCTTAGACATTCCAATTGAAGCTCCTCTAATTTGG
Organism: Molanna angustata; assembly: GCA_963576475.1. Classification (NCBI taxonomy): domain Eukaryota; kingdom Metazoa; phylum Arthropoda; class Insecta; order Trichoptera; family Molannidae; genus Molanna; species Molanna angustata. The sequence goes on from OY754984.1 coordinate 8,777,895, forward strand.
TAGCCGTCTGTTGTGCAGTGTGTGGTTTAGCGTTATCATGAAGCAGCAGTGGCCTAGAGCGATTAACCAGCCTCAGTTGTTTAGCAGTTAGCTTTTCCATCATGGTTTGCAGTTGCTGACAATAGACATCTGCCGTAATCGTCTGGCCAGATTTAAGAAAGCTGTAGTGAACGACACCAGCACTAGTCCACCAAACGATCACAAGTAACTTTTTTGGAGTCAATTTTCGCTTGGGGCATGGTTTGACTGGTTCGGCAGGGTTCAGCCATTGCGATGAGCGCTTCCGTTTATCGAACAGGATCCACTTTTCATCACAGGTAATGATTTGGTTTAAAATCCCTTCATTATTGTGCCGGTTGAGTAATGCAACGCAGCAGTCAACGCGCATTTGTTGATTTGCTTCACTCAATTCATGAGGTACCCACCTTCCAAGCTTTTTCACCTTCCCAATTTGCTTCAAGTGGATTAAAACAGTTTTATCACTAACACCGCAGCCTGCAGCTAGCTCGGACGTGGTTTGCGATGGATCCGCTTCCACAATAGCCTTCAATTCTTCATTATCAACTTTGGTCTCCGGCCGTCCACGGGGCTTGTTCTGCAGGTCGAAATTTCCAGAACGAAAACGTTGGAGCAAAAAACGCACTGTGTTTTCTTTTGCGGCACCGTCGCCATACACATCATTAATCCTTAGAGCCATTTCTGCAGCACTGGTACCACGGTGGAACTCATATTCGTAAATAACGCGATATTTCAAGTTTTCCATTTTACAAACTGAGTGACGTAAAGGTAAAAAACAATTGAGGAAAAAACAAATGAATTATAATTTTCAAAACATAAATATATGAGTAAATAGCTGTATAAATTTGAATTTCGAATTCCTAACCAAAGAGAAGATATTTGAGATCAAAGCCAGTACGGCAAAACGCCAATTTCATATGTAAGGACCTAATATTTGAGACATCACATATAGTAGGTATACCTACCTAATTCTATTTTGATATGCGATATATTCGAATATGAGGTAAAAAAGTCGATCGAAATAAATATTGATTCGAAAATATAATCCTATTTGAAACATGTGATAAACCAATGACCTAGTGATTGATAACGTGAAATATTGATCGTGATTTAGTTTATTTTATTTCGCTAATATTATTGTTATAACAAAATAATTAACATTGACCTGATTTTTCCTTCGAGGAAGTATCTACATTGATAAGTCAGCTTTGTCATAACCTATTTTACAACAATTCTATAGATGATCTATCTAAAGGTATGGAGAACCTTTTTCAGCCCGAGTGCCAAAAAAAAATTTTTTTTTCAATATAATATGTCGCGTGCCATATGCTACGGAAATAAAAATGCGTCAAATGTTTGTGTAACTTCATATTTTTAATATAAAAAAACATTAATACACAAAAAAAAAAAAATAAGTACTTATTAAAAGCAAAATAAAAGAAATAAATAAAAAATAGACTCACTTAAAAAAATGTAAAACCCTCAAAACTTCATAATTAGTGAGATTTTTGTTTTTGTTGTTGGATGCTAGATGCCAAGGCTATTTAAATTTTTCGTGGCTATAGAAAATACACATTTTTTATACTATTTCTAAACTTTTTTTGATTTTTTTGTATAATCACTTTAATTTTTTTCTCATCATTCGCGTGTCATGTTAAATAGTCTCGAGTGCCATATGTGGCATGCGTGCTATAGGTTCGCCATCCCTGACCTATCATCATCTATACAAAATCATTGATGTTCAACCTTCATTTAAGTATCTACTTACCTACACACAATTTAACGACACCTGATGTAAATTAAAATTGAATTCATATCCAGTTTATAATAATTACAAAGAGGTTAAAGTTTAACGCATAATAGCGCTATTTTATTATGTACCTACCTATTTGAAGAATCGCATTAATAAAACGTTTATTTACAACTTGACTTATGTATCTTTTGATTTATAATTTGACTTCCGCGATTTCTGAATAATTCAAAAAATATTGTTAGTGGTTACACTGGTAAACTATTTCCAGCACTGAAAAGCAAATACGGCTCAGAAATGAGAACATAAGGAAATAATGTAAGATGAAGAAATATGTCATTACTAGAATGAAAGTGCACACATTGATATGGTTTGGTCACATGGGGAGAATGAATGAGGAGCGCCTGACGAAAAAAATATACAGAGCGGAAAGGAATTGAATGAGACGTCGGGGATACCCAAGAAAGGGATGGCACGACCATGTGAACGATTTTTTGAAAGACTGAAATGTTAGAAGTGTGAGCAACAGACGAGCATGTATGAGAAGATGCATGAATGTGGACGAGGCGAGGGATGCGTGTTAGGATAGAAAAATGTGGCGATCGGTTCTCTCTGCCTACCCCGCAAGGGACATGGCGTGATGGTATGTATGTATAAAAGCAAGAATTATGCGAAAAAATATTTTTGAATCGTTTTCTCATCTGTTGGGGATCGAACCCAAGACGCCCGCATAGAAGCCAAACGACTTATCAACTATGTCACGGCGCGTTAAGTGAAATCGGTCGAGGCCGAGTTTCAAACTCGCAACCTCCGGGAATTGTGACCGATTATCAAGGAGAGACGGCGCCAGGCACCGAAAACTTAATATTCTGCTCTGGAAAAACTGAACATGTTTCTACAGTTAGTAAAAAATCATATTTGCATTTTCAACACCTTCATGGTCACAATTCTAGGATTGATTTGCATCAAGCACTCCATTTCTTAAAAAAAACACGCCAGAGTCATTTTTACCTATGTCGTACCTATAAGCTGTCAAAGTTGACACGAAACGCGAAAATTTTCAACACAAATAATAATAAGTATTATTAAAAAAAAAAAAAATTATTTTTTTAGAAAATAATAATATTTCGCTTTATTACGATAAAACAATATTAACTGACCGGTCAATTCAACATAACAGACCCGATTTAATAATACATGATAAAATTAAAAAAATGACATATATTTGCGACGTGGCTATTCCAAATTCTAGTAATATTATAAAAACTTTTGATGAAAAAATTAGAAAATACACCGCTTTAGGTAATGAGATTAAAAGACTTTGGCATTCTCGTAAAATAATAATATTACCGTTCATTATTTCAGCCACTGGCATTATTCCAAAATCGTTAATCCGTAATTTAGAAATTATAGATTTATCGAAAAATTTAATAATAAAAATGCAAAAAACGGTAATTATGAATACATGTAGAATCGTTAAAGATTTTTTAAACGTTAATATTCGGGAATCAGTAGGGTTGTTAGGTAGTATAGAGACCTCCTCAGAGCCTAATCCTTTGATATGTTAAGTATCTGGATGGGTGAACTATTCCCAATTGAAAGCTTGATGATGCGTTTGTTGCATTTTATTTTGCTCTTTTAAATAATTTACAATTTACGCATTGATCTGCTAATTCTTTTGAGGAAGTGTATAATGGTAATAATAATAATTGAGTGTTATTATTTGTAGTGCTTAATTGTTATTAATATCATTAGTAAATCGGCCATCGCCGCATAAAAAAAAAAAATAGTAAGTATCATACAATTACTTAAATAATGCGTTGAGAAATCTAATTTCTTTGAAAAATATGATCAAATGCGAATACATAATAAACTTGTTCCTAAACTCAAATGGCAAAGGTGTTGATAAAATTTTTCCTGCAACCAATATCCATTCAATTTATAAAGCAACTCGCTCACGCGAGTCGCTATTATCATTAAAGACTAATGGTGACTTTGAACAACATTAGCTAAACTGTCACATAGCTGGGTATCACCTAAGCTTAGGTAGCCCCTAACGTATCGTTTGTTTTTCACCAGTCTAGCGTCTTAGGTAACTCTTATGTAGGTGGTGAAACGAAAATTCACGTTAGGTACTACATAAGAATCCTTAGGTAGCACCTAAGAGTTAGGGGGCATTGGTGAAAGTCACCATAAGTAAACCAAACCAAAAAAATAACGGGAATGGAGATTATCATACTATTATTTCGTTGTCGTATATTATTACATCCCGTATAATTTTCGGTTAGGTTAAGTTACTCTTTAATGATAATAGCGACTCGCGTGAGCGAGTTGCTTTGTAAATTGAATTTAAATTGGTTGCAGGAAAAATTTCATCAATACCTTTGCTATTTAAGTTTAGGAATAATTTTATTATGTATTCGCACTTGTTAAGACATTTGATCACTTTTTTCAAATAAAATATATACGTCAACATATTTTTTAGCTTCTTCTTCTTCTTCTTTCTCAGCCATCTCTCCACTGCTGGGTGTAAGCCTCTTCTAAAAGCTTCCACCTTTTTTGGGCATTTTGAACCCATCTGCTTCCAGTGACAGGGACAATATCATCGGTCCACCTTTTCTGGGGGCGGCCTATTCCCCTTTTCATATCCCATGGTCTCCAATTTAGAATTCTGGGTGCCCATCTGTCCGTACCCTTTCTGGCAACATGACCTGCCTATTTCCATTTAAGTTTTGCAACTCGATCCATGACATCAACAACTTTTGTCTGGCGTCTGATTTCTTCATTTCTAATTTTGTCTCTTAGATTTACGCCTATCATTTGCCTTTCCATGGATCTTTGAGTGCATTTTAGCTTATGTATGGTCCTCGCAATAAGCGTGATAGTTTCCAGACCATACGTAAGCACAGGCAGGATACATGTTTCAAACATTTTTCTTGTGAGACATGTGGGAATATCTTTATTTTTTATTAGTTAGTTGTATGATTTTTAACACAATTTATTATTTTTATGTTTAAATTTTCGCGTTTAATGTCAACTTTGGCCGTTCATCCGACATTGGTAAAAATGAGCTGTCGTGTTTTTTAATGTCTAGTCTCCATCTCTCCACGTATATCTCTGTTGTCCGCCAGCCTCTTCATCTCTTGGTAGCTGCTATAGCGCACATCACTAATTTTACAATGCCTGATGTCATGGGCTATCCATTCGGATCGTTGTTGGGTATCCCTCTTCGTTTCTCCGACTCTGGTCAGTACTACGTCAACATAGTTTATCTCTATATATATAAAAATGAATGTTTGTAGTATGCAAGTATGGCTGTATATCCGAATCGTTTGAGCTTCTATAAAACGATCATCCGATCGCCATAAAACTTTGGTAATTACCGGGCGTATTTCCGGGAAGGTTTCTGGGTATAAACGTTTTTAAATCGAGAATCCACGAAGTAGGTAGGTACTAAAGTAACAAGAGTGACGGGGATGGACGGAAAGGAATGGCCGGGAAGGAATGGCCGGGAAGGAATGGCCGGGAAGGAATGGCCGGGAAGGAATGGCCGGGAAGGAATGGCCGGGAAGGAATGGCCGGGAAGGAATGGCCGGGAAGGAATGGCCGGGAAGGAATGGCCGGGAAGGAGGAAGGGACTGAAGGGACAGAATTATAATTAGATATTTTAGATTACATAAAGAGCGACCATATTTAATTATACACAGGCATAATACACAACGGAACTGCTAGCTGTTGTCCGTGGACCTCTTCAAGGTCCCATTGAGCATGCGGATTCAGTGGTCTCGAAGAACTTTACAGCCTTCAAATTGTTTTTTCATGATTATAGTGCCCTTCTATCTGACATCACTGCTGAATAAGATATTAGAAGTCTCTGATGGTCAGTTTTTCAGTCACACAGGCTTGAAGTAAACTCATGACAATCCATGTCTGTGAATATTATTTTCACCGACGTTGACTGTCATTTTTTGCACTATTGTGGCGAGACCACGAGTCTAGAGGAGCTTCTAGAGCTACTCTTCGTACCATACATTCTTTGTCTATCTTACTAATAGCGTTCTGCGAAGGGGCCGTTTTCAGTCCTCATAATGCGGAGCGGGTGGAGGTGCTAGATTTATAACGTGGGTTATCAACACGATATGGGTTCACATGGAAGGGGACTTGCCCCGATGATCATTTGTTACACTTTCATTTTTAATAATATGAACGAGACTTTAGAAAAACTATTGAAATTAAATGATACAACATGTAACATGCATTGATTAAAATATTATGAGAATGAGGCCACTGAATGATAGCAGGAAAAACCAGGAGAGACTGCGAAACACAGGAAATAAGAAAATATGACGTGAGGTTGATGATATCATCAGAAGGTGTAGGAGTAGCGGAGGACACATCCAAAGGATGGACAGCATCAGACTTCTTCGTGTCGTGCTCCACAATAATAAGGAACCGCCCTTAAATTTTCGATTTCGTTTTGTTTAATTGTGAACATTGTAGATAATATTCGTTATCTACGTGTCATAGAGGAGACTTGCTTTTATAAAACCGTATCCAATGAGACACCAACTTAGCATTATCTCAAGAAATAAAATGATACACTAAACATGAATTGGTTTCGGTATAAAAATTGTCGTTATATGCCAAAATATATCGCATTATGAAGATCTAAATGATATCCTAGCGTAACATCTACTAATGCATTATTTGTCTTTCTTACTAATAGCGTTCTGCGAAGGGGCCGTTTTCAGTATCCATATGCGGAGCGAGAGGAAGTGGACGTAGCTATACACACAGGCAGTACAACATTTGCCGGGTTTCGCTAGTATATTTACATATAATATACCTATTAGATTACATATACATATAGGTACAATAATATTATACAATATTAGATGAAAGGTCGAGAGCCGAGACATTATCCATCGTAGGTAGGTACTAGGTACCTACTTATATATTATTATGTACTTATATGATAAAAACCTGTGTTGAAATCGTACCTTAACAATTTGCATATCTTCATTTTATATCTTACACTTTGTTCTTATAATATACTAAAGATCCTAACAAGAATATGACCTTGTATATTGCTAAGAATCAGCCTTCTCGCTGTTTACAATGTCATAAAACAAGGCCCCCATCTTTGTGTGAAAAATTGTACCTAATAAATTCAATTGACATGTCCAGTCAAATAATAACAAAAGAAAACAACAATTACTGCAACAATAGGCACTGGAATAAATTTAATTAGTTGGGTTAGTATAATCCAAGTGCCGCTTTGTTCAAGAGAATTTATTTCTCTTAACATATCGACAAAGCATCAAGCCAAGATACGCGAGATTTGTTTGCAGGGTCTATATTTTTCACCAACTTAGAGACTTCGCAGCATATATGTTTTATAAATGGATTTACTCAGAATTCGGAGTATGTAGAACATTTAGTGTTGTCGTGTGTGTGTGTCGTCGTCCCCAATTTTTGTTTTCTTTAGAAAACATGTAGAGGTTTGTATGTCAGGATACGATAGTATCGAGGTCAGTCTTTTTTTCTTACCCAGAATATGAAAATAGGATGATGCTATGTATGTGCATATATTTGGAGATAAAGTGTGAAGTTCTACTTTCACCACCACCCGCTCTGCATATGGGGACTGTAATCGGCCCCTACACATTTAATATTGGCAACACCGACAATCACCATCTTGGCTGACCATTTCCTGTTAACTTCAAGTTAGTTGTCAGTCTTGATTATAATAAAACTATAAAACAACACATTGTGCACCGGGTAAAATAAAATAAACGAATAAAATAGTAGTGAACTACTAAATAATATTAATACAGAATGGATACAAGAAATCTATTTAGTTTCGAAGAGGACAACTTAAAAATAGGTGGCAAATCTTCAAAAGAAGGATAAATATACGACTTAATTTGCCAGAAAATGTTAAATGCAAAGATTAACAAAAAATGGCGATTTTGTTAAGCAACATAGATGACAAGGGATTATCAATCTACGAAAATTTTGACAATAAAGAGACCGCAAAATTTGAAGAAGTGATAGCATTCTTTGATGAATATTGTGAATCAATTAAAAATACAACAATTGAAATATAAAAATTTAATAAATTGGAACAAAAAACTAAACAAACTTTGACAGTGTTATTTATAAAAATAAATTTGGTTCAATTGAACCCGGTTCAAAGTCTTATTCTGAAATTCAAATATTCTCATACAAGAATTAGGATTACGTAATTGAATTAAATCATCAAGCAAATAAATGTATCTTTCAATGTGTAAAATGTGATGATAGTTATAGTGAAATAATGATAAAAATCAACTAATAACAGGCATGAAGAACATAAAAACTAGACAATAATTGTTAAAAACAACGGAAGAGAGTTTAAATGACACCACAAAAAGGGCTATGCTTGCCGAATAGATTAGTATTGTATTGTATATATTTTATTTAGATGTAAAAAAATACAATTTCTTACATCTAGTATAAACGAAAAAAAAAAACAATAAAAATAAACAAATCAACATCATAGTACCCCTAATCTCGGCACCATAGTGCAAATGAACAATTGACGAATGTGAATGGAAGATTCACTAACAATAGTAAGGCGCCAAACTATATGGAAAAACTTCTTACAGGTTATAAAATTGTTCTTCGAGATCAAAAAATCCGATGGGACCTTGAGGAGTCCCACGGAAAGCATCGAGGAGTTCCGATCTATAAGAGGACACCATTGGTCGGCAACAATCCCACAGGATATATTCTGAAGCTTGGTCCGGACATGTGAAGTTAATTGAAAGGCTTTAAAAGACATATTGAAATAAAATGTTATTTTTTATTCGTCATAAAAACAGCAATAAAATTGATATATGTAACGCCATTAAATTAATAATAAATGACATTAAAATATGTATCCAACGTCAGATCGATCAATGTCAATTTTTGACAGGATGAAAGTTCAAAATATTATTATAAAAAAAAAAATTTAATATAAAATAAACGTGTGAGTTGTGGTCAATGCTAAAATCTCCATTAGGTACATATTTTTTTAATTCATTAGAATCTATTATAAATTATACACCTTTACGATAATATCCTGGGCGCGCCGTGGTTTAATCGTTAAGTTGCTTGGCTTTGGTGTCAGCGTCCTGGGTTCGACTCCCAGCAGAGGAGAAATTCGCTTAAATTTATTTCTCGGGCCAATATTGCTTCTCTGGACAGTCAGAACTAAGGTTAGTTGTCAGAAATTGCAATTTTGTCAGTTGTAGAAAATTTCAATATGGTTTTGTATGAATTCGCAATTTGGTTAGTTGTAAGAAATTGCAATTTGGTTACATGTATGAAATCGAAATTTGATTAGTTGTAAGAAATTGCGATTTGGATAGATGTAAGAAATTGTAATTTTGTTCGTAGTATGAAATTGCAATTTGGTTAGTTGTAGGAAATTGCAATGTTGTTAGTTGTAGAAAATTGCAATATGGTTCGTTGTATGAAATTGTAATTTGGTTAGATGTAAGAAATTGCAATTTTGTTATTAGTTGTAGGAAATCGCATTTGGTTCGCTGTATGAAATTGCAATTTGGTTAGATGTAAGAAATCGCAATGTTGTTAGTTGTAAAATGCAATTTGGTCAGTTGTAAGAAATTGCAATTTAGTTAGTTGTAAGAAATTGCAATTTGGTTAGTTGTAGGAAATTTCAATTAGTCAATTAATTCGCCACTTGCACGGGGTATACCTAGAGGGAAGTGTTCAAATAAAATAAATAGCTATCCGATATAACATAGCAGTGAAAATAAAAATATTTCCTTGTAACAAGCACATGTACATCCTTATACATTTCCTAAATTAAGCAAAAATGCTTATGCTATAGGTGAACGAAATCGGTCGTTACATAGTACACATAGTTACATATTTTACATAGTATTGTATTCTGTGAATTGGAAATATTTTCACATTTCCACAAGATACCTTTGAGGCACCGGTTTAGAATGGTGCTTCCACTGATTATCACCCGATTTTTACGCGACAATGTTATCATTGTTGCGTAAAAATCGGGAAGTACGTAATTGAAAAAAAAATACTGGTGTGTGGGGATACACGCAGGTGTCGTGTTTCCTTTTAAAAGTGTTACTATACACCCGCACACCTGTCGCTGGTCACCTCAGATTGTGGGATATGCCATGATGGTGTGTGAGTTTATTATAATATTTCCACGAGATTTCGCTAAATAAGTCTGCAGGGATATAATATTGTGACTTTCAATTAACTTCAGCTAAACCTATGTACCTATGTATAAATATAAATAGTATCTACATTAATTTACCTAACTACAGGTAACCCTCGTTCATCGCGACTAACGGCGAGTGCGGATTCATTATAACGCGTTATTTTTTTTTTACAATCAGTGCCATGCAGTTTTTAGAAGAAAACGGCTAAGATTATGAGTGAATGAGTCCTGTAAAGCGTGATTGTTGCGTATTATTTGACAGTATAAGATAAACTTTACGTAATAAACAGAAAAGTCAAAAACAAAGATTCTTGCAAAGCGGAATGATGATTTTTTTATTCATCTATTTGTACATAATATAAACAAATTAATATAATGCACACTGGCGGAGTTATTGTCATTAGACAATTTCTTCCAACCAACCAGATTACAAAGAATAACAAAAAAAGATATGTAGGTATATCAACAAAAGAATGAAAGCAATAAAAATTATAGTATGTGTGACATTGTTATTATTTAATGCGTATTTTATGAGATATTTTTAGTGTTGATTAACGTTATTTTTGAACCCCCTATTAATCGCGGAATTTCGTTAATCGCGGCTTTATGCAGAATGTATCCCCTCGCGATGATAACTTGATTTTATTAAGTAACAAACTAGTATCCCATACTAATCTATAGATATAGATATTATGTAATGCCTATTTCATAACAAGGCATTATTTAATTTATACTGACCAGTCTTGTTCACTTTTATATATACAAAAGGAAGGTAACCTCTTTAAGAGGGTGTAATGACTGCTGCCAACGCAACGTACCTATTTTTTCAATTTGAATTTGCATCATTACTACAAAACGAATAATTTTGAAAAAAAAAATAACCTACTTAGTTTGGATATTAATAAAGAAAAATATACCTTAACTTTTTAATTGTGTTCTGTATATATTCTTGTAGGAAAATAATAAGCATACCCCGATTTTTGACATCTATCTTAAATTTCTAAAAAAACTATAAGGTATAGAGCATTATATTGTTTTTATAAATAAAAGGAGATCAAAATATCTGGAAAAATACGATGTAACGTTGCATTAATGCATCAGGTTAAGTTAATAAACCAAAAAAACTTTTATTTCGCAATGGCGCTGAATGGAAAATAATTTTTTTTTAGGTTTATTTACTAAACCTGAAGCATTAATGCAGCGTCACACCATATTTTTCTAGATATTTTTGTTCTCTTTAATTTATACAAAAAAAATGTTGAACTACGCCTTATATTTTATTAAAAATATTTAGATTAACGTTGAAAATCGGGGTATGCCATTATTTTTCTACAAGAATTTATACAAAACATTATCAAAAAGTAAAGATATATTTTTCTTTATTAATACCCAAACTATCTAAATTATTTTTTTTCAAAACGATTTGATAAGTAATAATGATGGTATATCAAATTGAAAAATAGGTACGTTGGCAGCAGTCCCCCCCTTGAGGCCTTTGTATACCCTGGGTATACGGATGTACACAAGAATGCACACTAAATAACCTTCTAATGTATGAGACATGAAAAAATATTGCAAAAAATATGAGACATGAAAAATAAAATAATGAAATCAAAAATAATTCAACAAACTCATTCCATGAAAATGCTGAATATTTTCCATACAAAATTTGAATACTTTGTGGAGTTAATTTTTAGGTTGTTAGTGAGGAATTTAGCGTTGGCCACAACTCACTTGTTTTATAATGAGTATGTCCTTGTGACACAAAAAAAAAATAAAACGTCCTTATAGATTCCCTAAACAAAGCAAAAATGAATTGGTGGAGGCAGGATTCGAACTCGCGATCACTGAATCCAATCCAGTACGCTAACCATCTACATATTACATATATTATATAGCAGTCTTTTACACGAATACAAATTAATACATCGTTTTCTTTAAGGTATAATTGAACCTACGTAATAAAATGCAATGGTTGACAAATTAAAATGGCTACCATTTCGACACTAATGTTAAGTAAGCAGGTAGGTACCTATACAATATTATATGATACGTTGCAACTAAGGCGATAATTAATTGTAACGACAATATTGATATGAGCAAGCACCACAGAGTAAAGAATATACAGACCTGACATTAGATTCAACTTTATGCCAGAGTATTTATTTTTTTATTATTAATTTATTAAGGGGGTATATAAACCTAAACACCCCAATTTCAAATCAAATTCCTCAAATATGGTAAACAGAATGATCCTAGAAAAAATAGCAAAAGTGTATTCAACATTTCTCTAGTGAATGTTCATCACACAATTTTAAAATTCAGCCTAAATTCCCATAAAAAGATACTAAAAATATCCTCTTTTACAGCATTTTTTTTAAATTACTCCAAAACTATGTGTCGTAGAAAAATAAATCTTGTATATGCTAAAAGAGTGCATAAAATCAAAGTGAATGACAGATAAAATTTTGTCATTTCTAGTAAGGTTTGTTCTTAAATTGCAAAAAATCAACAAATTTTGAATTTCCGATAATTTAAATCACGTATAAACCTTTTATAACGCACGCGATAATAACCCTTACTAACGCGTAACTTCATAGTGCATTAGGCGGTTTTAATATATGATGTTTTTAGTGACTAGATTTAGAGTTATATTTCCTCTTAAGGGATTAAACAATTACACATCATTTTTGTTTTATACATAAAGTTAAAATATATGTGTAATCACAATAATTTCCATAGAGAAGTTACAAAGGAAAAATAGACGTGCTTAGAGATTAAGTATTAAGGGGCAAAGGAAGGCAATGTAGAACTATTGTATGAGAATGTACGTCCTTAAAGATTACAATCGTGTGCGTCCAAGTTAGTGTATTTGAATCAAGCGTTACATAAAATACCATGGTTTATTTAATTTTACAAAAAAGTGAGAACATTGTGTGAAAACATTGTGTGTAGATTTATAAAATACCTTTCATTTAAAATAAAAACATTCACGTTTCTATGGCTTACCAGTTTTGAGTTATGGATAAAAAATCTGAGAAAACAGGTATTATAAAAAAATATATTACGAAAAAAGGACACAAGATGAAAGAAAGTGTATGGGGCCAATGTATAAACAAATAAAGAGAGAATAATATATATATATATATATATATATATATATATATATATATATATATATATATATATATATATATATATATATATATATATATATATATATATATATATATATATATATATATATATATATATATATATATATATATATATATATATATATATATATATATATATATATATATATATATATATATATATATATATATATATATATATATATATATATATATATATATATATATATATATATATATATATATATATATATATATATATATATATATATATATATATATATATATATATATATATATATATATATATATATTTTTGTTGAAGACGTAAATTTTAGGAATGCGGCATAATGAGAATCCAAAAAGTAGCTTGTAGCCTATCCCGTCACCTTAAATATTAAAATTCATAAATATTAAAATAAATGAATGTTGAAAAAAACATGATAAAAATGATAAATAATTTATATAGTGCCGTTTAATGATTCAGGATCATTCCAAGGACGCTTATATTGTCTTATGTTGCTCTACGAAACAAAGCTGTTTTCAGTCCTTTAGAAAAAGTGCTTTTGCTTTGTGCACTGCAGGTATCTGGAGAATAATTATGGTATTTTATTTAGTATCACACTGTTACGCATATTTGAGAAATTCGGCTTAAAATAGGGGTGTTTAGGTTTATATGCCCCCTTAAGCATATGCTTGTGAACAAAATCGATCGTGGCAGGATTCGAACTCGCGACAACTGGATTACACAAACCCAGCGCTCTAACCGCTATGCCACCACCCATCTGAAACAGGGATGTTGCGGATGTGGATGCGGATTTGTGAATGTTCACATCCGCGGATGCGGATTTTGAAGGTTCATATCCGCGGATGCGGATCTTTAGATTTACTTAAAAAAAACTTCGTATGGGTGAAAAAAAATTTAATTCAATGTTCGTTTAATAAGTAAAATCTTTATTTTCTATAAAATATAATATATTATGTAAGATAACTTTAATTTTTCTCATTTTGGTTGACTATACACTTGACTGCCAGCTTCGGATTTTAACGAAATTTGCCGAATTACGAACTTCAGGGCAATGTGCGCATTTTAAAATAATCACAATCAAACTTTGGCTTGCTTGCTAGGGATGCTGCGGATGTATGCTTTTTGACATCCGCGAATGCGGATTTTTGAACGTAATATCCGCGGATGCGGATGTGGATTCGGATGTTCAAATCAATGCGATGTTCCGCAGCATCCCTGATCTGAAATGTAACCGATGATTTTCGAAATATTAGTGTTGAGTGCTGTTTCAATTTGCATTCCGAACAATTCTAAAATATTTAAATGCGTTATATTGACTTCCGTAAATATTTTGGTGGCACGCGGTGTGTAGGAAATAAGAAGTTTTGCTTATGTCATGTCTATAGATTATTGGTATGAGGGTTAAAATACACAATAGCTATTCTGAACCTGAATTTGAATGCCGCGGGGATTTAAATTTCAACATTCAAAACGAAAAAATAATTATTTTTATAAATGTATATATTTAGATGAGAATCTTCACTACACTGTAATGCAGTAGATAACCTCAAGTCTCGAAATAATTTAATAACAATTTTAAACTGACAGAAATCATCCTGGCGATTGGGTGGAATGTCACATAACCTCAAAAGAAGAAGAACTCAAACTAATCGAAAAATAGGTGTTGGGAAAAAATGGTATCTAGAAACATCTAGAAAAATGAACTGAACCCCTGGGGGGCATTTCTGGTCAATCGGCGAAATCAATACCATCTTGATAACTCATATCATGTATATAATTATTATATGGAGTTCTAAAATATCTTTAGATGTCATAGAATTCCATATAATAATTATATCCATGATATGGGCAATCGTGAGGGTTTTGATTTCGCTGGTTGACCAGACTTACCCCCCTGTTATTATATTCAATATTTTTTTGTCTATATATTTTAAAATAAAAATAAATATATAACAAACTTTGTAATACTTCTACTTTACAAAGTATACTCAGTAGTTACAGTTACATAGTAGACAAAGAGTTTACTCTTAAAGTAGAAATTTGTTTTATTTTATTTTTAAAAAAAATGAACTTCTGCGGAGAGTTTTTGTCTACATTTATTTTATTTTTATTTTGTCATGTCATACCCTTATTGCCATAGTAGGTATACATTGTATTGTATATTAACATCAACTCTGGTTGGTTGGAAGACATTGCCGTTTGGCAATAAAACGGCAATTGAACAAATTATATGTACTTACAAGCGCCCTTGCGGTGGATATAAGCGCCCTCGAGGTGGATATAAGCGCCCTTGAGGTGGATATAAGCGCCCTTGAGGTGGATTCACAAAAATGGAGCTATAGAAATTATCCATTTATCATAATTATTATTATTATTATAAATAAGTAAAAAATACGTGGGTGCGCGGAAAACAAATTTGGGTTATTGCTCGGTTGGTTGAATCACAAACTGTCCCTTCAATGTCCCATTCCAGCTGTATGGCGATAACTATACCCGGGTTCGATCCCCGGCAGAGGAGAAATTTATTTAAATTCATTTCTCACGGAAATATTGCTTCTCTGGGCTGGAAACACTGATTGGAAAAAAATGCCATATAGAAGTAAACTTGCCACTTGCGGAGCATGCAAGGAAGTCTTATTTTTTATTATATCTAGTTTTCCTCTGAATCAAAAAACGAGATCACAAAATTTCATAGTACGCCATACAAAATTTTACGCTATGTACAAAAATTATTCTAAAACTCGAGCATTAAATTTCATAGTAGGGTACGTCGTTCATTAAACTTTGTACGACATAAACACAAAAACACCATATAGAAACTCATAGTACCTAGATGGACTCACTACATGACACCCGTTGAGAAATCGACCTTAAAAATTATTGTGAAATCATAACAAAAGACAAAAAAAACGCATATTAACCAAAAATAATTCATTTCAACATACCGTTTAATACAGCAGCAGATAAAACTGTAACCAGAACACAACGACAAATGAAACTGTAACCAGAGCACAGCGATAAATGAAACTGTAACCAGAGCACAGCACTTAACCTCACTTCACCAGGTTACAATAAGAACTGAATTGAAATGCTTTGACGTACTTAGTGTGTAGTCACCTATACGTAAGTTGATGTAGTTAGTGTACTTACGTATGGACAAAGAAGGTATCAGCTGTTTATAACAAATACGGTGACAGTACCAGAAGACAAACAGAAAGGGCTGTCGTCGAAGCGATCGCTGATGGTGGGCGCCAAAATCAATTTAAAGAATATTTTTTTTTAACATGTCTACGTAGGGGACACCAGCTATTAGGATTTGGGTCCATTTTGCTCTTCTGAAGAAGCGCACTACGTAGCGTTGGGAGGGGTTTGCAGTCTAGAAAAGAGTTTATTGATTCGGATTTTAAAAAGACCCGGGTTGTACGAAGGTGGAAACACAGAATTCGGAAGATCGTTCCACAGTCGGGCTGCTGTATTAATAAAGGATTTCGAGAAGCGACTTGTTCGTATATGTTGAAGGTCCACTGTGAATACATAATTATTCTATTTTTTGACAATTTTCAACATCTCAATAGAGTTGAAATATTATTTATTTTCTTTGGGAAGCTACAGCTCATTTTCAGTTTAATGATACAATATTATTTTTACTGCGTTAGAGCCAAAAAAAGCATTCTATCAACATGATATAAAAATAACAAATAACAGTTTACAAGCCAAAGACATTCATGCACACACTCATGTACACCATCACACACACATACACGCACACACATACATACATATATAAATGCATACACATACATACACACATATATACAACAACTAAGGAAGGGAAGAGAAAGGAGAAAAGAGAGACTAGGAGGACAGGTTGGTTGGGTATTGGTTGCGCATCACCTTCAGAACATCATGTCCAAATCTATAATATTTAGAAGAATCAGGAACTCAAGGCACCTACAGGGCTTACGCTCTGTCATCGGCTGGTTCACGTGATTACTTTATATGCAACGTTCACCAATTATGCCTTCTTCTTTAAGTTAAATTGTTGAAAAATTGTCAAAAATATTATTGACTCCCGACAGGGAAAAATCCAATGTTTGCGTATATGCAACTTTTAAAATATTCGATAATTATTCTACAATACATACCGTCACACCATACCTAGCGTCTATCGTTCGTGGTATCGTTTGAATTCATGCATCGCCTCATACATGATCCCCGATTGTTCAAGCTTCTTATATTTTCTTCTTATATTCACTATACCATCCCTTACAACCATATTATATCCTTTTTTGTTTTAGCCGTTCACAGTTTCATTTTCGTCATCATCGGCTCCACATCCCAAAGGAAGTCCTCGCCATTCCGATCTGTCAGCAACTCCAAGTCTTGACGCAGTCCATCCATCTCAGCTTGGGTCTCCCCCTACGCCTCACACTCTCTGGTCTATGGTGAAGGATTCTTCTGGCGGGCAGTTGCTTACTTATTCTTTCAACGTGTCCAAGCCATCTAAGTCTTCCAATACTAAGGAATCTCGCGATGTCTACATTTATTATAATAATAATAAAAGTAGGTACAGAAGAAATGTACTCTTTGTTGATTTCACTTTAGAAAATTGTTCAGATGTACCTAACATCTAAAACATGACATTGATTTACCAAAAAAATAATAGGTTACGAAAATTTCGGCATTTTTGGATAATTATAGTTCAAATCGATTACGTAAATCAGAATACAATCTTCTTATCAATATCAAATATGTGAACCAAAATAAAATCCCATTCATTAACAATGATATTCAAGGAAATCAATGCTTACGTATATAATTGTGGCCCGGTATTTGACTTGGCCCTGAAATCATTGGGTTTAGCAATCCAAGTTAAAAGTTAAGGGGAGATTAAATTTCATTTGCGTATTGCAGTGCAAAATGAAACGCCAGATTCGTAATCTTCAACTATAGATATATTTTACGTTTTCTATGGTTATTGTCTATAACGCATCTGTCAAATTGTCAATAACCTTAAATGATACGAGACGCGATTATTCGAATGTATCAATGTATTGAATATCGAAGTAAAATTGTTGAAATCTACATTTAAACCGTAGAAATTAGGCAATGTAATATGTGGCAAATTAATATTTTGAATAAAAAACACAATTTAAAAATAAAAGGAAGTGAAGGGATGAAGGATAAAGGTTCATCATTGTATCTGATTTTCCACACACCACCCTCACAAATAGCTCCATAGATTAGCCGCAGGATTCAAGATTCGCCGTTCATAGTTTATTTTTTTCAAAGTCCAAACCACCTCAAGGTTCCAGCCCTGTTCAATTAATGATAGGTATATAATTATAAAATGTATTTTTACCTTGTGTAAATTAATCTACACAGGAAAATATTACATTACAAATAACAAAGAATCATATTATATAAACAAAATAGACTATAATATAATAATATGTGTAATGCTGTATGGTTTCAAACAAGTTTTTGTTGCAGTGTCCGAACGAAGTTTCTGTTTCATCTTCGGCCAAAAAAGCATCTTCGGTCTTAAAAAGCATCTTCGGTCAAAAAAGCATCTTCGGTGAAAAAAAAACATCGTCGGTCAAAAATAGCATCTTCGGTCTTAAAAATCATCTTCGGTCAAAAAAAACATTTTCGGTCTAAAAAAGCATCTTCGGTCAAAAAAAAATCGTTAAAAAGGTTTATGCGTGACTTTCGAATTCTGGAAAACAAAATATTAACATTTTGTAGTATTTCCTGTATAAAATCTATATATATCATAATTTTGTCATGAGGTAAATCAATATCTTAAACGACCTTCAAATAAGATAGAGGGAGCAAAGATGCGGAGATTCCGCTAATAATATAATATAATAGATTTAGTGTATGTAATTTATATGTTTAAATTAGCTTCTGTAGATAATTATCAATGCTTAATTGTCAAAACGAGTGGATTGAGGCTAACACTTAACTCTCCGCTGTGTAAGTTAGTCTATTGGTATATGATAAATTATTATGAGGATCGATCAATTAGTAGGGGAGACCTTAGGAGAAACGTAACAAAATTTGGATTTCAGTACATGGAGAGTTAATTATTAATTTGAACGAAAAAATAAAATATTGATTTGAAAGGTTATTATTTAAACTAGATTATTAGAAGATAAAATTATAAATTAACTGATCATATGTCTGATAAAAACACGTTTTACCACAGACGTCACATTGTTATTTTTCACCTTACCCCTGAGGTGGGTTGTCAGGGCACTTAATGAGGAGGATTGTAACACCATACAAATATTTAGAACCAACAGAATACATTTTATTGTTTTAATATAAAAGTTCAACATTGTTAGAATTACATTATAATTTATGATTAAATTATTTATTTATATTAAAAGTAGTTCATAAAAATTATTTAGATAAACAATTGTGGCACACATAATGGGTAAACCCATTGCTTTTAAAAGCCACTGTGCAGATAATACAATAATAATCATCTTCGTCAGATGATGAGGTAGATTTTTGTCTATTTTTTCTACTTTTGTCTATTGAGATTTTTGACAGCGAATACTTTTCAAATTATTCCGTTTGTTACTTTCCTCCTAGGTCTCCCCTACAATAACTACTATTTCTAGTACTTACGTTTTTTATTTTTAATATTTATAATTTTGAACAATCGACGAGCATGTATGAGACGATGCATGGATGAAAAGGAAGCCAGAAATGTATGCAAAAATAGAGAAGCTTACCCCGTAAGGGACATGGCGTGATGGTATGTATGTAATATATATGATTTATTATTTTTGACAATTCTTCAACATCTCAATAAACGAAGTTGTAATATTATAGAAGAACCAGGAACTAAATGCACCTACAGGGGTTACGACCGGTCATCGGCTGGCTACGTGGTTTGAAGAAAATTTCGATAATTTATTACATTTGAAGCGTATATTTATAAGCAGTTACAAGTAAGTTTGAAATAATAAAAAAAAACTAAAAAAATGATATTGGTAAACATACATGGTTTTGATTCCGCCTGTTGACCAGACTTGCCCCTCAGGTGATAATATTCGCCATAATACCTGTCATCAATCAAATCTCTGACGCAATTTTTCATTTCAGAACCATAGAAAAGTGACTAGTTAACCACGTTGGTGTAATTGATACGAATCGCATGCGTCCCAAATCAAATCAAATAAAATATTTTTATGTGTTACTTAAAGATTATCGCAAATATAAAACAGCATAGTTACAAATGTTATTAATAATTTTTATTACGAGTTAAATATACGTGGGTAATCTTCTTTTCAGTTGATACCTACTCTTTTCCAATAATTTCTGCTAATTCTTTAACCTCTGCAAAATTTGAGTCACCGAAATACGCTCCTATCTCCTAGTTTGAACTGATTCTTTTCTGAGTCATGTTTTCATGTTGGTGAATAGAAAATAGTCGCAGAGAATCAGCAGGTGGGCTGAATTAGGTCAGTTCTCTATGTTTCTTTCTTTATTTATTTATTTAACTTTTGTACATATCTAATATAAACAAATATAATTTACACTGGCGAGATTATTGCCATTGGGCATTTTTTTCCAACCAACCAGATTACAGAGTGACAGAATTTTATATCTACATCAACAAAAAATGAATGCTAAAAAAGAACAAATAAAATATTCTTAACACCAAGATAAATAATAAAGACAAAAAAAACATCATTTCAAAAAAAGGATTGGGAACGAACAAGAAGATACGATTTTTGATGTAAAAAATGCTCAAATTATGTGAAATCATAACTCTCAAGTGTAGAGTACCTAAATACCAATCAAACTGGGTAAAGATAATATACAGCATCGCTTGTGGTTTAAAATCATATCAGATAACACAACAAAAAAAACTAATTGTATGATTCCGGAATGTTTTTATTTAATGTTGGTACTTCTGAAAAAACAATTGAATAACTAATACTTTGATAATAATATATCAAAACCAATCTAATACAATGGGTATATAAAAAATTAACGAAAAAAAAGAGTAAAAGAATTAAAAAATATTGCGTAAGGAGCACGTGTAAGGTCAAGTAGGTATTAAAGTCGATTCAATAAATGACTAAGAATACATTTTGCAGACTGTAGCATTGCAATACATTTTTGATAATTCCGGCAATGCTTATTTTGCATTTTATTTTTCAACACAGCATGCCCTATTTTCAAATAACTTTAAATTAACACAAGAGGTGATTATGTAGGTAGGTACAGTGCAAAATATTCAGATCGACTAAAATATATAGGTATTTATCCAACTGTCGATTCGTTCATGAGAATTCAATTCTCTGAATGAATCGACATTATTAAGCCAAGATGCGTCTACGAAGGAAAATTTTGTATGGGGTAGTGGACTTTTTGCATGCTAATAACACCAACTAGAGGCCTCGCAGCATATATGTTCCCATACATGGATTTACTCAGAATTCGGAGTAGAACATTTTATGTGAGTTTTGTGTGTCTGTGTGTGTGTGTGTGTGTGTGTGTGTGTGTGTGTGTGTGTGTGTGTGTGTGTGTGTGTGTGTGTGTCTTATAACTTTTGATTTGCTCAATTTACAGAGCACGAAATTTCAGAATATATAAACAGTTATAGGCCTACAAAACTTTTATACTCAGAATTGTGAATTTTTGTTTCAGTAGAGGGTTATCAACTTTTGAAATTTTGGTTTATTTTTCCATATATTTCAGAAACCATAAAAGCTAGAACGCTGAAAATTGGTATAAAGATAGACAAATACAAAATCTCAAATGAATTTTTTTTTAAAAATTCCAGGGTTTCTCAAACATTTTCTATTAAGTAAAATATTTTTTCATGATAAATTAATGAGTTTAACTACCTATATTTCCAATTTTTTTTAAAAATATCGAAAAAAGCCGAAACACCCCAACCAGAAAATTTAATTTTCTATAAGAAATATTATTATTGTAGAAGTACATCTCAATTTTTTTTCAACAATTTTTATAAAAATTGAATTTAGTGACGACATCGCTTCATACAATTTGTATGGCAGTCACCTATACATAATAATATCTAAGAAGACTTAATAATTTGATACTAATCTCCAAACATACATACATACCATCATGATGTTTCGATATTCTGGGTAGGATCAAAGGACTGACCTCCATACTATCCTATCTTGACATACATACCTACATATGTTGTATAGAAAACCAAATATCTTAAAATATTAAATAATTTGTATTTATGGGTTTATAGTTTGGTACTTATTCTTCAACTATACATACTATCGCTATCGACAGTTTGATCTCATGTGTTACATGCAACTAGTTTAGCTAGATATTACCTGACGTTTCAGAGACAATATTATAGGTACCTACTATCACGCCATATCACAATGTACATTAACCATCGACAGGTGTGCATTGAATCATAAAAAATCGTAGCGGCCTTACTCTCTACTGCAAATATGATCCCAATTTTGAAATTTTCGCTTGGAACCTTCCCTTGTAACGAAGAATAATGCCGTAGGTCGGTATGGTTTAATCGTAATACTTAGTAGATATTCCAACTGTAGATTTTTCAAGAGAAGTTTCTGAGAAGTTTAGAAGTTTTAGTTGTACGGCCAGCCCCCCTAGACAACGTGTCATTTAGCTCAAGAAAAGATAACTCAATGTATGGAAGTGACAGTTGCCAGTCACGTGACAACTGTCATTTCCATATATTGAGTTATCTTTTTTTGTTTCTTTTCTTGAACTAAATGACACATTGTCTAGGGAGGCTGGTCTACATTTTTCATTGTTTTTCAGCTTTGAAGTCGAAAAACAGCTACTTACAGGTTTCGCAGCATATATGTTATATGTATAAATTAACTCGTAGAATATTTAGTGTGTGTGTGTATGTATGTCCCTTTTTAACTTTTGATCCGCTTAATGCGCAGTGCCCGAAATTTCAGAAAATATAGATATGTATGTCCCTTTTTAACTTTTGATCCGCTTAATGCGCAGTGCCCGAAATTTCAGAAAATATAGAAAGTTAAGTAAAGACTTACAAAAGACTCGGAATTTTGAATTTTTGTTCCAGTCAGGGCTTAAGAAAATTTGAATTTTTATTGCATTTTTCCATATTTCTGAAAAACCATACAAGATACAAAGCCTAAAATTTGTAAGAATATAGGACAGCCTAAGTTACTGACCATATTCTGCGGACACCTCCCCCTACTCCCCTTGATATACTTGCATAATTATGTTTTCCAGGAATTAATATGATTAATATGTTAATTATGATAGGAATCTGAGGCGTTAGTTGAGTAACGGAATTTAATAATATTTTACCGACCAAATAATTGTTACCAAGAAAAAGATTATGAAGAAATACACGAACGCGTTTCATTGCCATATATTTTATTTATTTAAAAATATAAATATCCGTTGGTAAATTGTAGCTTTGTTTACATAAAAAAATTTCGTCGTGAATAGCAATAATTGATAAATGCAGTGTTTCTCAAAACGATTATATCATCGGAACGTTTGAAAATCAATGGGACGTGGTCAATGCCAAACTCTCCAGTCTCTCTACGACACAAATCGTTTTTATTTTTTAAAGTATACAAAAATGCAACGTATAGAAGAAATATCAAATTTTCATAATAAAATATTTAAATGTAACAAACTCATTTCATGCTTAATATTTTCATCACAAAATTTGAAAACTTTATAGAATGACTTGTTAGTGAGGAGTTTAGTGTTGGCCATAACCCACTCGTTTTGTGAATAGGTTTGTAACGACACTAAAACTTCATTTGAAATTTTTTTATGCTCCCATAATCTTTTGGAGTAATGTATTTTCTGCCTACAATTATAGATGCCTACATTTTTGTTATTTATAATCGAAACCAGATAAATTTTCGTGGACCCTCACTTACAACAACTTCTGAACCCCCATTTTTTTCACGCCAACGTAGACCCCCTTAGAGTCTCCTGTGAACCCCTGGGGGTCCACCTGGACCACTTTGGGAATCACTGATCTACGGGGACTCTCAATAGTATGATACTGATACATTCATACATACATACACACCATCGGGCATTACATATTCGTTGTAGGAAAAAATGACTGACCTCCACACTATCCAACTTGACATACATGCAAAGAAAACAAAATATCTTATCATAAAATATTGAATAATTTATTTTAAAATGTTTAGAGTTTGATACACTCATTCGCCATCGACAGTTGGATCTCTAGTAAAGCACTAGTAAGTAATAATACAATTTAAAAATGCAAATCGCTCACACGAGTCGAATATCAGGATTAAAAGAGCTTATCGAAAAATGAGAGCGTTGCGTTGTGGCCAACAGATGTTTTTTAATCTAAACGCAATAAATTTTGATACAAGTACCTAATAATTAATTTACTTATTGGAACTCAATGATGAATGTGATATTTTTTGTAAATTTGCAAATAAATGCTCCATTTATACATGTATTTTTTTGTAAGCAGGTATAATAATTTATTTTCACGAATAATACAAAGAAAATTTTAATTCCAACTAGCGACATCTACACCATAGTTAATTCCTGAAAATTTTATTTAACACCATGACGTTTATTTATTTCTAAATACCAATTTTATAACACAAATACACGAAAAATTGTGTTTGTTTACAAGAAAAACTGTTTAGTTAACATTAAACTGTATAAAATGTTAAATTCACTTACATATTTGCCGTTTTTTTCGTCTACAAAATTTTCATCGATTTTCAGGTATGTTCACATTTTTTAAAACAATTATACAGTTTCTGATTTTGAATCAAAAGCAAAACAGATTAAAAAAATAAATGTCGCAACAGTCACATAATAATTTTAAGACTTAATAAGGAAAATATTATACGATTGCGAAATAAAGCGTTTGACATTTCATCACAAATGACACAAATGAAAACGTATACAAAATGACAGTGAAATGTACAAACACGTGACAAATATTACGCATTTAGAAAAAAGTTGACAATTTATTATGACTTACGTCGATTTGAACGTACATTGATAATACTTTTTGATATATTGGTGTCGGCATACAAATTCATTGTAGGTTATTTTTACCTTTACTGCCATCTATTAGTCAGCTTTTGAAACTATTTAAAGATTCATCAGAATATAATTGCAGCATTGAGAAAGTTTAAATATTTCCCGATAGAGGGAAATAAAAATGGTGAAATTTTATGCAATTATTTGTATTAATGTTAACTTGTAATACATAACATATATAAAAATCATAAAAAGAGATAAAATAATTCTGTAAGTCTTGAAGTTTACATTATTTCATATCTGCACCCTTGTTGATAATATTTTCTTTGGATAATAAAAGATGAGCTAAAACTGATATACACTTTGCAATAAAGCAGGCGTTACCAGTAATTCAACTGTCGATTCGTTGTGCTGAAATTTTGGTTAATTTTTCCATGTATCTCAAAAACCATAAAAGCAAGAACGCTGAAATTTGGTATAAACATAGACAAATATAAAATCTAAAATTAGTTTTTTTTTTTTAATTCCAGATTTTCTCAAACATTTTTAATTAAGAAAAATATTTTAAAAAAATATCAAAAAAGCCGAAATACCCCAACTAGATAATTTAATTTTCTATAAAAAATATTAACATTGTATTAGCACATCTCAATTTTTTTCTAATAATTTTTATAAAAATTGAATTTAGTGACGACATTGCTTCATACAATTTGTATGGCAATCGCCTACACACAATATCTAAGAAGACTTAATTGTTTGATCCTAATCTCCAAACATACATACATACATACCATCATGCTGTTTTCATATTCTGGGTAGGATCAAAGGACTGATCTCCATACTATCCTATCTTGACATACATACATAGGTACATGTGTTGTATAGAAAATCAAATATCTTAAAATATTAAATAATTTGTATTTATGGGATTATAGTTTGGTACTTATTCTTCAACTATACATACTATCGCTATCGACAGTTGGATCTCATGTGTTACATGCAACTAGTTCCAAGACACGTATATGAAGGAACATTTTGTATGATGTACGGGACTTTTTGCATACCAAAAACATCAACTTAGAGGCTTTGTAGCACATAGCTAAAATTTCAGAAAATAATGAAATTTATAAGCCTACAAAACTTTTATACTCAGAATTTTATTTTTGTTTCAATCAGGGGATATCAACTTATGAATTTTTCCGTTTATCTCAAAAACCATAAAAGCTAGAACGCTGAAAATTTGTATAAATATAGACAAATAGACGAGTTTCTCAAAAATTAAGAAAAACATTTTTTATGATAAATGTATGTGTTTAACTTCCTATTTTTCTAAAATTTTAAAAAATATGGAAAAAAGACGAAACACCCCAACTAGATACCTAATTTAATTTTCTATAAAAAAGATGAACATTGTAGTACTATCTCTAAATATTCAATAATTTGGATTTATGGGTAGTTTGGTACGTATTCTTCAACTATACATACTATCGCTATCTACAGTTGGATCTCATGTGTTACATGCAACTTTTATAAATAAAATAAAATTACTGGTAGTAAACTGTACATAGTTATAGTTGTCGCCAAATATCTTGAGCAATTTCGCCGAGAAGGGGGGCGATGTGCGCATATACCAACGAAGCTACAGACACAAATTTGCGCTCTGTGCACCCGGTAGCCTGGTTCAAGATATTTGGCGACAACTATACCAGCAAGCTTTTTGAGTGCGTCAAGTGGGGTGCGCAGAGCGCAAATTTGTGCTTTTTGCTTGGTTGGTAACTAGAGTCTACAATCTGAATCTACCCGTTTGCATTCTGTTTCCGGTTGGCTCTCTGATTGGTTGAGATCTCGTAGTATTAAGTAAAATGAGCTGTGAAATTTTATATTAAATGCGAAAAATTAAAAGAATATTATATATTTAATTTATGGGATTTGTACAAGGAAGAAATGGACAGAGCAATTGATCGTGTTCCACCCAGACCAGAGGCATATGGTGAATTTGTTAAAACTGTCCATAAGATCTCAAGAAAACATATTCCACGAGGATGTAGAACGGAATACATACCTGGACTAACAGATGAATCTAAGACACTTCACGAGGAATACAGGAAGTTGTATGAGGAGGACCCATTCTCCGAGGCCACAATCGAAATGGGTGAAAAACTGATGAATGCTATATCACATTCAAGGACAGAAAAATGGTGCAAATTATTGGAAGGCCTTGATATGAAACAGAATAGCAGAAGAGCGTGGAAGACCATAA
Source organism: Molanna angustata (assembly GCA_963576475.1). Classification (NCBI taxonomy): domain Eukaryota; kingdom Metazoa; phylum Arthropoda; class Insecta; order Trichoptera; family Molannidae; genus Molanna; species Molanna angustata. The sequence goes on from OY754984.1 coordinate 8,805,354, forward strand.
AGAATCTGAGCAACGACCCAACATCAACTGAATCTGGTCCTTACACTGTCACCCCCAACCAAGTTGCACACCAACTGTTAATGAATGGGAAATCACGACAAAGAATTCCAAGAGAGAGGATTGACAGAGATGAACCAAATGAAAACAGCTTCCTAAAGAACGAGTTTACTCTGGCAGAAATAAAGATAGCTTTGAACTCTCTGAAGTCGAACAAAGCAGCTGGACTGGACGACATAAGAGCAGAACAGATCAAATATTTTGGCGATAATGTTGTTGACTGGCTGCTGAAAATGATGAACACATGTGTTAAGGAACTGAAAATCCCCATACTATGGAGAAAAGCACGAGTGGTGGCATTATTAAAGCCCGGTAAAGACCCCTCGGACCCGAAAAGCTTCCGCCCAGTATCTCTCACATGTCAGCTAAGTAAGGTATTCGAACGCCTTATCCTTAATCGAATATCAGATTACATAGACCAAAACACAATAGATGAACAGGCTGGCTTTAGACCCGGCAGGTCCTGTGTGGGCCAGATACTGAACCTCGTTCAGTACATAGAAGACGGGTTTGAGAGGGGAAAGGTGACTGGCGTTGCTCTTGTGGACCTCACAGCAGCGTATGATACAGTCATCCACAATAAGCTTCTCAAGAAGATATACACCCAGACCAAGGACTACAAACTCGTACAGACAGTTGGTATGTTTCTCTCTAATAGAAGGTTCTATGTAACTCTACAGGGCAAAAATAGCAGATGGAGAACTCAACGAAATGGACTCCCTCAGGGGAGTGTTCTGGCACCCATTTTGTATAATATATATACAAACGACCAACCCATCAGCAACTTAGATACAAAACAATTCATATATGCCGATGACACAGCGGTGGCAGCCCAAGAGGACACCTTCGAGATGGTTGAGGAGAGCTTATCTGAGTCTTTGAGAGTACTTGGTAAATACTATAAAGGAAACAATCTCAGACCAAACCCAGGGAAAACACAACTTACTGCTTTCCATCTTAGAAATAGAGAAGCCACCAGAGAACTAAATGTGGAGTGGATGGGACAGAGGATAGAGCATTGCAATACACCAAAATACCTTGGAGTTACTTTAGATAGAACTCTATCATATAAAGAACACTGTATGAGCACGAAGCAGAAGGTCTGTGCCAGAAACAATATATTGCGAAAACTCACAGGAACTGCATGGGGTGCGGCACCATCAGTGTTAAGAACCTCGGCACAGGGCCTCTGCCTTTCGGCTGCCGAGTATGCGTGTCCGGTTTGGCAGAAGTCTGCTCACTCCAAACATGTGGATATAGCGATAAACGAAACGGTACGAATAATTTCTGGATGTTTAAAGCCAACACCAACCGAAAAGCTATACCCAATAATCGGAATCGCTCCACCTTACATACGACGAAGGACTGCGGCAGATGCGGAGAGATACAAACAATTTCACGACCGAAGACACCCCCTGCATCACCATCAGCCAGTTACGTCGCGTCTCAAGTCTAGAAATAGTTTTATCAAAACTACCTCCCCTGTTGAGACCTCACAGCAACGGAGAGAAGAGCTATGGAAGCTGGATTTTGGAGCGACGTCACAGACTGACTTACAAGAGGGTGCACGATTGGGCGAACATCTCCCATACTCTATTTGGACTACCCTCAATAGGCTGAGAGCTGGTGTCACTCGATGCAAGAAGAACCTCAAGAGGTGGGGGTACCTGCCTGCAGATGATGATGTTTGTTGTGATTGTGGCGAAACCCAGGATGACAGCCACCTACTGATGTGTCCACTGATGAGGGGAGGCTGTACACCTGGGGACCTGATTATGGCCAATGACAAAGCGATGAAAGTCGCGGCTTACTGGAGTGGCAGAATCTAACCCGGACACGTAAAGTAAGTAAGTATTTAATTTATAATAATTTATAATTCAATTTATAAAGCAACTCGCTCACGCGAGTCGCTATTATTATTATACACAAACTTAAACCTACATAACATAAGAATGCAGAAAAGAAACTCAGGGGCTAGACGCTACTGGTTGGTATATGTACGCAAAAACTACTCCACTAAAAATGCTAGTTATTTACCGGAAAATATATCAGTTTTAACTAAAAATATTAAAATTGATTTCCGGATAACCAATCGTTTCTCAACCATTTCAATTTTCGTATATTTCTTATCGATGAAGGTAATGTTCTACTTTGAACAATCAATATATATATTTTTTTTAAATAATATTTTTTTTTAAATTTAAAATTAAAACATTGCACTTATCTTGGTTTTACAATCTTTTAAGAATTGTTATTAATTCATGTAGTTTATCGTCTTTTTATGTTTTCTTGAATATTTTATTTCTTTTGTTTGGAGTAAATCATAAATTAACCCTAATAAATTCTATCATCAACATACATCTACCCTTCACTTAATTTCTTTCCCCTTTATAATATTGTCGTTCTTCGTTCAAACCATTTGAATTCATCTCGTATAAAAATGTTTTATCTTAGAATATAAGTTTAGTTACACATTTTAATACAATAGTTAACAATATAGGACATCAAACTGGTAGTATAAATATGACTAAATATCTTGAACCAGGCTTCCGGGTGCGCAGAGCGCAAATTTGTGTATTTTTGCAACGTTGGTTTACGTGAAAATCGCCCCCTTCTTGGTGAAATGATTCAAGGTATTTGGCGACACAAAAATTAAGTATGATAAACACTAAAATAATGAGAAAAACAGAGCACTTTTATACTCTTATTATATCTCGCTTATCCAATATATACTTACTTATTATGTTTCTTTGTTCTTTCATACCTACATTTGTTATTCTGCTTATTATTTTATTTTATTTTAGTACTTATTTTGTTTCTAAATGATAACTGATACTTGAACACGTATGTATTGTTAGTATGCAGATCTCAATTAAAATTTTCTTTGAATGTATTTTTGTTTTATTTTGTACATATAAGCTATAGACTTATCTCGTTTTTCTTTATATTTCTTTTTGCTTTTATTTTCATTTTCATTGTTTATAGATTGGATATGTTTGTTTTTTTATATGATGTATTTTCACACATTATTATCTACTATTATTTGTATCTTTTGTGATAACATCGTAAAATAAATAAAAAAATAAATATACAATATTTTTATTTTATCAAACAACATAAAATATGTATAGGCTTTTAAGAAATCATTTGACAGTTCATAAAAAAATATTTCCATTTCTTTACATATGTATACATCGTTTGGTTGCACAGTTATCTTTGATATATATTTACAAATGCATTATTCCCATAATATGATGTAAGTTTCCTTATAGTTTCCGACAAATACTATAAGAATTTTCACCGTGGAGGGGACGGTTTGTTTGAATCATATAATAATATAATAGTTGGCAAATAACTTGAGAATGTATCAATCAGGACACTATCAACATACATACACTAAAACATTTAATTATATTGACGTGTTTCACATAAAATACAAACCATATCTTAATCCAACAGTCGATTTGTTCAAGAGAACTTTGTTCTCTTAACATATCGACAAAGTATCAAGCCAGGATACGCGAGATTTGTATGCAGGGTCTATATTTTTCACGGTTTTTCTAACTTTGAAGTAAAAAAAACACCTACTTAGAGGCTTCGCAGCATATATGTTCTATATACAGATTTACTCAGAATTCGGAGTAGAACATTAAGTGTGTCTGTGCGTCTGTGTGTCCCCCACCCCTTATAACTTTTGATCCGCTCAATTTACAGTGCCCAAAATTTCAGAATATATAGATAGTTATGCCTACAAACTTTTATACTCAGAATTTTGAAGGTATTTTTCAGTCAGGGGCTATCAACTTGGTATAAGTAAATATTGACAAATAAAAAATCTCAATTTTGTTTTTTCAAAAAAGTTCCCGAGTTTCTCTAACCTTTTCAATGATAAATTTATGTTTTTAGCTGCCTATATATCCAAAGTTTTTAAAAATATCGAAAACAGCCGAAACACCCCAACTAGAAAATTTTTTTTTCTATTAAAAATATGAACATTGTAGTTGTACATCTCAAACTTTTTTAACAATTTTTATAAAAATTGAATTTATTGACGATATCGTTTCATACAATTTGTAAGGCAGTATACACTGCTCAATCTCACTCAATAGTTTTATACCTACTTAATCTCCAAACATACATACATACCATCATGTTGTTTTCTTAATCTGGGTAGGAAAAACAGACTGACTTCCATACTATCTTATCCTGACATACATTTTTTTTTTTTTTTTTTTTTTTTTTTTTTTTTTTTTTTTTTTTTTTTTTTTTTTTTTTTTTTTTTTTTTATAGTAAAAAATGAATATGTCCTTGTTAAACAAGTACATATACATCTTCCTACGTTCCCTTAACTAAGCATAAATGCTTGTCCTATAGGTGAACGAGATCGGTCGAGGCAGGATTCGAACTCGCGACCACTGGATTACTAACCCAGCGCGCTAACCGCTCTGCCATCCACCCATCCAAATCATCCAAATCATAACTACATATTTTATATAGAAAACAAAACATTTATTAATTTGCGTTTATGTGTTAATATTTTGGTACATATTCTTCAATTATACATACTACTATCGCCATCGACAGTTGGATCTCATGTGTTATACGCAACTAGTTAAATAATTTTCAGAAAAAAAATTATTGGTCCGTATTTTTTGTATTTTAAAATGTATATTTTTTTTTTTAAATTAATATGTCCTTGTTAAACAAGTACATATACATCTTCCTACGTTCCCTAAAATAAGCAAATAAATGCTTGTGCTATAGGTGAACGAAATCGGTCGAGGCAGGATTCGAACTCGCGACCACTGGATTACTAACCCAGCGCGCTAACCGCTCTGCCACCGACCCATCTAAATGTTACACTAATTTATGTTTTTACATTGTACCACTGGTGATTTTGAAGAAATTGCTACATGGTTATTAACTCGCCATTTGCGCAGGATCCAAGAAAGTGTTTAGTATTATTATTATTATTATTATATTCCTGGTTGGTTGGAAGAAATTATGGTTAATATTGGTTAAGTATTATGTACAAAAAGATGAATAGATAAATAAGATAAATAATTGTTATGTATCTGGTCTTTACTATTAGTATATAAAAATAAATTTGTGTTTTAAACATCAATTATTTTAAAAGATGCTTAATTTAATGTATATTTTATTTAATTATTTATTTATTTTGAATCTAAAATCATATTTTACAGTATAAGATAGCTGCTTCACCAGAAAAAAAAAATATGTTCTGAAGCAGCTGTCTATACAATTGTCAAGTTATAGTTTAATTAAAAAAAAACTTGTAAATACTACAAATATTATCTATTTACTATGTATATTATATTTTTATTTCTTGTTTCTCTGGCAACTAACAGGTACTATGTCAAATTTAAATATAAAACGCACCAATTCACAAATAGCCAAATTCTGGAGACATATTTATCGTCTCACAGAACCATATTGAAAACACAATAATTGAAAATGGTGTCTCCACCGGCAATCGAACCCGGTATACATTTTTAAACCAAATACACATTTAAAGGAAAAAAAAAACAAAATTTTAAATACTAAATTAAATATAGGTATAATTATTTTAGTCTTTGGAGAATTCAGCCTTGGTCCTATACTACCATTTTTTATTGTCTTCGATCGAACCTCAGCGGTTGGGCGCGTTAAGTACCGACTCTTCAATATATTTTTATTTTTACGTTTTTAGTGGCATCACACTGGTACCTACCTTTAAAACCGGATATTTTTATTTTTGTTACAACACTGGTCGTGTACACCCAAGTTGATATCCTTGGATTTACCATTCATTATTTTATGATGCCACCATAATAATAGAAAAAAAATATTGAATAAAAAAGCAGTAAGTAACAAAGCAGTACAAAATGAATGACATTTATATTAATGTGTCTCGTTTCACATAACAAAACCATCTATGTATATATATTATGCTTAATACACATAGCGAAACAGAATAAGACGAATTACAAATGTATTAATGTGAATTAGTTCACATAACGAAACATAACAGAATGAATAAACAAAAATCTGTGTGTATTAAAATCAGTTCACGTAACAAAACAGAACAAAACGATTGACTAATGTATCAATGTGAATCAGTTCACAAAACGAAACACAACAAGATAAATGACAAATGTATCAATGAGTCTCAGTACATATAGCAAATATAACAAAATGAATGACAAATGTATCAATATGTATCAGTTCACAAAACGGAACACAACAAGATAAATTAAAAATGTATCAATGTGTCTCAGTACATATCGCAAATATGACAAGATGAATTACTAATGTATCAATGTGTATCAGTTCACAAAACGGAACACAACAAGATAAATGACAAATGTATCAATGTGTCTCAATACATATAGCAAATAGAACAAGATGAATGACTAATGTATCAATGTGTATCAGTTCTCAAAACGGAACACAACAAGATGAATGACAAATGTATCAATGTGTATCAGTACACAAAACGAAACAACAAGATGAATGACAAAAGTATCAATGTGTCTCAGTACACATAGCGAAACAGAACAATACGAATGACAAATATATCAACGTGTATCAGTTCAGACAACGTTATAGAACGTAGCGTGCTTTTGGTTTGATGACTAAAGACAATTTTACTATAAACACTTCGCTGATCTGAAACAGCTAGTTAAATTGATTACATTGTCGATCATCAAATCAAAGTTATTTTTTCTTAATTTTATCAGAGAATCCTGTTTATTTTTTTTAGAATATTAATGACCTTTTATCAAACGATAATAGGTCATTAAGAATAAACATTTTTAGCATCTTAATCTCTTGTTGAAAAGATAATCTGTTTTTCGTGATAAAAATGCTTGCACTTATGTTATCTCTAAAATCCGTATTTGTAGGAACAACCCAACGAAATAATTTTTCATGTGTATGTTTTATCAACAAATGTCACATCGAATCAAATTATTTTTTTCTTCTTTGTTGTATTCACAATTTTATCAAATAAAAATTAAACAGATTTAATCAATTATTATATAATTTATTAATTTACTAAAAAATCCAACTTTAAGGCATAATTCATAATATAATAATTCTGTGTAGGTACCTACATTAGGGTGTCCCTTATTTTTCGCATAGGTCCTAATCGGAAATAAATTTTTAGCATCGCAAGGGTTGCTGTGCTCCGAATGAGCTAAAATTTATTTTTGAGTACCTACATTAGGACCAAATGAACAAAACAAGGGCCTATGAGTTTGAAAATAAAATATTTTGAAAAATAAGGCACACCCTAACCTACATGTTATATTATAATGATCAAACTATTTTTTATCTTTCACAAATTTTGGTGTTTTCTTACAAAAAATAAATCTTATTAGCTAAAATATCTATTACAATGTATTTTGTGCTCTCCTTTGAGCTGAAAAAAAAACATTCTCTACGTACACAGACAATCATACGAAACTTACTAATAAATAAATAAACTAATAAATAAGGTGTCAGATGTTAAGGGTTAAGTACGATTTGGTGTTTTCTTACAAAAAATAAATCTTATTAGCTAAAAATATCTACTAAAATGTATTTTATGCTCTCCTTTGAGCTGAAAAAAAAACATTCTGTAAGTACACAGATAATCAAACGAAACTTACTAATAATTAAATAAACTAATAAAAAAGGTGTCAGAAGTTAAGGGTTAAGTACGATGCTCCTCTCTCAAGCACGTGTTCTCAACTCTATCGAGATGGTATCAACGCAAGTACCTATTTTCAGAAAATTTATTGTTTGAAAATTGTAAAAACTATTTTTTTTGAGTGTTGTATAATGTTGTGAATAGTTTAGCGTTGATCACAACCTACTCTATTCGATTCTCACGTAGGTGTACAATTCTTTCCTTGTATCGAACGTGAATACGTGAATCTTTATGCATAATTTACTATTTTTGTAGGAAATATATTAATTGTACTAAAACATTATGCAGAATCGCATACGTGCATTAACTAGTTATAAGAATATAATAGTAAAGGGGGAATTACACCTGGCGAGTATCGGGTCGAGTCACTCTCTTCGCCACTCGACTGAATAATATTATTAGTCAGTTGTGGACATCACTTTACCACGGCGATCAACGGATCACATACTTCATTATCAAAGTCACGCAATTCCTTACTGGACACGGGAGTTTCAAAAGTTATCTTTTTCGTTTTCACTTATCCGATTCGTCCTCATGTCAGCTTTGTGATAACCCTGAACAGACTTCTAAGCATGTCCTATGGGAATGCTCTAACTTCTCAGTGTCAACTTTCCTCTTCTACAACGATGTCAGAGGGAATTTCTTTGGATCCATTGGACATGCGGACCTTGTAGCCATGAAGAGCAACTTCCAAGTCTTTCAAGAGTAAAAAGTAAAAAATAAAAATAAAAATAAAATTAAATAAACAATTTTAAAAGCATTCTATGGTTGCTAAAAAATAAGGTAGATACGCTATCTATCGAATCCATTTTAAAAATATTAAAACAACAACGAACATTTGTTTATTTAAATAACACCACTTGTTTCAAGAACTACCGTTGTCTTCCTCAGGTGAGTTAAAGTTTAAAAAAAAAACAAGCGGAAATAAACAAAGTTATGTTGTTGTTTTAATATTTTTAAAGTATCCAAATTTCTAAAATGAAAAACATCAAAACACTCTCTCGTTTTGGAAAATAGATTATTTTAATTTATGTTTACGGAATGTATACAATTACTAGGTACTCAATTCAGGGATTTTCAACCATTCAAGCATTTTTTTCTTTCTTTCTCGCAATGTATGATTTTAGCGTTGGACACAACCCCCTCATTAATTTATTAACTTAATACTAGGTAAATTCTTGACATGCATGCATGTAAATACTGACTCGCTTATTTGTTATTGGTGGGTATCAATTTGACGCCATAAATACTATCTTTAGACATGTTTTTTTCTTATGACTTGACATTTAAGGTATATAAAATAATGATGATGATGATTAAATGACGTATTTTGCAAGTCAGGTGGTACAGAAGTTATAATAAAATGATTAGACAGAATAAAAATAATAAGCACAATCGAACCACTGCATTACGGGCACGTGAATAGTCACGGGAAATTGTGTATATTATTTAATGGGCGTCGCGAACGAAAAACTACTAGACCTTAGAATACACCACAGCTCAAATTTACCAAGGTCGGATGAGCTGTCAAAGTTAACATTCAACCCGAAAATTTTCAACATAATAAATAATAAATATTGTTAAAAATCATGAAGAACGTAAATAATATGTAGAGAAATATAATTTATTTGAAAAGTGCGAATACATAATTAACTCATTCTTAACCTCAAATGACAAAGGTGTTGATAACATTTTTCTGCAACCAATTTCCACTCAATTTATTAAGAAACTCGCTCATGCGAATCGCTAGTATCATTAAAGATTAACTAAACCTAACCGAACATTATATAGGATGCAATAAAATACGACAGCGAAATAATATTACGTCGTAGTCCTGATATTACGTCGTCTATCTCATTAAACATCTTCAAGAAAAGGCTAAAGCAAAAATATTTATCTGACAATACCTGATTACATCTTCCTCTCCTCTTCCTTTCCTTATCCCTTAGTCTTCCTATCATTGCTATGATTATTTGTTCTTATATGCTATCTTCTTTGTTTTTTTTGTTTTTATTTCTTTTTTTATTACTTTTCTTCTGCTATCTTATTTATTTTGTAATGTGATTAACTTGTTGCCATAGTACACATTGTTTTGTATATTTAACATTTACTCTGATTGGTTGGTTGGAAGAAATTGCCATCAGGCAATAAGCCCGCCAGTGTAGTAATTATATGTACAAGAAGATTAAATAAATAAATATTATGATATGTACGTAAATATCTTTTTACGTAAAAAGTTTGGATTTGAGATAGCCCCACAGGAATAAGTCTTTATGACTTAGACTTTGGTTTTTCGAGTTTTTTACCGGTCTTGTGAACTTTTTGACCTATTTTTGAATGAGAGGAATGCTTGGCGCATCAATTAAGTGGTGAAAACTTCGAATATTGCAGAATCTTTTACACGCTGCAGTTGCCATATAACCGTTTTTGTAAAACGCTCGCACGCTTCCGAAGAATGTATCGGAAAAAAATACTCAGATGCGTTGGGTTCACGCAGCAACTTACATAAGCTTTCTTTTGAGACAACCTATTTTTACTACGCCTATGTATAGCGATTTTTTTTATAAGGACATTGTTTAATAATCTTGTTAACTTGAGTATAATAAAGAATAACCTAAAAAAACTGGATTAATTATTAATTAATTTATAATTTATGCTCCAAAACTATGAACGTTATTATATTATACTACACCTCAGAATGTCTTTGTTCACTGCCGTAAAATATTGTGAAGTCGTTAAATTTTTATACCGGCATTCTAGGTTTGATTTTCAGCAGAGAATAAGTTTATAATAGGTACAATTTCTCACACAATTGTTGCTATTTTTAATTCTGATGCTTAGAAAAAATAACATATAGGTACGATAAGTACGAACTCGACATTTTCAAAGGGTCACAGTGTGTTTCCATCGGGAAAAGAACCAAAGACCTATGGCTTAGAAGTCAGAGCTTAAAAAAAACTCAGCCACGAAGGCCGACATTATATTTTAATCGATGTCCAGCAGATTACGAGTTAGTTAATTCATCTTTTGTATGTAAATTGTATGAAATCATCGTACACATGGTACGTGTCTAAATTATATTATTCGATCGTTGTTTCCCGCCAGTATTTCTTGGCGGGCTGTCATACGGTATTCAAGTTTCGAATTAGCCTTCCAGGTGTTGCCAGTCGTGCGAAAGGCTGCGTTGAGATTGGTCGCCAACGCGGGAAGGTGAAACGTTTGCGTGTTTATTATTATTATTTTTTTACACTCGCGTCACGTCAAAAACAACGCTGTCTGTGAATCCGTTTCGCAAAATGTATGTCAGTGATTGAAATTATTATACAACAAATATAATATAATTTCTGTATGTATTTCCACATTGTACGAATTGCACAAATACCCGTTTGACTTTAATTAAAAAAGAAATTGTACTTATGTGAATCGTGAATAACCAATTTTTGGACAGTAAATATTCGTGTTTCGCTGCGATATTTTTACGTGCGTGTCTCTCGAAGAATTTAACCAAATTAGTGTTTATCGAAAAGGAACCGTATTATTTGTTTAGACGTAAGTATTAATCACCGATCACTCAATATAATATTTTATTTACAGTACAAACAGATTTTTTTTATTTCCATTTCCGTATATGAATATCTGTTAATCATTTTTGATCGTAATCTTTAAAATGTGTGTTTGAAATTTAGTCAGGTGTTAATTAGTGTGTAAATATTATTTTTATATTGATGTTCGTATAAGTACATAGTTATGTGTGTGTTTTTATAGACTTGTTAATTTATTCAATCTGTAAAGTATTTTCGAATTTATTTTCATCTAATGCTAATCATTATCGACAGCTCTGTCAACAATTTTCATTTACGATTACGACATTCATATAAAATTTATTAATTTCACTTATAATCTTTGTATAGATGTAGGTTTGAGAGATATTCTGATCAATATCATATTTTACAGCAATATATACATAGGTATCACCTTTGCTAAAATGTTAACATTAAATTTGTTGTTTGGAAAAAGCTCATAATTATCCAACTGTCGATCAAGAGAATTTTGTTCTCTTAACATATCGACAAAGTTTCAACCCAAGATACGCGAGATTGTATGCAGGGTCTATATTTTTCACGGTTTTTCCAGCTTTGAAGTCAAAAAACACCAACTTATAGGCAATATCTACATAAGAAGATTCAATAGTTTGTTACTTAATATCCAAACATACATACATACCATCATGCTGTTTTCATATTCTGGGTAGGAAAAAAGGACTGACCTACATACTGTCCTATGTTGACATACATACCTTTATGTGTTGTATAGAAAACAAAATATCGTAAAATATTCAATAATTTGTATTTATGGGTTTATAGTTTGGTACTTATTCTTCAACTATATATACTATCGCTATCGACAGTTGGATCTCATGTGTTACATGCATACGAGTTGCGATTTGCTATGCTTGAAGAATTTACGTTATCACAAGAAACTCGTATTTGAAAGATAAATTTATGTATACGAAAACTAACTAATTTAACTTTTTTTAATAATTGGTTAGCTACGGTACATTGTTTATTAGTGTATCGACTGAAACTCGCGTGAGCGAGTTGCATTTACCTTTAAGATTAAAAATACGTTTTTTACACTATTAAATTTATTTTTCCAACCAAAATTACGGCGCGCAAAACTGATATGAAACGTGTTTCTGAATTAAGCCGCTAGAGTAGCCTATAAGTAGGCAAACGAATGAATAAACAAATAAAATATTACTTTAAGAGGACATATAACGCTAAATCTAGTGACTGAAAACATGATATATTAAAACCGCCTAATACACTATGAAGTTACGCGTTAGTAAGGGTAACTATCGCGTGCGTTAAAAAGGTTTATACTTGATTTAAATTATCGGAAACTCTAAATTTGTTGATTTTTTGCATTTTAAGAACAAACCTTACTTGAAATGAAAAAACTTTATTGGTCATTCACTTTGATTTTATGCACTCTTTAAGCGTATAAAAGATTTATTTTTTAACAGATTTTTAATTATCTCAATAGAGACGAAGTTGGAATATTTACTGTAGGAGAACCGGGAAATCAAGGCACCTACAGGGCTTACGACCTGTCATCGGCTGGTTTACATCTCAATAGATGGCGTTACAACAAAAATAAATAAAAATAATAAGAATGTTGTTCATAATTTCACACATAGATGGCTGTAGTAAAAATTCCTTATTTTCAAGCGAAAAGAATTTCAGTATTACAATATATAGAACTTTCAAAATTGAATTGATAGGGATCTCATTAAAAAGGCATAATTGGTGAACGTTGCGCAAGCGCATAAAGTGATCACGTAAACCAGCCGATGACAGGTCGTAAGCCCTGTAGGTGCCTTGATTTCCCGGTTCTCCTACAGTAAATATTCCAACTTCGTCTCTATTGAGATAATTAAAAATCTGTTAAAAAATATCTTTGACTCCCGACAGGGAAAAAATCCAATGTTTGCGCATATGCAATAATAAAAATATTCGAGATTTATTTTTCTTCGACACATAGTTATGGAGTAATTTAAAAAAAATGCTGTTAAAAAGGATATTTTTTTTTGAGGGAATTTAGGCTGTATTTTAAAATTGTGTGACGAACATTCACTAGAGAAATGTTGAAAATACTCATTGTATTTTTTCCAAATACACACTGTTTAACAAATTTGAGGAATTTGATTTGAAATTGGGGTGTTTAGGTTTATATCCCCCCTTAAGCTGAGTGAGATCTAGTGGTCTACTGAGGAAATTATGGTATGACCATGTGAAATATATAAAATAATAAACCTATGTCGTAAAGCTTAAAAATCATACTGACATGAATGATTCGATGTATAATATTGATTGATGTATGGTTACCTCTGCATACCCTGCGATGCCCTTTGCTTACTAGTATTCAATATTTCAATATTTCGAAATTTTGGATAAGCAGGTAATTTCCAAATAATTGTAAATAATGCTGGAAGGGATTTTTGTAACGTTGGATTATCTATGGTCATGTTTATATTCCATAGACTAAATCGTATTTATTACACAATATTTTGACATACCTCCAAGTACATACCTACGCAATTAAAGGTATGTAATTTTTCCAAAGATATTGAATAATGAGCAGTTATGACATTTCCATAGCTGTGGGCTTTAAACAAATTAATTTCTTTATTTGGGTTTTATCATAGATTTTTATTATAATACACCTACAAGACGTAGTATTCCGTGCAAAAAGTGAGTCATGGATAACGCGCATTTGACGTTGTGGTTGGCAACATATTTCAGTTTTCCTTACATTCCAACACATCCTAGATAACTATTCTCTAAACCTTAATAAACAAAGTGTTTTTTTTACAAATAAATTCGAAAACAATTCACATTAGTCGTTATTCTCTGTAGAAAAAACGATGTGATCTGGAACCAAAACGTCAAAAATCCCGTGGAAAAATGCCTCACTTCGATTCATACAAAATTTGCTAACTACGACATCTAGTATTATAATAAAAATCTATGGGTTTTATGACAAATGATGGTTTGATCGACTTCGATATTTTTCTTTTCGACATGTATAAATTACAAAACTATATTTATTGAATAATTCTTCCAAATCTTCTGTGTCCTACAATTATTCTTGTCTTCTGTATTTTTATAAAGTAATATATTTTTATATTTCTTACGTTGTTTTTGTACTAGTTTATATATGCTACTATTGTATCATCCTTTTTTTAAAGGATTAATTTGTTTTTGATTCAAGTATATCATTATACATTCCCTAAATTGAGCATGAATGCTTGTGCTATAGGTGAACGAAATGGGTCGTGGCAGGATTCGAACTCGCGCCCAATGGATTACTAATACAGCGCGCAACCACTCTGCCACAATTTTGTATATATTTTGTATATAATTTTGTATATAATTGTGTACGAGATTCGATTTCTGGATATTTTTAGGATTTTTTTCCGCTGTTAGACTCCGGCTTCTAATAGTGCTTTTCTACTCTTTTCTGTGATTTCGGGTGTCCGGTAAGAGCAGGATAATCGAAATACTTCAGGCGAAATAACTTCTGACATATGTAGTTCGGCAATGAGGTTTATCGCATACACTCACGTGTCCTGCTTCCCTTTATAAGATAAGGCACACCCACACACATGTCGCTGATCACCCTTCTTTGTGAGATATGCCGTTATGGTTTGTTGGTTTGTTTGTAAATTATAAATTCATCATAATTAATTTATGAAATAAATCAACTATCGTACAAGTAAAAGATTTTAAAAATAAGCATAACAAAAATATTTTTGCTCCTCACTACCCTAGGGATATAGTGTTTTTTAGATGATTTTTTTATTGCAGATTATCAACTAGTATCATGCAGAGATTGTATTCTAAAAGTTTCATCACAATGTAGGTACATACAATCTGTGTGTGTGCTGTGTATTGTAGGTAGTTACGGCATAGAATTATTAGGTATATAACCTAAGAGGTACGGTGTGTTTATTTTTCTTTATCGATTGTTAACTAAAGAACTCATTCGATTATTTTCAAATTTTGCAAATTCGTATGAGTATTTAATACCTACTCACTAGGTTTTAAAGGATATCTTTGGGGCAAGTGTGGTCCAACCGGCGAAATCAAAACCCTCGTGATTACCCATATCATGGATATACATAATTATCATATGGAGTTTTATGACATCTAAAGATATTATAGAACTCCATATAAGTATTAATATATTCGTGATATGGGTAATCGTGAGGGTTTCGATTTCGCCGGTTGGACCAGACTTGCCCCCCCTATCAGTGCTTCTCAATTTTTTCAACTGTCAAATATTTCAAAGTGACCCCAAAATCTCAGGAAACTTATAATTTGATTGTTGACAAACTTTTTAACATCTCAATAGAGACGAAGTTGGGATATTATAGAAGAACCAGGAACTCAAGGCACCTACAGGGCTTACGACCTGTCATCGGCTGGTTTGCGTGATCCATTTATGCGTTTGCGCAACGTTCACCAATTATGCCTTCTTATTGAGTTCCCTTATAAATGTAATTTTTGAAAGTTCTATATATTTGAAAAGTGTGTAACAATTCACCTGAAAATAAGGAATTATACTATTGCCATCTATGAAGTAACGAAGAAACAACATCAATTGAGAAATTGGTTTAATTGTATATGTATGCGCATAAAGTGATTACGTAAACCAGCCGATGACAGGTCGTAAGCCCTGTAGGTGCCTTGAGTTCCTGGTTCTTCTATAATATCCCAACTTCGTCTCTATTGAGATGTTAAAAAGTTTGTCAATAAAAATATCATTTGACTCCAGACAGGGAAGATAATCCAACGGTGACGGTGTCTCGCACAGATGTCACCCCTGAACTGCGCCATAAAAAAATTGATATTTTTATTTTCAAATTGCACATCACTATCATAAAATGACATTGAAGAATTATCAAGTTTTCATAATAAAATATTTACACATACATACATACCTATCTAAAATAATTTAATTAACTCATTTCATGAAAATGCTGAAAAATTTCCATGAATAAATTTGAATAGGTACTTTGTGAAGTGAATCGGTAGTGAGGAGTATAGCTTTGGCCACAACTCACTAGTATTAACATCCAATTATTGAAAAATCTCAAAAAATTACTCATAGGTATAACTTACATATATTATACTCTGTGATTATGAATAATAAATACATTAAAAACTAAGAAT
Organism: Molanna angustata; assembly: GCA_963576475.1. Taxonomy (NCBI): domain Eukaryota; kingdom Metazoa; phylum Arthropoda; class Insecta; order Trichoptera; family Molannidae; genus Molanna; species Molanna angustata. The sequence goes on from OY754984.1 coordinate 8,821,842, forward strand.
TTTCTGCCAACATCATTATCTACATTTGATTTTATAGTTGACTTCTACAGAATAGATTAATATGTTATTTAAATATCGAAAAAAACCCACTTAAAATCGACTTTTTACCATTGCAAGTACATAATATTATAGTCAGGGTGTACATATTCATTAGTGGACATATAAATTATGACGTCATATGTTTTTATGCAAATTATGTCATTTCCTGCAAATCTTTAATTATCCATTCATAAAAAGCATTTTCAACCTCACCTCTGATCCTTCATTATTAAAATTCGCAATGTCAATCTATTTATGTGCAAAACCCGAGGGGCTAGACCGGTCAAACGGCGGAATGAAAACCCTCGGTTTTGATATTCTTCTTCGTTTCGTAGACCTAGTTGGTCTGTTATTCAGAAACTATGCCTCCTGAGATGACAAAGTCGTTTTGATATTCTATTTATATTTTTTTTGATATAGAATACTTTTATTATATAGGTTTATAACGTGTCTTGTCCTCATGCCAGTTATGTCATCGCCACTACCAAACTTCGGAGCACATCCTCTGAGAATGCTCTCACCCAAATGTGTCCTACAGAACGGAGCTCCTCGCTGGTGTCCGTGGACCTCTTCAAGGTCCCATTGGGCATGCGGATTTAGTGGTCTTGAAGAAGAACTATACATCCATCAAATTGTTTTGCCATGGTTATGGTGCCCTTCTATCTGACATCACTGCTGAATAAGAAATTAGAAGTCTCTGATGGCCAGTTTTTCAGTCACACAGGCTTGAAGTAAACTGATGACGAACCATGTCTGTGAATATTATTTTCACCGACGTTGATTGTCATTTTTTGCACTATAGTGCCAAGACCACGACTCTAGAGGAGCATTTAGAGCTACTTTTCGTGCCATGCATTCTTTGTCTTTCTTACTAATAGCGTTCTGCGAAGGGGCCGTTTTCAGTCCTCATAATGAGGAGCGGGTGGAGATGCTAGATTTATAAAGTGGGCTATCAACACGATATGGGTTCACATGGAAGGGGACTTGCCCCGATGATCATTTGTTACACTTTCATTTTTAATAATATGAACGAGACTTTAGAAAAACTATTGAAATTAAATGATACAACATGTAACATGCATTAGTTAAAATATTATGAGAATGAGGCCACTGAATGATAGCAAAAAAAACCAGGAGGGACTGCGAAACACAGGAAATAAGAAAATATGACGTGAGGTTGATGATATCATCAGAAGGAGTAGGAGTAGCGGAGGACACATCCAAAGGATGGACAGCATCAGACTTCTTCGTGTCGTGCTCCACAATAATAAGTAACCGCCCTTAAGTTTTCGACTTCGTTTTGTTTAATTGTGAACATTGTAGATAATATTCGTTATCTACGTGTCATAGAGGAGACTTGCTTTTATAAAACCGTATCCAATGAGACACCAACTAAGCATTATCTCAAGAAATAAAATGATACACTAAACATGAATTGGTTTCGGTATAAAAATTGTCTTTATATGCCAAAATATGTCGCATTATGAAGATCTAAATGATATCCTAGCATAACATCTACTAATGTATTTAATATTTTTTTTATTTAATTCTCATTATTTTTTATAATAAAAATTAATATTTCCTTGTTAAACAAGTACATATGCATCTTCCTACGTGCCCTAAAATAAGCATAAATGCTTGTGCTATAGGTGAACGAAATCGGTGGAGGCAGGATTCGAACTCGCGACCACTGGATTACTAACCCAATGCGCTTACCGCTCTACCATCGACCCATCTATATAAAGTAGATAGTTAATTACTTAATTAATTTACTATCTATTTATTTATATATTACATAAATTATTATTTTTTCAATAAAGTAATTATTTATAAAATTATTATTATTTTTTTTAATTAATTAATTTATTTATTTATTTGTTTATTTATTTATTTATAAAACATTAGTAAATAAGGTCGATTCTTTTTCCATTTATCTACTTACATACAACCCTTATATATGTTTACCAAAATCTGAAATTGCGCATACTAATTAATCATCTATACCTTACGGGGCCATATAAACCTAAACACCCCAATTTCAAATCAAATATGTTAAACAGTAGATATGTTTCTAGAAAAAAATACCATATCTAAGTGTTTGCAACATTTCTCTAGCGAATGTTCGTCACACAATTTTCAAAATTCAGTCAATTCTATTAAAAAATATAGTAAAATATACTTTTTTGCAGCATTTTTTTAAATTACTCCATAACTATGTGTCGTAGAGATATAATAGCGCTTAAAGAGTGCATAAAATCAATGTGAATGACCGATAAAAATTTATCATTTCAAGGAAAGTTTGTTCTTAAAATGTAAAAAATCGACAATCCGATAATTCAAATCACGTACATAAACTTTTTTTAATGCACGCGATAGTTATTGTTACTAACACGTAACTATATAGTGCATTAGGCGGTTTTAATATATTATGTTTTCAGTCACTAGATTTAGCGTTATATGTCCTCTTAATTGTATGTACTAAGTCTATTTTCTGTTTTATATATATGTAAATGTTTTAACGTTAATAATATACTAATACAAAGTCTTTGTATCTATGCATCGAATCGCTGGTAATTCAATAACCGCAAGTTAACCAACGCGGGTCGTGACCCTAAGTATCGATGTGTGGAAAGTTTGCTATGTACCTACCTACCTCCACGATAATGTAACAATACTGATTGAAATCAAACAACCAGTTTGGTGGAAGAATTTGCATATTGGCATTATTCAAATTTGTGATATTTTTACTCCTTACTAACCCAAGGGGGCATAGTGGGGAGTTATGATTTCGCAATTTTTAAGGTTCATTGATATGTTATAAAAATATAAAAATACTTACAAACGCTCTTGAGGTGACTACGGTTGTCACAAAACGGCGCTTTATAAATTGTCCTTATTATTATTATTGCTAATGGTTCTATTGTATTTATTAGATTATTGACGCGTTTCGTGCAAAGCACATCGTCATAATAAACTCGTCATCGTCATTATTCTGACGATGTGCTTTGCACGAAACGCGTCAATAATCTAATAAATACAATAGAACTATTACCAAGTATTTTTATATTTTTATAACATATCAATGTACAATGGAGTTCTATCAAGAATTGTCGATCGACAAACTAAACTTAATTTTTAAGGTTATTTTTTATTGCAGATCATCAACTGGTATCATGCTGAGATTGTAATCAGAAAGTTTCATCACAATTTATCTGTGTGTGTGTGTGTGTGTGTGTGTGTGTGTGTGTGTGCTATGTACGGCATGTTTATTTTACTTTATCAATTATATACTTAAGTACTCATTCGATTCGATTTAGTCACTAAAGGTCGTACCTATTACAAGAGTCATTTGAGAAAAATGTAAGGTCCCGTTCTGCGAGAATACTGCTTATGGGACCTCAAATTTTTCATATATATTATTCTTAAATAATTAAATTTTTCTTACACCTGTAATGCGACCCTTAGATCCCATTAGATGTTAAAGGATATTATCTGAATAGTGCTTCTCATTTTTTTAACTGTCAAATATTTCAAAGTGACCCCAAGTTCGGGAAAATTAAAACTTGAAATTTTCATTTTCAAATTGGTGAAAAGGCACATCACTTTCATAAAATGGCATTGAAGAAATATCAAGTTTTCATAATAAAATATTCAAATAAATAATTAAAATAGGTATAACAAACTCATTTCATAAATATGTTGATAATTTTTCATACAAATTTTGAATACTTTGTAGTGACTTGTTTGTGAGGAGTATAGCGTTGGCACAACCCACTCGTTTTAAATTGAATTTAAATAACAAAATCAAACGGTTGAGTAGGTACAGAAATTATATATAATATACAGTAGCAAACCTAATAATATTATATTTGTATAGTTGCATATACGTACGCATAAATTGGATTATTTTTCCCTGTCGGGTGTCAATGATATTATGTATATTTGTGACAAATTTTTAATATCTCAATGGATATTGATGGAGAACCGGGAATCAAAGCAAATACAGGGCTTACGACCTGTCATCGCCTGTTTCACGTGATCAATTTAACGTTCGTCAATTATGTCTTTTTATTGAATTCCTTATCAATCCAATTTTTGAAAGTTCTATATATGTTTTTTATTGAAATCTTTTTACTTGAGCATAAATTGAGACACCATCGCCACCTATGAAGTGAAGAAGAAAATTTAATGTTATTTATTTATTTTGTATAACTTCCCGGGCAACTAACAGGTACTATGTGTGAAAAACTAATTTAACCATCATACTGTTTTCATATTCTGGGTAAGAAAAAAAAACTGATCTCCATACTATCCTATATTGACATACATACCTACATCTGTTGTATAAAAAACAAAATATTTTAAAATATTAAATAATTTGTATTTATGGGTTTATACTTTGGTACTTATTCTTCAACTATACTACTATCTTTTAACAGATTTTTAATTATCTCAATAGAGACGAAGTTGGAATATTTATTGTAGGAGAACCGGGAAATCAAGGCACCTACAGGGCTTACGACCTGTCATCGGCTGGTTTACGTGATCACTTTATGCGCTTGCGCAACGTTCACCAATTATGCATTTTAATGAGATCCCTATCAATTCAATTTTGAAAGTTCTATATATTGTAATACTGAAATTCTTTTCGCTTGAAAATAAGGAATTTTTACTACAGCCATCTATGGGTGAAATTATGAACAACAATCTTATTATTTTTATTTATTTTGTTGGAACGCCATCTATTGAGAGAATTGGTTTTTTTGTAAATAATGAAAGCTACAATTCTTATATCTGAGGTGACAATGCATTTATCGCATAGAAGTCACCCCTGAATTGCGCCAGACTTATAAGGTCATTTTTGTCTTATTTACCTACTTGTACCAATGTGTAAGTAATCGAATATTTTTATTATTGCATATGCGCAAACATTGGATTTTTTCCCTGTCGGGAGTCAAAGATATTTTTTAACAGATTTTTAATTATCTCAATAGAGATAATTAAGGTCGTAAGCCCTGTAGGTGCCTTGATTTCCCGGTTCTCCTACAATAAATATTCCAACTTCGTCTCTATTGAGATAATTAAAAATCTGTTAAAAAATATCTTTGACTCCCGACAGGGAAAAAATCCAATGTTTGCGCATATGCAATAATAAAAATATTCGTATACTACTATCGCTATCGACAGTTGGATCTCATGTGTTACACGCAACTAGTATAAAAAAATCTCGTGTCACAATGTTCGTACACCTTAATCTCTATGAAATATTTTTATACTTTTTTGTTTAAACTAGATGTATTAATTTTTATATATCTTTTTACGTCTAAATAAAGTTTACTAAAAAAATACTATTAAGTGGGGGGACTGCTGCCAACGTACCTATTTTTCAATTAATATACCATAATTATTTCTTATCAAATCGTTTTGAAAAAAATAATTTAGATAGTTTGGATATTAATAAACAAAAATATACCTTAACTTTTTGATAATGTTCTGTATAAATTCTTGTAGAAAAATAATGGCATACCCCGATTTTCAACGTTTATCATATATTTTTAATAAACTATAAGGCGTAGAGTAATATATTTTTTTAAATTAAAGAAGACAAAAATATCATGTGACGTTGCATTAATGCTTCAGGTTTTGAAAATAAACCTAAAAAATATTTATTTTCCATTCAGCGCCATTGCGAAATAAAAGTTTTTTTGGTTTATTAACTTAACCTGATGCATTAATGCAACGTTACATCGTATTTTTTTCCAGATATTTTGATCTTCTTTAATTTTATAAAAATATAATGCTCAATACCTTATAGTTTTTTAGAAATTTAAGTTAAATGTCAAAAATCGGGGTATGCTTATTATTTTCCTACAAGAATATTATACAGAACATAATTAAAAAGTATAGGTATATTTTTCTGTATTAATATCCAAACTAACTAGGTTATCTTTTTAAAAAGGATTCGTTTTGTAGTAAAAATGCCAATTCAAATTGAAAAAATATGTACGTTGGCAGCAGTCACCCTCTTAATAAAGAAGTGTTTATTATTATTATTAAAAACAAATACAACACGGTATGTAGGTACCTAAAATATGACTAAATCGAATTTGTAATCGACAAAACAAGTTAACAATGAGATCAATTAACAACAATTGCGTATCCATTGACTTTTAGCGCATGTCAAATAATACTTTTTAACACTCGCCATTTTTGTGCAACTTTTGGTATTTACTGTGAAAGTCGAATTGCACAAAAAAGGCCTTTGGGTAGATTCGCCGTTGCAGAACCCTTGGCCTTGCGTGTCATTGTGGTACCAATGTACGTTCGACAACCTGTTTTTTGCGCGTTTGCGAATTCCACGGATGCAGATAGGCAGGTTCATGCTTACATCAGTGGGGAATATTCCATAAATGCTGATTACTCGTAGGTACATAAACTTGTTCTGAATAAAATGTATGATGTACAAACAATAAGATAGGTCGATTGCAGATCGGTTAGCGCACTGGGCTAGTAATCCAGTGATCGCGATCCTGCCTCGACCGATTTCGTTCACCTATAGCACAAGCATTTATTTTCTTATTTTAGGGAACGTAGGAAGATGTATATGTACTTATTTAACAAGGACATATTCATTTTTATTTAAAAAAAAACCTCGTTTAGAGTTTAGTTTTAACGGAACTTCGTTTTAGAGTTTAGGTATAGCACTTTTCATGCGAATGCTCTTTGGACAAAACAAGAAACTACTATCAAGTATATTTCATACCACTACCACTGGGGGCCCGTCAGTCATGTCGAGGGTCTTCCGTCCCAACAGTGCTCGGTAACAGGCGACTCGACAGCGAGCCTTCACCACGCGTTGACAGTACTTTCAGTTCTTCGATTACCACACAAAGCGCGATGTCGGCTACACCATCTCATTAGCATGGCGAGCTACCGCCAAGCGGGACATATTTACGTAACAGTAAGAGATAGCATCGTCAAAAATAAATTAAATTTTTATGGCTGGTTTTTTGGTAAGTATTCCCTTCCTTGTGTGGCCTTAGTATCAGTATTTATTTATGTATCTATTCATTTAATTTTTTATTTATTTATTTATTTACTTATTTATTTATTTATTTACTTTTTTTTTTTTTTATAAGAATATGTCCTTGTTAATCAAGTACATATACATCTTCCTACGTTCCCTAAAATAAGCAAATAAATGCTTGTGCTATAGGTGAACGAAATCGGTCGAGGCAGGATTCGAACTCGCGACCACTGGATTACTAATCCAGCGCGCTAGCCGTTCTGCCATCGACCCATCTATTCGCTTGCCATGCTATAATTTATTAATTTAATTATTTATTTATTTATTTATTTATTTATTTATTTATTTATTTATTTATTTATTTATTTATTTATTTATTTATTTATTTATTTATTTTTTTATTTATTTATTTATTTATTTATTTATTTATTTATTTATTTATTTATTTATTTATTTATTTACTTATTTATTTACTAATTTATTTATTTATTTATTTACTAATTTATTTATTTATTTATTTATTTACTTATTTATTTATTTTTTTATTTATTTATTTATTTATTTATTTTTAAGCAAACAAACAGTCAAGCAATATACATTACATAAAATAAGTGTTACTTAAATTGTAAATCAAAATAGTTTGCAGTTATTTTATATATTTTACAAACGGACGCATTTGCATAGGTACAAGAACATATTATTTTGAAATAATATTAAAATCTGCAATTTTCAGCAAAGAGGATGCGCACTGGTAAACGCAACCACTCCCAGGTGCCAGACTTACATTTTTCATACCTATATTCAATAAAAAAGAAAATATAAAAAAACGACATTAAAAAAAGCATTAATCGAAATCGTTGCTATCTCTTGGACTCTGAAAATTCCAATTTATATTCTAAAAAATTCCAATGCTAATATTTTACTTTCTTACGAATGGTATCAAGTAGGTAGGTACCTACTCATCGATGATTTTCAGATAGGTATATTAAGTATACCAAATGATCTTGAACGTCCATGATTTGTCTCCAGCTCCAAAAGAAACGACGAAATAAGTAGGTACATAAAAGCTGTTTATTTGACTTATTTATTTATTTATTTATTTATTTATTTATTTAAAAAATTCAACACAGACAGCGTTTGCTGGTATGAGTGTTTTCATACATTTTGGTTTATATTGACGTTATATCTATAATAAAAAGTAAAGACTTTTTGATTCTACATTAATTTAATTCTACATAATATTTACTAATATTTCTAATAATTCTACATAAATTAATGTAGAATCAAAAAGTGTTTACTTTTTATTATAGATATAACATATAATGGAATTCTACCAAATAAAAACTTCATCGATAATTAAGTTTATATTGACATTTTGTTAGATTAATACATGTTATTTGTTTTTTTTCTAATACAGTAATTTTAATGTCAATGGAGGTAATATAATTAAATCGATCATAATCTATCTCTCTCTCTCTCTGGTCACTTTCTCTCCCGTCAGGTGTCCAAGAAGCCGGTGCGGCGGCCGTGCGATTGCGCAGCCGAAGCGATCTTCAAAATGTGCACCTCCTCGTGTCGCGTCATTTCGCAACACAGCAATATTGTCCGATCATTATTTGAACATTTTAAATCATCAAAGAAATTGTAGGTCGTGTCCCGTGTCCGTCGGGTATAGGTTATGTATGAGTTCTGGGAAGGTATGCCGCGTCAAATTCATACTAATCAACTCGTTTTTTTTTTAATGAATATGTCCTTGTTAAACAAGTACCTACATATATGTACATCTTTCTACGTTCCCTAATATAAGCAAATAAATGCTTGTGCTATATTGTGTTATATATTACGTATTTGAAAAGGGCACCATAAAATGAGCAGTGAGAGCAAAAATTGGTAAATACCTACATCCATAGCTTAAATTATTGTATAAAACGTAATAATTATTAAGTAGGTAAATACTTTAACCTAAATTCTTATTTTTTTATGTTTGGCCTCTACCCTGCCCCCACCGATTTCGTTCGCCTGTGTACATGTGTACATATATTTTTAGGAAAATAAAAAACATATCAAATATAATATAAGTTTATAACATTTATTATAAGACGGCGCAGTAAAATAGAAGACTGTCCTCTTTAAAAAGGAGCTATCAGCAGCATACTTATAGCACAAACATTTATGTACGTGTGGTTAATTTTGGGAATGTATGAGGATGCATTTTTTGCTTGTAACCCTCCATTTAGATATTCGATTTTTATTTTTTTAATACTCTTACGACATAGGTTAAAAACGTGGGTTACCACCATGATATGGCATATGGAACGGGACTTGCCCTTAACGACATATTCGTTCCTTAAAAAATGTAATAAAAAAACATTTTACTGTCTCTAATTTATTATTAAATTCTACGTCATGAAATAATAACAAAATATACATATATATCTGGGTCTAATTCCGATCAAACAGTGAAATCAAAACCCTTTTGATAACCCATATCATGAATATAATTATCATATGGAGTTCTATAATATGAAAATTATATCCATGATATGGGTAATCGTAAGAGTTTTGATTTCACCGTTTGACGGGACTTGCCCCCCTGGAGAAGAAATATTTTTTACAGTGGCTCAATTTCGAGACTATATATTTATTAATTTATTATAACACCAACAGTGGGAGAGGGACTAGATGAGGGACGAGGAAAGGATGAAGTGGTATAAAATTACGGCACTATGAAAATTTGTAGGTGGACTGTCCCAAAACAATGAGAAAACATTTTGAACTCGTTGTAAACAAAATTTCATGACATTCTCGGCTATCGTATGATGAAATATGAATTTCTCTTACATCTCAGCAGGTAACTAAGCGACAAAATTACCGGAACTAATTATATTTCCATCTGTAAATCTAATATTTATAAACTAGATCTTCTATCATTTACTGATAAATTAATCTAACTGTGGTTTTTGGTTAACCATTTACCTTCTATAAAATATGTAATATCATCGCAATTTGCTACGCAACATTTGCACCTATGATTATGATTTTGCGGAGTCGTCATTTCGATCTTTCAGACATTTTTTTATTAACTATCATCTCTTCTTCTTCTTCTTTTTATAGGTTGACACCTGTTTTTTTCAGGAACTTTGCCCGTCCCTCAAGGCTTCTTGTGAAGTCGAGCTCCAGCTACCTCTCCATCTCTTGGGTGGTCTACCTCGTGGTCGATTGCCAAAGTTTATTTGTCCCGCCAGAATCGTGTTCGGCTCCTGCACCATCTGACAATATCCCTAACGTCATACAGATCTGTCTTATATCGGTGTTCCGCATCCGATCCAAAAGGGTGAAACCCGCGATGGAGTGTAGGGTTCTCATCTCTGTCGTCCGGAGCAGGCTCTTTGTTCTACTATGTATATGAACTATCATCTCGAGTGCGATTTATTGATGAAAAAATGGCAATTTCTTCCGACTGCTCAATGTTTCCAGCCAAGAGAAGCAATTATTATCATTTTATACCCAGAACTCCAATAGAGAAGTCAATCGACTCACCACTATTCTCAAACCGTTTTTATTTATAATAAAACATTTCTATTGTATTATAACTTTGCAGCGCATTTTAAAAAATTCACTATATTTTAACCACGAATAATGAGTCATTTTATACCTAAAATCGGTTTCAAAACTACCGCTCTCTACTCAGGGCAATTTTTCGATGTTAAAATTTGTCATTCATCTTTATTAATTAACTTTATTTAAACCACAAAAGTGTCATTATATACCTACAATCGGTTTCGAAACTACCGCGCTCTGCTCAGGGCAATTTCCTTGCAAATTCAATTAAAAAAGTAATTAATCCAATCTAATTACATAATGCACTTTTATCACATTAATTTTTTTTATCAAAATATTCGACATTACACATCTCCATCCGAATAACTTTAGGTATAGGTACGTTTAACAATTCAAGCGACCTTTTGTGACATTTAAAATTTATGCAATTCTTAATATTAAGTCACTTTTAAATTATGATTATTTAAAGTTAGCTATTGTACTTACTGTTTATGCACATTGTCATTTTTCGATTTCAATACCTAATCCATAAATTAAATTTATAGTTTAACTAATATCTGAAATAAAACTATGAATTCTTATTGATTTCCGGGGCTGCGTGTTGTGTTCTGAACGAGGATCATTGGTAGCGTACTTCATAGAATAACAGGCGGTTTAAAATGACATGTGATTGCTTAAATTATATAATATATTTTGGTTGCTTGGCAATTCGCCCTGGAGAGAGTGCTCTATGCCTTGATTCGTTACATCAACAGGATTAAAAAATAAAATTATTGTGAAGTTATAACTGTAATGTCTCGTAAGAATTGGTTTATTGAAATTACGATAAGTTTAGTTTGTCGATCGACAATTCTTGATAGAACTCCATTGTATGTTGATATGTTATAAATATATAAAAGTATTTGGTAATAGTTCTATCGTATTTATTAGATTATCGTTATTCTGACGATGTGCCTTGCACGAAACGTGTCGATAATACAATATAACTATTACCAAGTATTTTTATATTTTTATAACATATCAACAGAAATAACAATAGATATTATGTATGTAATATATTATGTAAATAACATCACACATCGTTCAACAGGAAAGAAGAGGCTGATATGGGGGATATGCCCATGTGTCGTGTTTCCTTTTTGTCGTAATGTTATGAATGTATACATGTAAAATGAGTGGATTGTGGCCAACGCTAAACTCCTCACTAACAAAGTTATTCTATAAAGTATTCAAATTTTGTATGGAAAATATTCAGCATTTTCATGAAATGAATTATTTTTTAATTAGACATTTTATTATGAAAACTTAATATCTCGTCAATGCCATTTTATGTAAGTGGTGTGCCTTTTTACCAATTTGAAAATGAAAATTTCAAATTTTAAATTTCCTTAGCTTGGTGTCACTTTCAAATACTTGACAGTTAAAAAGATGAGAAGCACTGTTCAGATATCCTTTGAAATCTAATGGGGTCTAAGCGAGTATTAGATTTATATATTTGCAAAATTTGAAAATAATCGAATGAGTACATTAGTCTATAATCGATAAAGTAAAATAAATACGCCGCACAAACCACACAGCACATAGCACACATTGTGATGAAACTTTCAGAATACAATCTCTGCATGATACTAGTTGATAATCTGCAATAAGTAAAATACCCTTAAAAATTTCAAAATCATAACTCCATAACTCAGTGAGGAGTAAAAATAAAAATAAAAGCAGATATTTTTTTTTCTTGGCAATTAACCCTGGAGAAAGTGCTCTATGCCTTGATTCAGTGCAGAAACAGGATGAAAATGAAAAAAAAATAATTGCAACTGTAAGTTCGGTTTTATGTATGTATTTTCCAACTGTCGATTCGTTCATGAGAATTCAATTCTCTGAATGAATCGACATTATTAAGCCAAGATGCGTGTACGAAGGAAAATTTTGTATGGCGTAGTGGACTTTTTGCATGCTAATAAGACCAACTAGAGGCCTCGCAGCATATATGTTCCCATACATGAATTTACTCAGAATTCGGAGTAGAACATTTTATGTGAGTTTTGTGTGTGTGTGTGTGTGTGTGTCTGTGTGTCCGTCCCCCCTAATAACTTTTGATCCGCTCAATTTACAGAGCCCAAATTTTCAGAATATATAGAAAGTTATAGGTCTACAATACTTTTATACTCAGAATTGTGAATTTTTGTTTCAGTCAGGGGTTATCAACTTATGAAATATTGATTTATTTTTCCATATATCTCAGAAACCGAAAAAGCTAGAATGCTGAAAATTGGCACAAACATAGACAAATACAAAATCTCAATAAGTTTTTTTTTATAATTCCAGGCTATCTCATACATTTCTTATTAAGAAAAATATTTTTTTTATGATAAATTTATGAGTTTAACTGCCTATATTTCCAATTTTTTTAAAAATATCGAAAAAAGCCGAAACACCCCAACTAGAAAATTTAATTTTCTATAAAAAATATTAATATTGTAGAAGTACATCTCAATTTTTTTTAACCATTTTTATAAAAATTGAATTTAGTGACGACATCGCTTCATACAATTTGAATGGCAGTCACCTATACATAATAATATCTAAGAAGACTTAATAATTTGATACTAATCTCCAAACATACATACATACCATCATGTTGTTTTGATATTCTGGGTAGGATCAAAGGACTGACCTCCATACTATCCTATCTTGACATACATACCTAGGTACATGTGTTGTATAGAAAACCAAATATCTTAAAATATTAAATAATTTGTATTTATGGGTTTATAGTTTGGTACTTATTCTTCAACTATACATACTATCGCTATCGACAGTTGGATCTCATGTGTTACATGCAACTAGTAATTAGATGAATGAGTGATTGAAATATTAATACGTCTCAATTGATTAAAAAAATACTAAAGTGCACTTTACACTAACGAGGTTTTCAACGCTTAAAACAGCATCCAAAATACAGGTAACTCAAAACATCGTATTTGCAAGAGTATTATTTTCTCCTTTATTTGCGACCTCTATTATTGCAATTACGAAAAGATTAAATATGCCATTCATATGAAAAATTACACCATTTTATTTTTCGCTTGTTCCGCGTTTCGTTCAACAGTGTTTTATCTTTATCTCGTTTTCGTCGTTTGTCTTTGCATTTTGACTACTCGGCATTTAATTTGAATTGGACATGATTTGATTTTGTTTTAAAACATTGCGTTCTATGGTCGAGAGATGCCAAATAAACAAAAGATACCGCGAACGTCAAAGACCCGAATGCACAGTCCTAGGTAACTAAAAAATAACTCCTATCCTCACTGGAGTATTTAGTATTCTTAAGTTAACAATTGTGTGCTAAACTAAATACTTAATACTACGACAAACTTAAGGTCGATGGCATAGCATTTCACATTATTGTGTATGAAGAAAAGAGATAGATTGTTTTCTATGGGCTTAGACTAACGTTTAAAATGTTTTTTTGCTTTAACAACACAAAAATATGTAACCAAGCTCACACTGACAGCTCGATGTCACGATTTTTCTGAAATTCCAGCGAATTTTCGGCATCTCGTATGGATCGCTGAATACTCTGGTATTTGATTTGACAAAATTACCAAATACTTATAAGACGCTAAAATCGTCATCTATCGACAACATCTCCCATTTTAGTATTAAACCACTCATGAGGTTCCTCGCGATCAACCTTGCTTTGACAGTTCGCAAATTTTAGTTTACACCAACGCGCATGCGCTAGGTATTTAGACATGCCTCTGCAATGCTATTCTCATACAAAAACTTCATAGCATCCTCCAGTTAGGTAGCCACGTGATCGACTGTGCAATGAAAACATGATTACCTAGTATTTAGAATTTAGTATTTATGTCGGACTTTGTATTCGGACCCAAGTCAACACAACACAAACGGCAGCCATGTTGACTCGTCGGCAACGAATTATTTTACCGATTTCTGTTTCACGAAAAACGATAGGTACAAAACGATTCCCGGACAATTGGCCGTGGACAATTGACCGTAAGCCCTTTTTACCATATGGACAATTTCTTAAATCTCAAAATGTAGCAAATTAAAACTCGATAAACCCAACATAATCATTCACTTTGAAAACTCATCCTCAGATCACGGCCGCCATATTGGTTTCTCATCATTTCAAAAGAAAACAAAGAAGTTTAAATTGTTTCGAAATCTACACCTTCTTATTAGTATAAATCGATATCCATCTCGAAAAATGAATAAAAGAACAAGAAGAAGTTTAAAAAACAGACGTCTTCTTATATCTCAAAATGTAGCAAATTAGAACTACATAATTACCGCTTATTTTGTATAATTTCGTTTTAATCACTGTCGACATATTAGATTTCTCCTAGTTTCTTGAAATAAAAAAATAAGGCAATCGGTTCGTCGCCATAAACGAACATTTTTTTATTCACGCAATTTATTTAACTTAAACGAAAAAAGAAAGAAAAAAATTTCTGATGCTAAAAATAGTTTCCGCACGGTGAATTGTCCATACGGTAAATTGTCCAAACGGTCAATTGTCCAAACGATAAATTGTCCTCACGGTCGATTGTCCGTACGGTCAACTGTCCCCACGGCCAATTGTCCTCACGACCAACTGTCCCCACGGCCAATTGTCCTCACGGCCAACTGTCCTCACGGTAAATTGTCCCCACGGTAAATTGTCCTCACGATAAATTGTCCATACGGTAAAAAGGGCGTACGGTCAATTGTCCACGGCCAATCGGCTACGGCCAATTGTCCGGACACGGTACAAAACGCGTTGAAAAATAGAACACGTTTATTTTTTTCCCACCGCGTTGAAAACCTGAACCCCGTTGAGAACCTCGTAGTGTAAAGTGGGCTTAAAGCTGTTATACCTGTTTAATAACTCTTAATAGATACTACTACGTTCTCTCTCTCCTACAACTTCTATCTCCTTCCTTTCATTGTTGCTGTGATTTTACATTCAATAATGTTATGTTTTTGGCTTTTTTTTAAAAATATAACTACCACTATACTATTTATGGCATCACGTTGCTTTGGTTGGTTAGAAGAAATTGCCTTGTGACAATAAACTTGCCATTGTACACATTATTATAGGTTAAATAATGTACTTATAACTTCACTATAACTTCATTAATTTTAAAACGCGTTCAATGTTAGATATCATTTTTCGTGTCAAAAAAATATTCTTGAATACCTTGTGCTTTGTTCATACTAATGTTTTATTTTTTTTTTCAGATTAACCAAAGATCAAAATGAACCAGTTCTCACATCCGTTTCTTAACGGCCTAAAACAGATTCCGGTTGGAAAAGAAAAAGAACTTGCCAATATTAGAGACTGGTATGTTTTATTTATTTTTTTTAATAATATCTTTTTTTTCTTTTTGAAAACATGTTTTAATAACAAGGTAAACTTTTATTTAAAATATAATTTATGAAACAAAAAACGCAAGCGTTAGGTTTTTCCTTAGTATTTTGACCTTTTTTTGATAACTAGATACATATTTTTGACCTTTTGTTGTTAATTAGATAAGTATTTTATTAATTAAAAAAACAATAATATTATTAAAATACTTCCTTGCACCCTGCGCATGTGGTGATTCACTTATTTTTTATTAAAATATTCAACAAACAATTAAAACATTTTATACTTATCAACATTAAATAAACAAATTGCAGTAAATCGAATATTTTTTTAATTGCATAGGTATACGGCCTAATAAAAGAAGAAGAAGAAGAAGGTATACGCAAACATTGGATATTTTTCCCTTTCGGGAGTCAAATGATAACTTTATTGACAAATTTTTTTAAAATCTCGATAGAGACGAAGTTGGGATATTGTAGAAGAACCAGGAACTCGAGACATCTACAGGGCTTACGACCTGTTACGGCCGATGACAGGTCGTAAGCCCTGTAGATGCTTCGAGTTCCTGGTTCTTCTACAATATCCCAACTTAGTCTCTATTGAGACGTTAAAAAATGTTTGTAAATAAAATTTCAGTTGTTAATTTTGTCGACGGATAATTCGTGGTGAAACTCCATTATACTAGGTATAAATGAAAACACTAATTAGTTTTAGTTTCACTATTTAATTTTAACACTGGCACTAACCGGTATCGATCTGAAGATCATCGTCAGCGTCAAAATTTCAGTAATATCAGTCATTTCACGATTTTATATATGAGTAGAAAAACAACAAATTTATTACATTCGAAGAGAAAATAATTTCAACAGTCTTATTACCATATTCAAAGAAATAAAAATTCTCAATGGGTATTACATTTTTTTTAATAAAAAATATATTATAATTACATTTACCCGACAAACTGCAAAGCAGTTTTTTGGCAGGGCAGATTCTCTCTTTCACATAATAACTTAACTTAATGTCAACACAAAAATTAAAGAACAGAAACTAAAAGAAGCAAAAAAGATAAAATAATCTCAACAGTTTTATTACCATATTCAAAGAAATAAAAAGACAATTGTCAGACCTGCGCTACTGTATGGCTTCGAATTTTGGACGATGTACAACACCTTCCATAGGCAAATGGAAACCACCGAGATGCGTTTGCTAAGATGGTCAGCGGGGTTGTCTCTAAAAGACAAAATAAAAAGTTCGTACATTCGCGGAAGCTTAGGAGTGACAGGCATTAACAACAAATTAGAAGAAAGACAATTGAGATGGTATGGTCACATATTAAGAAGACCCGAGGATCACATTATGAACCAGGCTATGGCCGTAGATATCCCCCGATCAATGAATAGGGGAAAACCAAAAAATGGATGGATGGCGCAAAGGAGTTCACAATTGATGAAACAAGAATTGACATTGGAGGCGGCCCAGAACCGAAGAGTGTACAGTTTGAGGACGAAGAGAGCTGACCCCAACAGTCTTCATCGACGATAAGTTGGGAAGAGGCCAAGAAGAAGAAGAAGAAAGAAATAAAAATTCTCAACTGACTTATTACATTGAAAGAGAAAATAATCTCAACAGTTTTGTTACCATATTCAAAGAAATAAAAATTCTCAACGGGTTTATATATTTGTACATTCAAAGAGAAAATAATCTCAACAATTTTGATTATCACATTTAAACAAAAATACTTACCCCTCTTTTCCTGTTGTACGCCTTGATCATATTAACTCATATTTTGAAGTAAGGGACATTAAGCCATTCGGCAGTTTCTTCCTACTTATCAGATATTCCATGAAGATGTACACAGTGTATTTGTATTATTTTAATATATTTTTATGTATTTATCTTATTCCAATATACAATTGTCATTTATTTTTTTCAATAAATTAATTGGCTTCTTAATTTAAATGTTGTTCACAATACACATCCATTTATTTCCTGGAAATCTTATATTATGGTTATTTATTGAATTGTTTCTAAGGAAAATTCCTCAGAATATTATCATTTGTATTAATAAACTATATTGAACAAGTCACTTTTAACTCTTTTTATTGTTCGACAGTCGTTAAATTTGTAGGTCATTATATGTATGCACTTTGTACAGACAAACATACAATCGTACATACATGTTGTTATACAATAAATATTGCATTCATTCATGTGGACAAATCACCGTTTCTCAATCCAATGGTTTTCAATATTTACCTACTAATTAAATGTCTTTTTACTAATTATTTAATATATGATTATTTTTTGTGGCGCTCGCCGATTTATGCACTTCCTCGAAAGAATTAGCTGATAGGTAATGAGAGTTATTTAAAAGTCCAAATTAAATGCATAAACGTAACAATTCAGGTTTCGATTGGAAAAAATCTCCCCATCCAGATAGTTATATCTAAGGAAAAGGTGTCTAAATAATTCCGACTTATGCACTTCCTCGAAAGAATTAGCTGATAGGTAATGAGAGTTATTTAAAAGTCCAAATTAAATGCATAAACGTAACAATTCAGGTTTCGATTGGAAAAAATCTCCCCATCCAGATAGTTATATCTAAGGAAAAGGTGTCTAAATAATATCGACTTATGCACTTCCTCGAAAGAATTAGCTGATAGGTAATGAGAGCACACACACTCACACACACGCACGCACACACACACATACACACACACCCTCACACACACAAACACACATACAAACACACCCTCACACACACACACACACACACACACATACACACACACACACACCCTCACACACACACACATACACACACAAACATATGTAACTTCTAACTCTAGTATGTAATCAACATTGTATTGTATTGTATTGTTTATAATAAATAAATAAATAAATAAATAAATAAATAAAAGTTATTTAAAAGTCCAAATTAAATGCATAAACGTAACAATTCAGGTTTCGATTGAAAAAAATCTCCCCATCCAGATACTTATAACTAAGGAAAAGGTGTCTTAATAATTCCGACTTATGCACTTCCTCGAAAGAATTAGCTGATAGGTAATGAGAGTTATTTAAAAGTCCAAATTAAATGCATAAACGTAACAATTCAGGTTTCGATTGAAAAAAATCTCCCCATCCAGATACTTATAACTAAGGAAAAGGTGTCTTAATAATTCCGACTTATGCACTTCCTCGAAAGAATTAGCTGATAGGTAATGAGAGTTATTTAAAAGTCCAAATTAAATGCATAAACGTAACAATTCAGGTTTCGATTGGAAAAAATCTCCCCATCCAGATACTTATAGGTATCTAAGGAATAGGTGTCTAAATAATTACTATCATCATCATTGGCCCTACAGCCCGTTGTAGGCCTTGGCCCTCCTTCAGAATCCGTCGCCATTCCTCCCTGCACTCTGCGGCTCTCTTCCAGTTGGTAAGGCCCAGCGCTCGTACATCAGCCTCCATATCGTCCAGCCATCTCATTTTTGGTCTTTCTCTGCTTCTTCTTCCGGTGTTTAAAACCTTGTTGGGAGCACGATCATCACTCATCCTGTGGACATGGCCCAATCATTGCAGTCTTCTTATTTTGATGAACTGTACAATGTTAGGTTCTTCATGCAGTGCCTCTAATTCGTGGCTGAATCGTCTCCCCCACACTACATTTTCGTCAACAGGACCAAGTAATTCCTATGAACCCTACCGATTTTTGAACAGAAATGTTTTAAAAAATCGTTAACAATTTTTCTCTTATTAATTAAAAAAAAAAAAAATCTTAATGCTTTTATATAAAATGTAAATTTTCGTCTAGATATTTCGAAGTAAAGGTCAATTCATATTTTAAATAGTTGGTCGAAATACAAGGTGTTTCAAAAGAAAGTTTATATTTGTATTCAGAGCGTAATGTGGAAATGTTAGACGACTTCTTGGTGCCCGAACTGCAAACCTTTCCTGGCTATAACCAAAGAACACGGTTCCAGCAGAGCGGAGCAACGTCACGCACTTCCAATACATCTCTGCCACGATTTCGTGAAATATTCCCAGCAAATTGATCTCCAGGAGAGGTGATATAAATAGGCCTCCACGCAGTCCTGTTTTAACCCTTATGGACTTTTTTCCTATGGGGTTGTCTTAAACCTAATGCTTACGCCAATAAACCGACTTCCCTGGCGCATTTAAAAGAAAATATCCGTCTCGAAATGGTAGCCATCACTTAGTCCACCTGCCGAGCCGTCATAAGTAATTTTACTGTTTGATTAAATGAGTGCTGCGAACGCGAGGGTCTACATTTGGACGATATTATTTTTAAGAAATGAATTCCCAAATTGTGTTCTTTAATAATTGATAAACATTTTTCGATACAAGGCTTACTTTTTTTTAAACGATCCACTAAATATAATCTTTCTTTTGAGACACCCTGTATAATGGCATTCATTCGTCCAAAATTAAAAAGCTTGTAATAAAATAAAAAAACTTATTACCTGATGTCAGATGTTGTAAATAATATACATAATTATAATCTTCATTATGTTGCATCTGCGTCATGGAGTTGTTCAATGTCGATATAGATTAGTGAAGGAATGAGCGAGTCTTAGATTTGTACGATATGAAATATTTAATCCCCGATGCTTTTCATATGGATTAGTACAAAGATGACGGAGTCTTATTGAATTGTACGATGATAAGTGCAGGGATGAGCTAGTCTTAGATTTGTGTGATAACAAATCTTAAATTCAGTGGTCACGTGATTTGTACGTCCACTCAACGCGACAGAGAGGCCATTTACTCGTTCTCCCCAGACATCGAACCTCCGCATTCGAGGGTAGTTTTAGATATGCTTCCTCAAAGTACTGGAATGAGTTGCCGCAGAACATACGTGCGATGAACTCTTTGCAGAGTTTTAAGAAACACTGCAAGATATGGTTATTGAACCAACAAGGGTGCCAGCAGTGAGAGAAAGAGAAGGAAGAAATACATTTTATTTTTAATTACTATTAGATTTTTATAGGTTATGGCATGTGGTCTGTCCTCAATGTTTTGTGTTGTCCTTAGGCTTTGCTGAAAACCAGCAGCACTCCAGGGATACTTGGTAGTGCGCAGCTGAGCAATAGCCTTTTTGTTGTCAATTGTAGTTCAAAATTGTATATATATATATATATATATATTCTTTTTTTTTGTTTGATGTAACATTTATAATGGCAACAAATAAATGGTTTATTTATTTATTTATTTAAATCCCCGATGCCCTTAATATGGATTAATGCAATGATGACGGAGTCTTATTTAACTGCATGTGCAATCTATAAGTTACTTAAGTCTCAAACTAATTATGGACGAAGAAAAGTGCAGGGATGAGCGAGTCTTAGATTTGTATGATTTATTGATCTTTAATATCCGATGCCCTTAATATGGATTAGTGCAAAGATGAGGGAGTCTTATTGATTTGTGCAATTTATTCATTAATTTAGCTTCAAACCAATTACTGATAAAGATAAGTGCAGAGCTGAGCGAGTCTTAGATTTGTATGAGATATTGTTTTTAAATCCCTATTGCCCTTAATATGGATAAGTGCAATGACGAGGGAGTCTTAAGCGTGTTTTAAGTTTTTTTTTTATATTTATTTACAATTAATATGAAATGTGATTGAATCCCATCTGTCCTTAATTTATATTAGCGCAAATATGAGGGAGTCTTATTAATTAATACAATCTATAAATATTTTTAGCCTGAGACTAATAATTGACAGGGATGGAGAGAATTAGTGCAGTGATGAGCTTAAATCCCCAGTTTCGTTAGTATAGATTAGTGCACAGATATGGGAGAAGAGGGATAGATTTGCACAATTTATAAATATTTTTAACTGTAGACTTGTGGACACGATTAGTGCAGTGATGAGCGAGTCATAAAGTACGATATATAAAATGGTTCTGCCTGTGAGCATATGTAGTTGCAATAATGTCTATTATCTGTTTTAGTGTTGGTACCGGAAAGTCTGCTTAGATCAGTTATTCCTTCGGGTGATATATAGGTTTGCCTAGCATAATCTTTACAATCAGTCTTTGTGTGACTTGAACTGGCAAAAGATTCGTCCTGTAAGTACCACCCATCCCGAAACACCATACATAAGGACAAAGTGAACAAAAGCAATTGACGTAAATTGAACTGTTATTACTGACAAATAATATTAATGTATTAATTCTTAAACGTATGACGTAATTGTTTTGTACTAGTTTGGGATTAAGAGGAAATATAACGCTAAATCTAGCGACTGAAAACATGATGTATTAAAAACACCTAATGCACTATGAAGTTACGTGTTAGTAAGGGTAACTATCGCGTGTGTTACAAAAGGTTTATACGTTATTTAAATTATCGGAATCTCAAAATTTGTTGATGTTTTGCATTTTAAAAACCAACCTGACTTGAAATGAAAAAACTTTATCGGTCATTCACTTTGATTTTATGCACTCTTTAAAAAAGAAAAATAAAAGATTTATTTCTCCACGAAACATAGTTATGGAGTAATTTAAGAAAAATGCTGTAAAAGGGGATTTTTTAAATATTTTTTTTATGTGAATTTATGCTGAATTTTGAAAATGTATGACGAACATTCACCACAGAAACGTTGAAAATACTTATGGTATTATTTCTAGAAACACTGTTTAACATAATTTAGGAATTTGATTTGAAATTGGGGTGTATAGGTTTATATGACCCTTTAATATGATAACACATAATAGGTATGTCAATTATACTCGGTTTTTTTCGTAGCAGAGCTCTTGGCCGAACAAGTACCTACACTGTTATATACCTAGCTATCTGTTTGGCGCGCGGAAGCGATAAGACGCCGCGAATCGCGTCTCTACCGCATTTATACCCTTATCGAGGAAGAACGCAATACCGCGTATTCTAATACACCACAGTAATTTTGAATGCATCGTATTCTATATAAAATAACATCAGAACTCTTCAACGTGGGTTTAAGCGGATGGCTTACTCGTAAGCCCAGTACCTGCGTTCTATGAAAGGTTAACCATCCATGGTACGAAAAAAATATTAAGTATATCAACCGGTTTCTCGGAGGCATATTAATATTTCACATTGAAAGAGAAGCGTTGTTTATACTTAGCCGTTAACCATACTCGAACAAGTCGTTTTGTTGCTATTGACTTAAAGTGGGTTAAAAGAAAAATTAATGTTGTTTCATTTGGGTTAATATCGTGTTCTTCAAGTCGTCACATCGTGAATTATTACTACAGTTTAAGGGAACAAAATAAACGCGATTTTTGTGCAATATTGTACCTACGTAAAACCGCGCAAGACTAGTGACCTCGTAGGTATATTTTGTAACAAAAGGTTTTAATAATTAATTATATGATGAAGTACACTATGCGGTCGAGTAATGAAGCACTTTATGCGGTGCAAAACATGATTTAAAATTTTGCAATATTACTTAAAATAAGGAATAGGTATATTGTGTGGTATTTGATACCACTGAGTACATGGGTATGTACTTGCCCAACGACAGTGAATATCGGGTCATGTCGTTAGTTGTCGTAAATCTTCGTTCAACCTTGAAAGCGTTCACACTATGTCAAACTAGGTTTTATTTGTATAGAATACGCGTGCGAAATTAATGTAAATTAATTTGTTATAATTATCGTAAATATATTGATTAATGTAAAATAAACAGTGTTAAATTGCATTGGTTTGTTCATTGATAAATACACCACATATAGAGCTGTCATAAGCTACGGCTTCAGGCAAGGGGATTAGTACACAAAGTAAGGTGGAAAGTGGATATCTCAAACACATTCAACATTTAAATGTATATCGGATATAAATTACACATTTATATTTCAGTTTTATAGTTGAATCCCTTTGTTACCGACATGAACTTATTGATATTAGTGTTAAAAAATGTAAATAAATAAAACTTTAATAAAAAAAAAAACTACTGTTTCAATTTTCATTCAGAACCATTCGGAAAATATTCAAATACGTTATATTGATTTCCATCAAAGTTTGGTTTTCATGTCTATAGGTCTGTGCGAATGCTATCGTCGTTTTTTAAGTAGGAAAATAAATGACTACTTCATATCCGCACATCATAAAAATATGGAGAGTTTTAATGGCAAATTTTTAATATCTCATTAGAGACGAAGATGGAATATTATAGGAGAACCGGGAAATCGAACCTCCGGGGCTTATGTTTTTTGTGATCACTTTATGCGCTTGCGCAAGGTTCGCTTATTATGCATTTTCATTGAATTTATAATAGGTATAGGTACCTACTTACTGGCACAAATAAATTATATGTAACAAAATTATGAATGTTTTATATAAGTAGGTACATATATGATTGTTATACACGTAGAATCTTCCATTCACATTCGTCGATTGTTCTGTTGCACTATGATGCCGAGATTGCTAATCTAGAGGGCTACATGATCTACTTTTCGTGCTATGCAATTTTTCTCTTGTCGTTCACTTAGTTTTCTGTGAATGGGTCATTTACAGTCCCCATATGCAGAACGGCTGCAGAACGAAAAACTCATTGTAGCAATTGAAAACATAACAAATAAACAGTTAAAAAAATAAAAAACGATTTTCTTGATGAGTCAGCTTATTGCTTCACGCATAGAATTATAAGGTAGGTACAGAAGCCGCGTGCAATATAAATTTCGAATTCAAATGTATGACAAGTTTTATTTACATGTGTGTGAGGAGGTAGATCGGTAATCGAATCGGTAGGTGTACCTACGTATGCTGCATAGAGAAGAGATTTTACGTGTACTACTATGGCCCGGTATTACAGTCGGCCCTCAACTCATTGAGTTTGTTAAACTCAAGATTAATGTTAAGGGGAGATTGAATCCATTTCCGTATTACAGTGCAATATGACATGTCAGTTACTAAATCTTCAATTATAGACATATTTCACTTTTTCTGTGGTTATTATCTGTCAAATTTTAAATAACCTCAAATAATACGAACTACAAAACGGGACGCTATGACTTGAAATACTATTGTTTTACTATCCAACATGGTAAATTTCATTTTTTTCACCAAAATAATGCTTTTAAATGCCCATGTTCGTTTCAATATGGCTGTCAGTTTGTTTTGTTGTGTGGCGCCACCGTCGATACAACTAACGCCTCTAGTGATAGAACACTGAAACTATACTCGTTGCCTAACACATCTAGTGATAGAAACTGCAACTACACGCGTTGCCTAGCAAATGACAGTTGACTCACCGTTAAGTACTTAATCCGCCAGAAACGTTGAGTTAAATATTTGTCGTTTTAGTGACGTATTTGAGGGAAGATTAGGCCTTAACGGACACTGTAATACGGTATATTTTTGTACAACTTGAGTTTAGCTCTTAAACTGTAACTGTAATACCGGCCCTATGTGCTCTATGACTGTATTGACGGCCGGGCGAGTTAAACTCAACTTTGTTCTTAGTTTTAGTTGTCATACTTTCATTGCGCTGACTAGGTATCTTTATCATATTATAATCTAAGGCTTCACATTTACCTTCCCAAGCAGCGCCTGATATAAAAAAAACTAGTAAATAAATAAACTTCAAAAGTCACGTTTTCCGGTATGCCTAGCTCGTGTGAGAGTCCATTCTGTTATAAAAGACATGAAATCAACTCATACATAGGTTAGATTGTTTGATCACACGATTTCTGGTATTTGAATATTGAATAGGTAGGTACCTTATAGTAGTATGATGACTCATGACATTTCACTCTCATTTGAGAAATACCACCTGTTTGTAGAAAATGCTTGTCTGTGGTTATATAATTTACGTACGCACATACCTAAATGATTTCCATTACTTCGTACGGAATATTTGTTTTAATCCAACTGTCGATTTGTTCAAGAGAATTTTATTCTTTTAACATATTGACAAAGTATCAAGCCAAGATAAGCGAGATTTGTATGCACGGTCTTTATATTTTCACGGTTTTTCCAACTTTAAAGTAAAAAAAACACCAACTTAGAGGCTTCGCAGCATTTATTTTCTATGAATGTATTTACTCAGAATTCATAGTAGAATATTAAGTGTGTCTGTGTGTGTCCCCTTATAACTTCTGATCCGCTAAATGCACAGGGCCTAAAATTTCAGAAAATATAGAAAGTTATAGGCCTGTAAAACTTTAATGCTAAAAATTTTTAACTGTTGTTTCAATCAGGGGTTATCAACTTTTGAATTTTTACTTTATTTTTCTGTATAATATGTCAAAAACCAAAAAGCTAGAACGCTGAAAATTGGTACAAATATAGAAAAAAAAACTAAATATGTTTTTCGTTAAATGCAGAGTTTCTCAAACATTTTTATGATAAATGTATGTGTTTAACTGCCTATATTTCCAAAGTTTTTATAAAAGTCGAAACACCCCAACTAGATAATTTAATTTGCTATAAAAATATTAACTTTGTAGTAATAAATCTCAATTTTTTTTAACAATTTTTTAAACACACATTCAATTTTTAATTAAAATGTATATAAGGTATTTAATCAATCACAATGATTTTATATAATAACAACACTAACAAAGATAATTTTTTAAATAAATAATAATACATATACTACTGGACCGGCCCTAGGAGATTCAATGCCCCAAAGCAAAAACACTAGAAAGTAGGTTATTAATTTTATGAAAAATGCATAAAATTTCTTATATAATATTGACTGTGCAGAGGGTAAAACATGTGTGCGGAGACATTTTAGTAGGTGTGCGCGCGCACACGCGCACACCTTACAGGGAACATTGCATACAACATAAGCATTCTTCGCCATGCTGCATTAATAGTTTGTCTATCTTAATATAAAAATATACTATCGTTAGAAAATTTATATTCCTAGTAATATCATACATAATAAATAAATTATCTATTATAATTCCATACATAATAGATTAATTTATTATGTATGGAAAAGTTCAGTAATTTGATTTCATGTTATAGTGTAAAGAGCTTGAACTTAAAAATGATAAACTTTCCATAGATAACATAAAATTTTTTCATATGATATCTAGTGTCAAAATTTTCAAAATACTCTTACGCTCTTTAAAACTAAATTTATCTGCTTTTATTCAAATATTTCATACAACATAAGCATTCTTCACCATATTGAGATTGTCAACATTTCAAGAAGAAAAAATGAACGCTTACTATGGTGTGTAGAGTTTAGTGTTGGCCACAACCCAATCGTTTTTGTATGGGATTTGACGTTTGTTGTAGATTTTTTTTCTATAACAAAAAACAACAAACGTCAAATCTTATACAAAAAAATAGCGTTTGGCGATATCGTTAAGCGTTTTCGATTTGACTCAGGGGCTGTCTGTTTGAATTGGAATTTTGCAATCGCTTTTTTTTATTTAAATTTGAAAAAAGCGTCTTTTTTTGGATTTACTTTTAAAACTTAAAGGTGGGGACTTTGCACATTTAGGTACTCTGTGTGTTAGAGTATGATATATCTTATTTACATGGCATAATAATATCAATTATTATTTACTTCGCATTCCAACCACAAAGGTTCAATTGGCAAGTCGGTCAGTTTGTGTCCCCTGGTGTGCTGGGTGTTCCGTATGTCACTGGTCGTCAACAAACGAAACCCGTAGAAATCAAATTAAATGTAAATATTATTTTTTTTATTTTTATTGCTTCTAGGGCAACTTACAGGTACTATGTCAAATATTAATTTTCCAAATAACAAGTTGCCGCATTTTGGAGACGTCGTTTACCGTCTTAAAGATCCAGACTGAAAACACAATTAAAAATGGTGTCTCAACAAGGAATCGAATCCGGGACGTTTGGCTCACGAGTCAGCTATTAGACCGACTTTTTTTATGAGCCATGAAGGCCGAATATTGACAGAGGAAAATCGTCTTTTAAGAACACAAAATTCAAAAAAAGCATAGCCTAATTATAGCATAATTCATAGCCTAAGTCCTGATATTACGTCGTCTATCTCACTAAACATCTTCATGAAAAGGCTAAAGAAAAAATATTTATCTGTCAACACCTGATTACATCTTCCTCTCTTCTTTCTTTCCTTATCCTTTAGTCTTCCTATCATTGCTATGAATTGTTCTTATATACTATCTTCTTTGTTTTATTTTTTACTTTTCTTCTGCTTTTTTTTATTTATTTTGTAATGTAATTAACTGATTGCTATAGTACACATTATTTTTTATATTTAACATTTACTCTGGTTGGTTGGAAGAAATTACCATCAGGCAATAAGCCCGCCAGTGTACTAACTATATGTACAAGAAGACTAAAATAAATAAATAAATAAATAAATAAATAAATAAATAAATAAATAAATAAATAAATATTAAATAAATATAAAATAAATATTAAATAAATCTAAAGTAATAAAGCAATCAAAATGTTAGTGTGTGTATGTGTGTGTGTGTGTTTGTCTCACGCCTTCTGAAAAACCAAGAGCATCTAAAAATCTAATTTATGTGCGAACGTGTACCTGTATACCTGATGCAGTGTCACGCTAAAAATAATGCGATAAAAATTCTGAATTTTAAAAATATTTCAATAATTATTTTTTTCATACAAAATTTTCCAAGTCATATCTGTCAAAAAAGTGTACATTTTGCACGCAAATATCTGTTAGTTTAAAAGTTAGAAGTACGTATTTACACGAAAAAAATTTACTTTCAAGTATAACTTAGCGTTTAAGTGAAAAACATGGTGAATATTTTGTATAATTATAATGTTTAACTTATTTTTAAAGTAAGCGTTTTGTACATAAATGCCGCCATTTTAATATCTTTTCATACAATATTTCATTTTCCTACCGAATGAATATGTTCTTGAAAATAATAAACCTTTGAAATAAATATAATTATGAAATAATAAAATGAAACACAAGACATTACAGCAAGTTTTAAGACGTATATTGTAAAAGTCTGTTAATTATTAGTAAAGATATGGGCATAATAAAATTGCATAATTTGTATATAATATTTGATATTTCGGACAATTTTCATTTTTATGGCATCGAACAAACCAATGTAGGTACCTACATATTCAAAAAATGTATCCGAACCATTCGATATTACTTACGTGTTCGAATCGTTTCCATGGCTACAGAAAGAATGTGATATTCAAATAAAATTTGTTAGGAATCGAATTTATTTAGAAGGTTGTTGTAGGTAGGTACCTACCTAATACTATTTACTTACAAATCAACAATAATATACCTATACTGATTTCCTATAGGAAAATTATTTTATTTATTTATTTATCAACCGTTTGTCCGATTATAATGAAACTTTGGTGAATTGTCGAGCGTATGCCCAGGATGGTTTTTGGATTTAAACTTTTTTCTTATTCTTCTTCTTCTTCGTGTATTTGGTCGTTTTACCTATGAAGGGGGAGTATCCTGGGAAAAGAAGGTCCGACTGTCCCTCCATCTCTTCACAGGTCTTCCAGGACGGGTTCTGCATATAAAATTTTTTCTTCTTTTCTTCAACGTGTACTTGGTCATCTTACCTATGAAGATGAACTATCCTGGGAGATGAAGGTCCAATTTTCCTTCCATCTCTTCGCAGGTTTCTGGATTTAAACTTTTTTCTTCTTCTTCTTCATCGTCTATTTGGTCATTTTACCTTTGAAGGTGGACTAACCTGGGAGAAGAATGTCCAATTTTCCTTCCATCTCTTCGCAGGTATCTGGATTTAAACTTATTTCTTCTTCTTCTTCTTCATCGTGTATTTTTGGTCAATTTTACCTATGAAGTTGGAGAATCCTGGGAGAAGAAGGTCCAACTGTCCTTCCATCTCTTCGCAGGTATCTGGGTTTAAACTTTTTTCTTCTTCTTCGTGTATTTAGTCATTTTACCTATTAAGTAGAGCATCCTGGGAAAAGAAGGTTCTTTCATCTCTTCGCGGTTCTTCCAGGATGGTTTCTGGATTTAAACTTTTCTTAACCGACTGATGGGACGGGATGTAATGAAGGGAAGGGAGGCACTAAAGGGCCTGAAGGGACGGGAGGTATAAAACTGCCTGAAGGGACGGAAGGTACTGAAGGGCCTGATGGGAAGGGACGTAATGAGGGATTAAAGGGACGGGAGGTACTGAAGGGCCTGAAGCGGCGGGTCCTGGAGTCTAATTCTTTTTCTTCTTAATTTTATGTAGACCTTTAGGGCAGTTTTTATACAAACTATTTCCTATTGTCTAATTCATCTTCTTCTTCTTTTATGTATACATTTGGGTCATTTTTTTATAAAAATTATTTCCTTTAGTCTAATTATTATTCTTCTTCATTTAAGTACGTAGACTTTTGGGAGAGTTTTAATACAAACTATTTCCAATAGTCTTATTCATTTTCTTTTATGTAGACCTTTTGGTCAGTATTTATACAAACTATTTCCAATAGTCTAAATATTCTTCTTCTTCTTTTTTGTAGACCTTTGGGTGAGCTTTTATACAATCTATTTCCAATAGTCTAATTCTTCTATTAGGTATATGTATTTTTACTTATTTTATGTAGACCATTGGAATAGTTTTTTATACAAACTATTTCTTATAGTCTTATACTTATTTTTCTCTTTTTTATTTAGTCTTTTGGGTTAGTTTTAAGTCTAATAGTCTATTGTGCAGAAATATTATTAACGATATGCATACTTGATGAAAATACATATGAAATGAATGGGATATGGGATGTGACGATATAACCTGCACTAGAATCTTTTTAATACTTTTGTTTAATTAAATTTAAACCATTTATATCATCCTATTTTGAATAATTTTCAACACCTAATATTTAAAGAATGGGGGTTGTGGCCATTACTGAACTCTTCACAACATTTATATTCAAATTAAAAACTATTTACTATAGTTCAAGTCTTCTTCTTCTTCGTTAATGAAGACTTTCAGTCAAATTGAGCAAAAATATAATGCACACTTGATGAAAAAATATAAAAACGAATGGGATGTGACCAATACTAGATCTTTTCAGTACCTACGTTTGTTTAATCAAATTTTAACCACATCCCAACATCCAAAATTACTAAATTTTCAATAGGTACACATTACAATTTGTTTTCGCTGATAATATTTAAAAATGGGGGTTGTGGCCAAACCAATCTCTTTACAACGTTGATAAACAGTCATATTTAAAACCATTACGCATAGTCCATGCGAGCAAAAATTGTATAAATATTATACTTCATTCACACTTTATAGCAATATATAAAAAAGAATGGGTTGTGGCCATCACTTGAACATTTTACAATACTTAAACTCAATCAAATTTCAAACCACTTTTCATAGTCTGATATTGCAAAATAATTGGGTGACAATATTATAAAAACGATTGCTTTTTCTTTCACAATTTTACATTCTTGGCCAACGGCGGGACATAAAAGCTAGTATTAAATAAATACTAAATAAATATTAAATAAATACTAAATAAATATTAAATAAATATGAAATAAATACTAAATAAATATTAAATAAATATTAAATAAATATTAAACAAATATTAAATAAATATTAAATAAATATTAAATATTAAATAAATAAATAAATAAATAAATAAATGAATAAATGAATAAATGAATAAATGAATGAATGAATGAATGAATGAATGAATGAATGAATGAATGAATGAATGAATGAATGAATGAATGAATGAATGAACGAATGAATGAATAAATAAATAAAAAAGGTAGAGCTCGACAAGCGAAAGAATGCAAGTGACACAAAAAAATACTCTAATTTGTATCCACCAATGAAATCACCCGACGTTTGACGTTGTGCGTATTGGGTGTCATTTTACCCTGACCTTTGCAATCATACATTTGCAACGATGCTGTATAAAACTGTCTCCCGCATTCTCTTATTTGTCGAGCCCTATATACGCCATACACGCAAAAAAAATCGCGACAAAACTTATAAATTTCACTCTCTAGGTGATTCCCATTGAGAAATTGACGTGAAACAACACTCTACATTTTTTATAACTAAGTATCCAATATTTCATAGTGGTGTAGAGTAAAAGATATAATTTTCCGTTTATATAATATATCGCGACTTTGTAAATAAAAAATGCAACCTTAATGAGTATTAATTTGTAACCTAGATTGTGCAGGCGACTAATCGGTGAATAAAAACGAGTTAAAGTGCGTACATATCAATTGTTCCTCAAACTATTGCCTGAAGCTCGCGATCGACCGTTGTGTGACCACTTAACAAAATGAGAATAGGATGGATAGTTAGTCAGGTAGGTACCTACATACCTACATAATATTGCATATGGCAACATTTCTCCCAGAATGTTGTTTTTCTAGTTTCGTTATGTAATTATTGAGTTGTATTATGTTGCGATATATTATATATTATACCTACTTACTTATAATACTTGATTGACGGACATTATTTTACTATCTATGAGGATGTGTATACGTACATACATACCTACATACATACATACCATCACGCCATGTCCCTCACGGGGTAGGCAGAGAGAACCGAACGCCACTTATTTCTATCTTGACACGCATTCATCGCCTCATCAACATTCATACATCGTCTTATACATGTTCGTCTGTTGTTCACGCTTCTTACATTTCCATCTTTCAAAATATCGTTTACATGGTCGTGCCATCCTTTTCTTGGGCGCCCCTGACCTCTTATTCCGTTCCTTTCAGCTATGTATATTTTCTTCGTCAGGCGTTCTTCGTTCATTCTCCCCAAGTGGCCAAACCATCTCAACTTTCATTCTGTTAATTACATCTCTCTTTATCTTACATTCTTTCCTTGCATCTTCATTCCGAACTCTGTCATACATCGTTCTGTTACAGATTCTTCTAAGCGATCTCATTTCAACTGCATTTATTCTGCTTTCGTGCGACTTCTGCCATGTCCAGGTCTCACTTGCATACGTCAGGGTTGGCACTACGATTGCGTTATGAATGTGTATACGTGCGTTGTCTATGTTATCTATGGACATCGTGAGGTGGATTTTTTTAGTACTCCGTGCAAAAAGTGAGTCATGGAATATCCCGCGTTTGACGTTTTGGTTAGCAACATAAACTTTAATAATTAAAATGTTTTTTTAGACAAAAAAATCCGAAAATAATTCACTTTAGTCGTTATTTTCTATAGCAAAACGATGTGGTCTGAAACCAAAACGTTTAAAATCCCCCGGAAAAATGACTCACTTCGATTGATACAATATTTGCTAACTACGACATCTGGTATATTATAATAAAAATCTATGATTCATAGAGAGCTCTCTATGGTTCTCGATTGTCCGAGACCGCATCTTTAATTTTCGGATAGCCTAGTCTTCACACCATTTTTGTAAAACATAACCTATAAAAGTTTGGTAAAAATACTAATTTAGTTTTTTTTTCAAATATTTTAGTTACTTTTTTATTTTTTAATTTATAATGCAACTGGCTCACGCCAGTCGCAATTGTAACTACGAACAAACATAACCAACATATTTTTTACCAAACTTGTGTAGGTTAGGTTTTTCAAAAATGGTGTGAAGACTAGGTTATCCAATTTTCTAGTGTAGGGGCCACACCACAGACCGTTTCATTTAATAATTCCCTTATTATTGTTGCGTTGGTGAGATTTATTAGTGTTGTCATATTGAAAAAAAAAATAAACGCCAAGTTGGATAAATTAATTCTGCAGTGTTTTTTTTGACATATAATCAGTAAAAAGAGATTTTAATTTATTTATAAAAGCAAAGCCTCCGCAAATTTACAGAGTAGCGAAATATTTAAAGTGTTAGCAACTCCGTAGAACGAAATTCGCCAAATTGTCAACTACGCGAGCACACCAACACAAAAGTAGTCTTTATGTGGAATGCGCTATATCATTCAATACTGTTTATTATCGCGTGATTTTTCGGTTGCAAATACGCAGTGGCTTACTATGTATTAAAAGACTTACGTTCAGGGCGAAATTTAACCTGGGACCCGATTAGGTGACGATTGCTTGGATAAATAAATTACGACTATTGCAATTGGACTCTTCACAATGCAATCGTTGATGTTTCAGAATAGAACTTTTATCAGTTATTGGTTAGCGATCTCGTTAGTGGTTGGTGGTGTGTGG
Organism: Molanna angustata; assembly: GCA_963576475.1. Classification (NCBI taxonomy): domain Eukaryota; kingdom Metazoa; phylum Arthropoda; class Insecta; order Trichoptera; family Molannidae; genus Molanna; species Molanna angustata. The sequence continues at coordinate 8,855,965 of OY754984.1, forward strand.
ATCGCTGGGTCAGAGTGACCAATGGAAAAGAGAGACCCGTTTCAATTAATTATAATTTTTTTTGCACAATTTATAAAAAATCTCGCTGAAAAGTGAATAAATTGTATCATTTTGGCTGTGGTAGAATTTGCGAAGAGGTCGGTTTTGAGATTTTTTGTAAAGGAAGATATATTTTCGGTTTGTCTGAGGATGTGTGGGAGCTTATACCATGCATTTGGTCCTGCTACAGCAAACTCATGATCGTCAAAAATTGAGGTGTGCACCCTGTATGTTTCTGCTAATTTTCCCGTCGTGAATGAAGATGCAGAATGAAGTGATGATTGTCTTTCATTTGCTGAAAATGGAATGCAATGTTCAAAAAAGTAAGTGGGAGCCATCCCATGAAGTGATTTAAAGACCACGAGCCAAAGCTTATAAACGATTCTTTCGGGGACTTTATTCTATAGATCTTGGTTATTTGTGTCTGAAGTCTATGTCAGTCCTCGAAATTGAATTCGCATTCATTGATTGTTCTTTGTAGACTATGGTGCCGAGACGGCTAATCTGGGGGGCAAGTCTGGTCCAACCGGTGAAATCAAAACCCTCACGATTACTCATATCATGGATATAATTATTATATGGAGTTCTATAATATCCCTCCTGAAAGGCACTATGATTTTCATGAAGGTGCCGATTCCAGTCCCCATATACGGTTCCGGTAAGATTTTTTGGTAGAAGAAGCGAATTTTCGGTCATTACTTATACGCAAGTCGGTGCACAAATGCAAAGAAAGTCATTAATATGTGCAAGGATAGAATCGTGTGGAGCTTCGTACTTTCCACCTACCAAGTAAGAAACATGGCTTGTTAGTAAAAAAATATTTTTCTTTCAGGCTGGCGACTCAACCTCATCTACCTTCGATCTCAGACGAGTACGTGTATCTGTTTCTGCATTCCAACTTCTACGACATCAAAGCGACCAAGGACACGATAGAATGTTACTTCACACTGAGGACGGCGACTCCAGACCTCTTTGCCGGCAGAAATGTGCACTCTTCCAGAGTCAAAAACTGCCTGGATATCACGTGAGTACCTTTCTTTCTTTTTCTTTTTCCTGACCCTCTTTCCTGGTTCATCATGGGTTGGGCCTCATTCCTTATACTCGCCAGGATCTTCTGTCAACGTGTCAAATTTACTAATGAAAAGAAAATATAAGATAGGTTAATAATGTATGGAAGTGACATTGAGTTTTTTTTTATTTCCGAATAATTACAAATTACAAAATAAATCAAACATTATAAATATATATCGATTTGGTATTACATTATAATGTTATATGGAATATATCACCTCACTAGACCAAGGTCTGTTCTGAGGTGATACTATTTTTTATTGATTTTTGTCATGATTTATGTATTTTTTTTATTTTATTTTCATAAAAATTTTACATAATCCAATCGATTCGTTCTAGAGAATGAAATTCTTTTAAAGGAAGAGGCAGTTTAAATCCAAGATGCGTGTACAAAGGAACATTTTGTATGGCGTAGTGGACTTTTTGCATGCTAAAAACACCAACTTAGAGGCTTCGCAGCATATATGTTCAGATACATGGATTTACTCAGAATTCGGAGTAGAACATTTTATGTGAGTTTTGTGTATCTGTGTGTTTGTCTGTCCCCCCCCCTTATAACTTTAGATTCACAAAGCCTAAAATTTCAGAATATATAGACAATTTTAGGTACACAAAACTTTTGTACTTAGTATTTAGAATTTTTGTTCCAGTCAGGGGTTATCAACATTTTAATTTTTATAGCATTTGTCCATATATTTCAAAAACTATAAAAGCCAGAACGCTGTACAAATATAGCCAAATATAATATCTCGAAATAGATTTTGAAAAACAGTTCCAGGATTTCTCAAACTGTTTTTATTAAGAATCAAAAAATTGGTATGAGAAATTTTTGTCTTTAACTGCCTTTATTTCCATTTCTTTTGAAAATATCGAAAAATGCCGAAACATGTAAACGAATTTAATTTTCTATAAAAAATGAATACATTATATCAATATATCTCAAACTTTTTTTAACAAAGTTTGTACAAATTAATATTAGTGACGACATCGCTTCAGACAATGTGTATGGAATACACAATATCCAAGTTCAACTATACATACTATCGCTATCGACAGTTGGATCTCATGTGTTACATGCAACTAGTAGTAATTGTGATCTCACTATCCTACAGGCTATCAGTGAGTTTCCCATACAAAAAGGTCAAGTAAATATTACATTCAAAATAAAATAAATAAGTCTCCAGAATGTGGCAACGATTAATAGAGCGGGCGCTGGAAGTACTATCGTTTGCAAAATGTGAGGACCGAATCCCATCAATGCATTTTAGTTGAGAATAGTTCAGAGATTAATAATATGGATCTTGCCAGACCATTTTTTGGTCCATTTCGTTTTTACCCCCTCCCCTCTTATTTGTAAAGGTAATCGATGGAGTACATACTATGAAGTCATTTTAATGATTATTTCAGTTATTTATATTTAGTTTATTCTAATTATTTTTTTATTTATTTACTTTCTGTACATATAATTAGTACACTGACGGGCTTATTGTCTAATGGCAATTCCTTCCAGCCAACCTGAGTTAATGTTAAATATACAAAACAGTGTGTACTATGGCAATAAGTTAATCACATTACAAAAATAAACAAAGATAGCAGAAGAAAAGTAGAAAAAGCAATGAAGATATCATATAAGAACAAGTCATAGCAATGATAAGAAAAATAAAGAATAAGGAAAGGAAGAGGAGAGGAAGATGTAATCAGGTATTGTCAGATAAATATTTTTGCTTTAGCGTTTTCTTGAAGATGTTTAGTGAGATAGACGACGTAATATCAGGACTTAGACTATTCCATAGTCTTGATGAATGTACTTCAAATGAAGAGCTAAAAAACAAAACTATGAATATAAATAGATAGTAAAGTACGTTCAACAGATCGAAGTGGACGCCCGTGGCTTGAAAGATAAGTAAATTTATCCAAATGGTTCTTTGGATAAATTTACTTATCTAATTATTGGCCCAAGCCTCGCAAGAATTTTTTTGTAGACAAATGTTCGACTTCTCAATATCAATCCTTGATTTTGTTAAAGTTGGTGGCTGAGGAATTACCGGATATAGGTGAGTTTTCAGATAATAGTAATTGTTTGAATAGAGTCTATCCTGTTTTTGAGTTTTTCAATGGTCGACAGAAGTTGTGCTCCAATTTATCATAATAAATCAATAATAAATTTGGATAATTTATATAGCGCCGTTTTTGTGAATATCTCACCTCAAGGGCGCTGAAAAAATGATTACGTTGTATCATTTCGGCTCTGGTAAGATTTGCGAAAAAGGTGCGTTTTGAGTTTTTTCCTGAACGAAGATATATTTTCGGTTTGTCTGAGGGTGTGTGGGAGCTTATTCCATGCATTTGGTCCTGCCACAGCAAATGCACGATCACCGAAATTAGTTGTGTGCACCCTGTTTATTTCAACTAATTTCCCAACCATGGATGAAGAGGCAGAACGAAGTGATGATTGTCTGTCATTTATTGAAAGCGGAATGCACAGTTCGGAGAGGTAAGTAGGAGCCATACCACGAAGTGCTTTAAAGATTATGAGACAGAGCTTATATTCAATTCTTTCGGGGACTTTAAGCCAATGTAGATTGCGAAGATGGTGAGAGATGTGAGAAAATTTGGAGGCTCCAGTGATGAGTCTGGCTGCAGCATTGAAAACTGACTGAATTTTATTAATTTCTTTCTTTGGTAAATTCGCATATATACCGTTACAATAATCCAAACGGGAAACAACAAACAATATAACACCCATATTGCATTCTATATAAAACCCAGAGCAAATTATCAAATTGCAAGTCATCGTGAGTATGAGTTAGTAAACAGCTACTCTTAATATAAGAAGATTTTGAAGGCTCCATACTTGCTTTGAAGTGAAAAATTTCTTGAGAGTTTAAAGCCTTCAAATCATACTCATACTGCTCAGATATAGGCTTCTATTTGACGAGATTTATTTAGTTATTGATGGCTTGTTTTTCTGGCAAATAACCATTGCTGTTACGTGGGTAGAATCTTTACCCATAGTTCCATGAAGAAATAACGATGGATTTCTGACTTTTTTTTTAGGAATAAGCAATTTTTTTCTGCATCTTTACACGTAATTGAAATAGATTCTTCTAAATCAAAATCTCGTTATCCTTTATAGCTGATGCAATGTCCAAACTATTCAATATACTAATCAAATGTTTTGACCTAGTCAATTAATGAATTGATTCAGCTAAAGCTATATGTTTTGGATTCTGTTTCTCAGTAACAGTAAAAATTATATCATGGAACACGGATATTGCTCTTCTCGGATAGTTATCCCCCAATTCTTGGTTTTTTGCATAAACAATGCTTGCATAAAAATCTTCGTTCACGATAGTTTTCCATTTTCTAGCAATTTTTGAATAAAAATTTCAACACGTAAATAGCCATTTGGTATTAGTTTTGTTTTCAATAATTCTTGCCGCAATACTAACTTTTGCACCAATACTAATAATATTATCTTTTGAATTAATGTTACGAACATGTTAAATTACTTCTCCCAGTGGTATATTGCCCATAAACACTAGTGAAGGTTTTGCTCTAATGATCACACGATTTTCGATCACTGCATCGTTTATATTAGTTAGTAGGTACAGCCAACCGCTAAGCCGAATAGCACACTTCAAAAGAATGGGTTGAAAATGTGACTTTAATTTCATCTATCAGTTTGTCAAATGCATTGTGAAGTTTTTCTTGGGGGATCTGATTAGAAAGTCGACCTGCTGGAAGTGTAGAATTTCTCAGCAATCTTGAATAATCACGATAATACTGTTTGTGGTACCTTACTTCGATAGCAAATAAATCCTCAGGTCGTTGACAAGTGCTAATTTGGGTAAAAAACATGGTCTTCCTTACTGCGAACAGTATTTAAAAACTTTTCCGCCGTTGAAATGTCGGAAAACAAATAAAGTTGCTTATCTTTGTTCTACGTTAATTTTTCACATATGAAACATTTAAACTGTTTTTTCTTTACTACGCGTTGCCAAGTTAAGAATGATAATTTCGAGAACTTGACAAACTTGTTTCGGAAGTTGAAGGAGACTCTTGTTCTTTTTTATTTACCTAACCCTCTTTCTCGGTGCCTTATATTCTCTTCACTTATAATAGCTGGTTAAACAGTCTTGGTGCCACGAAAACTCTTGTCTGGTGGAGTCTGGATTATATAGGTTTTCAAAGTTTTCAGTAATATTAGGTATCCTTTCTCCTATCTGCTGCTTTTTTTATACTAAGCAGAGTGGTTGATTTTTGTTCTTTAACTAAATAATTTATTTTATTACAAAATAAGCACCAAAATTCGTTCGGTTTTTTTTTTCAAACTTACTAAGTAATTCGAACGACATTTTTACGTTTCTTATTAAAAAAAGAATTAAACAGATACTCAAAAATAACGAAAATTAATATTATATGAAAAGTACACGACGAACACGAATTTTAACACAACGTTATTGTGCCGATAAACGCAAAAACGAACTGAACTAGCGGAGTGTTCTATGGTTACCATACGGCTTGGAAGGGGAGGGGGTGGGGGGCCTGAAGGGACCACCGCAGCTGCTGGCAAGATGCATTTTTTCATTGTCTGAGGTCTCAAGTACAAGAATCCAAACATATTTGCCGGTCCTCGGATTTTGCAAACGAAATTACTTCCAGCGCCTGCACAATAAGACAAGATATCGATCGAGTAAGTCAGACCAAGACCTCACCTGCGAATGCAATACCATGACCAAGACCGAGGGTGCAATACGAAGACCACCCTATTCTTGGTCTTGCATTTGCTCATCACAACCCTCCAGGTTGAAAAATTTCAAGATATTTGATAACTATAATTTTCAAGTAATTTGCTATTGATTTTTTCTTATAGAGGAGAATTTCTGTTGATGTGTTGTTTATAAGTGTTTCATGTTTCATTGCTTTTTATTATTATTATTATATGCACAAGTTTTTTTTTATATCTTATTCTTTATTTTATTTTATTGGGGGTATACACATAATATGTACAGGTTACATTCATTAAAATATTATATGCTAAGTGGTAATACAATCTATAGCTTCGCCTGCAATCCAATTATGTATATCCACTGTTTCAAGTTTCATTGCTTTTTATTATTATATGCACAAGTTTCATTAGTTTTTATTGTTGTATATATGCTTCTATATGTTTACGTTGTATTGGTTTTGTATATTTTTTATTTATTCATTTTATTTACGTGAAAATACAAACAAAAACATATCCAATCTTTATACGATGGAAATGAAAATAAAGCAAATAGAAATAAGTATAAATAAAAAGGAAATAAGTCTAAAGCTTACACAAAATAAAAAAATACATATATAAGTACAATCAAAGAAAATTTAACTAAAATAAAATAGTAAGCAGAATTACAAATATAGGTATGAAAGAACAAATAAATATAATAGGTAACTAAGCATTAAATATTAATATAACGAAACATAATCAGTGGAATCTAACACGTAGGGTATTTATTTTATTTATTTATTTATTTTTTATTTAATATACAGAGACACCAACAGAACACTGAACAACACAAACAAAAAAAAAACATGAAACAAAAAAATAGAATCTCCAGTGCTCCAATAACAGGTATCTCCCGCATGACTATTGTGCATAGTTAGGTAGGAACAATCAACGTCTCCTGACCATTCAAATTATAAAAAAGACATTACTTTGCACAGTTAAAAGGAAAGTTTAAAATACACATATACATATATGTAGGACAAAAAGAAAACAAAAGTTGAACTACCTAAAAAGATAAAACAAAAAAAAAAGGAATAATTGAACTGAGACAAAAAAAAATAGATTTTAGCCCAGCATATTTTAAAGGATAAAAATAAGCAATTTATCAAAGATCAATTTCTATAAAACATGTACGTCATTGTCATTACCTACATTAAATTGTCATTATTCTCGTAGTTATGTCTGTAAATTTTTTAACTGTTGTTATCTCGGATACTTTATGTAATATGTATATGTAAAATATTGATGAACTTTGCATGTCGTATTCATTTTTAATAGGATACTGACATTATATAAAATTATTAAGATATACTTTTTTGTATGCCATTGTCAATGTCTGTAAGTGTCCCAAATAAAATAAAATAAAATAAATAAATAAATTTTGCAGACATATGGTAGCGCTGCCCCAGAGAACGTCCGAGGGTTACAGCGTTCTCGTGTACCGCTTCGCAGACACAGACTACACAAAGCTCAACTTCCCCGACATGGTGAGGACCTTCTGCATGTTCAACGACACCCGCCTCTCTGAAGACGGCCTCAGTGAGGGCTACATTGTCGTCTTCGACATGAAGGGATGCTCCTTGGGCCACCTGACGAGGGTCTCGCTGCCGGCGCTCAGGGCCTTCATGGTCTACATTCAGGTTCGTATTTTTGTATAATTATCTATTTTTAATTTAAATTTATTTCATTCAAAGCTGAAAGGGAAGGAACGAGAGATTGGGTTTGGCCAAGAACGAAAGGTTACAAAAGTAAATAACAGGCGAACATATATGAATGTGAGTGAGGAAATCAATGTATGAAAAGACACTCGGTTCTCTATGCCTACCCTAATAACAGACACATGGCGTGATGATGTGTATTTTTGTTTCATTTACTTTAGGTATATTGCTCCTCTGGTAACTAACAGGTACCCAAATTACAAGCTGCCACATTCTGGAGACTTAGATCCAGACTGGAAACGCTGTTAAAAACTGGATGAGGCAGTAGATTTTCCCACTTTTTAACATAGATACTTTTATATTTCAGTACTAAAAATGTAACAAAAATAAAATTAACGTAAATGAAAAATATAATTGAATTTTTTTTTAAATTTCGAAGACCTGCAAATTTTTAACATTTCAATAGAGACGAAGTTGGAATATGTGTGTTTCGTGATAGTGTGAGTGCGAGCGAGACGGTATGATTTACAGAATGTATTTATAGAAGGCGCGAAGTGTGCGCGGTGTCTTTTGATATTGTCAAGTTCAAGAGTACGTAGGTACTATCAATTTTGTATATACTCGTCATTAATGTATGTAATTGTATTGAAGCAACAGTGTTTTATTTATTATTTTATACAAAGTATACAAACAATAACTGGACAAAATATACAGGTGATACAAATATAAAAAAAAAATTAGCATGCCCAGCATCACTTACATGTATACATTATTACCATTTATATATTTATGTAGTGTAGGAGAAAAAAAGAAATCAGTAATAATCAGATATGTGACATGTGAGTGGGGAGTGTGTGTGTGTGAGAGTATGTGTATGTGTGGGTGTGTGTGGGAGTGTATGAGGATGTGTGTGAACCTTTATGTGATGAACCCAACTTATCAGCATGAGTATCTAGGATTATATTAGAGTACTTAATAATCTATTCTTTACCATAATCAATGGGGAGTTAAAAAGGTCTGCATCACTAATGTTGGAGTTATAAAAATGGGAAGTGCGGTATATGAAAGAATTCTGTCTGGCATTAGTGTTACAAATGGGGAGGTAAAGTAGGTCAGTCAGTCTAGTCGGTCTTGTTGGCACTCTCAGAGTCAAGCGTTCCAGCAGATCAGGGCAGTCAACCGTTGAGTTTGCAATTTTGAATAAAAATATAACATCTGCTATAGTTCTGCGGCTCTCGAGTGTGTTGTTACAACGAGAGCAACAGTCTTTTTACATAAGAAAGCATAATTGGTGATCGTTGCGCCATCGCGTAATCCAGCCCATGGCAGGTCTTAAGCCCTGTAGGCGCCCCGAGTTCCTGGGTCTTCTATAATATCCCAACTTCGTCTATACTGAGATGTTAAAATTTTAATTTCATTGACTCTCAACAGGAAAAAAATACAATGTTTGTGTATATGCAACTACTTTATAAAAATATTCGACATGATTTTTCATTTAATATTAGCTTTGGCGCAAGTGTTACATTGTTATTATTTCCAAATTGCATTTTTGGGAGAGCATTTTTTGTAGTTATAAAAATGTGAAGTCATTTACAAAATTCATTTTTATAAATAGGCTGTAGGTACCTAATATACTGCAATATGGTTACCTACAACACAATTCTAGAGGTTAAAAATATCTTAACTGATAAAAATAATAAACTTAGGTACTACGATATTGGATGAGTATTTGGTTGGTTTGTTTCAACAAAAGTATCAGTAATAGTGTATTTAAAATACTTTGATTTCATAGAATTTACAAAAGTAGCGTCATTTCATGGCATTATATATCAATGATTCAACCAAAATTTTATGAAGTAAAGGTATTTTAACTATACTTTTAATCTTATCTTTATTAGATGAACACAGCCTTAAAGATCGTGCAAAAAGCAGAATTATCTACGTTCTTACCCAACTGTGACCGCCGGGAATCGAACTCGGGACCTTTGGCTCTGCAGTCAGATATCGAAACGAATGGCCGACAATTCAATTCGATGATACCAAAGCATCACGCCATTTCCCTATTTGGGGTAGGCAGAGAGAACCGAACGCCAGACTCATCTCTCTTGACATACATTTCAAGAAAGTATTTTTTTTTTTTGTTTTTATTCCAAATAAAAAAGAAATACATAAGCATAAATACATAACAATATTATTACAATACAAATAGAAAATATATATCAATAATTAGGTGTTTGGATAATATATTGCCTCACTAGGCAAAAGCCTGTTTCGAGGCAAAAGCCTGTTTCATGCATTTAAATGGTATTTTGTAAGATGGAGACGTTTGAAGTAAAAATAAAAGAATTGCGTGTACGAGACGATCCATGGACGTGAAAGAAGCGAGAAATTTAATAATAAAATAATTTTTAAACAAATCTTTTTTTGTAGGACGCCCATCCCGCCAGACTGAAGAGGATCAACGTCGTCCACACGACGTTCTTCATCAACCAGGTGATGTGTCTCGTCAAACCGTTCATCAAGTCCTCCCTGATGGACCTCTTGCACCTGACCACCCTCGGCCCGGCCTCCATCCTCGACGTGGAGGTCCTGCCGACGGACTACGGCGGCCCCCTGCCCCCCCTCGAGGAGATGCACAAAGAGCAGAGGCTGCTGATGGAGAAGGTGTACAAGGACTGGCTGCTGGACACTGAGACGTTCAAGGTAGAGGAAAAGAAGAGGATCAAGAAGCCGAGCAAGGGCATCTTCAGCAGTCTCACGGGTAGCATCAAAACGTTGGAGATAGACTGACCAAAAATGTCGTTTTCAAAATGACGGCGAAAACAACAAACTTATGTCTGAAACAAATAGTTACCAAATTACTACGATTATCTTTGTAGTCAATTTGCAAATGAGCTTTCGAATCATTTGGAATCAATAAATCTAATCATTTGGTCAACAGGAATTTTAAAATAATCCGATTCTTTTGAATCTTTTGATCGTTTTAAATTTCGAAACGGTTAGAGGTGGACCTATTTAAAATTAAACTTTTTAAAAGAACCTTCCATTTTATTTTAGTCAGGGTAGAATGTTCCATATTCAAATTTTTAGATCCTTTTGAATTATTTCAAATCTTTTGATCAATTTGAGTTTCGGATCTATTTAACAATTTGAATTTCGAATCGATTAAATATATTTTCAAATATTTTTTTAAAAGAACATTCCATTTTACTCAGGATCACATATTCCATATTCAAATCTTTTCATCATTTTGAATTTCGAATGGATAAGACATATTTTTAAATAAACTTTAGAAATGAACATTGAACATTCCATTTTATTTGATTCAGGATAACATATTCCATATTCAAATCTTTTCATCGTTTTGAATTTCGGACCGTATATTCTGAAATAAATTTGTTTTTTATTTATTTTAAAAGGACATTCCATTTAATTTGAGTCAGGGTAAAATATTCCATATTCCATTTTTTTAATCCTGTTGTATTGTTTCGAATCTTTTGATCAATTTGAGTGTCGGATCTATTTAACAATTTGAATTTCGAATCGATTAAATATATTTTTAAATAGACTTTTTAAAAGAACGTTCTATTTTATTTGAGTCAGGATAACATATTCCATATTCAAATCATTTCATCATTTTGAATTACGAATGGAAAAGACATATTTTTTAATATACTTTAAAAATGAACATTGAACATTCCGTTTTATTTGAGTCAGAATAACATATTCCATATTCAAATATATTCATCATTTTGAATTTCGAATGGGATAGACAAATAAACTTTACAAATGAACATCCCATTTTATTTAAGTCAGGATAACATATTATTCCATATTCAAATATTTTCATGATTTTGAATTTCGGACCGTATATTCTTTAGTGATGAGCAAATGCAAGACCAAGACCAAGACCGGGGTGGTCTTGGTCTTGGTCTTGGTCTTGCACCTGCGGTCTTGGTCTTGGTCTTGCGTTTACAAGTATAGTCTTGGTCTTGGTCTTGGTCTTGCATACATAGTCTTGGTCTTGGTCTTGGTCTTGCAGCAAGAGTCTTGCAAGTCTTGCACTTTTACGAGTAGGTAAAGTAGGTACATATTCGAGTTTTTTTTAATAAAACCTAAATTTTCGTTGAAGTAAACGTGTGATATAATTTTAGGTATCAAATTATTACAATTTTTGGAAAAAAAATCACCGAACTATGAAATATCGTTTACATGTCGTCTTTAAATTTCTGTATTTTTATAACTTTTCATATATTGTTATTATAGTAGGTAATAAAAATATAAAATGAAATACAAATATGTTGAAGAATTTAAGATTCATAGAGTCAATGTATAAGCTGAAGTGAATCAAAACTAAAATCATTGTCTGAATAAGTGTCTGAATATAATAAATCTTTCAAAGATGATTCTTATGAAAATATCATGAAACAAAATATTTTTCTAGTCATGAACTTTGATGTCAATTATATAAGTCCTCTCTTTAAAACTATAATATACAAATTAATACAAGGAAACTAACAGACATTCTTAGAGGGCTTCAACTTCAGAGATCCAACTGTCGATGGCGATATTATGTTTAGTTAAAGAATACGCACAGAAATAGAAACCCCTAAATCCAAATAATTGAATATTTTAAGATATTTTGTACTCTATACAAAACATGTAAGTATGTATGTCAAGATAGGGTAGTATGGAGAGGTCAGTCCTCCCTTCCTACCCAAAATATGAAAACAGTTTGATGGTATGTATTTATGTTTGAAGATTAAGTATCAAACTATTTAGTCACCTTAGATAATAATATTATATTTCATTACCTTAGATATTGTGTATAGGTCACTGCCACACAATTTGTATGAAATGTCATTACTAAACTATTTTATTACAAAAATTGGTAAATTTTGAGATGCCTTACAAATTGTATGAAAGATGTCGTCACTAAATTCAATTTTTATAAAAATTGGTAAAAGTTTGTCTTAATAAATAATGTTTGAGAAACTCTGGAACTTTTACACATGAAAATTAAATTTGAGATTTTGTATAAAATTTGGCTATATTTAGGTATACCAATTTTCAGCTTTCAAGCTTTTATGGTTATTGAAATAGGTATATGGAAAAATAAATTTAAAATTCAAAAGTTTATAAAAAGCATTGTAGGCCTATAACTTTATATATATTCTGAAATTTTAGGCTCTGCATTTAGCGGAACAAAAAAGTTTAAGAGGGGGGGGACAGACACACTAAATGTTCTACTCCAAATTCTTAATAAATCCATATTATCTTTTTTTCATAAAAAATGAATATGTCCTTGTTAAACAAGTACCTACATAATATGTTATATGTATATTATACATCTTCCTACTTTCCCTAAAATAAGCATAAATGCTTATGTTATATATGGACGAAATCGGTCGAGGCAGGATTCGAACTCGCAACCACTGGATTACTAGCCCAGCGCGCTAACCGCTCCTCCATAGACCCATCTAATAATCTATTTAAGTATAGAACATGTATGCTGAGTAGCCTCTAAGTTGACGTTTTTTGACTCCAAAGTTGAAAAAACATGAAAAATATAGACCTAGCATACAAATCTCACGTATCATCGCTTGATAATTTGTCGATATGTGAAATAAATTCTCTTAAATAAATCGATAGTTTTTGGAAAATAAAATATCTTAAAATATTTATTATTATGTATTGTGTTTTTAGTTTTGTAGGTATTCTTCAATTATACATACTATCGCTATCGACAGTTGGATCTCATGTGTTACATGCAACTAGTAAAATAATGAACATACCTACCTTGCTTGAATGATAGATATGTATGTAGGTATAATATCATAATATTATCGTGTCAAAACTCGCTCAAAAACATGTACCTACACAGGATGTTAAAATATGAATTGTTCCAGATTCAAAATGTCTTAATTTCGTTTCAATCATGCAAAAATGTACTTTTACGATAGTAACATAAATGTTATGTTTGTCTAACGTCGGCGTAACAATAGAAGACTAATCCTTACTTTGACTTCCCGCTATTACAGAGTCATGCCAAGTGCCGTGTTTTTTTTTAATAATTAATTTTATTTTATTACCTTGTATGGTAAATTGAATTCATCATTTTTTATTGTTAAATTAAAATAATGTGCATGGCATCATTATTTTGTTTTATTATACATTTAAAAAAAACATAGACTATCTTATATAACAAAAATCTATGTGATTTACGAAAAAAAATATTTATTACATTTATTTATGGTAAATCCTTTTTTTTATATAAAAACCAAAAGACATATTAATTAAATGAAAGTTAGATCAGAGAAATCAATAACATGATAACTTTACACAAATACAAAATTTAGTTGGGTATTCATAATAATAAAAAAAACTAAAACACTTAAAAAATATATACATGCACAATGCACACATACATACCCATATATACATACGTCATAATATTCCAACTGTCGACACGTTCAAGATAATTTATTTCTTGTCAGTATTAGGAGATTTTTATGCCAGGTCTATATTTCTCATGGTTTTTGTCAACTTTGAAGCCAAAAAACACCAACTTAGAGGTTTAGTGTGTCAGTGTAGGTATGTGTGTGTCCCTTATCCAACTGTCGATTTGTTCAGGAGAACTTTGTTCTCTTAACATATCGACAATGTTTCAAGCCAGAATACGCGAGAATTGTATGAAGAGGTCTACTTTTTTCACGGCATTTCCAACTTTGAGATCAAAAAACACCAACTTAGAGGCTTCGCAGCATATATATTCCATACACGGATTTACTCAGAATTCGGAGTAGAACATTTCGTGTGTCTGTGTGTCTGTGTGTCTGTGTGTGTGTGTCTGTGTGTGTGTCCGTCCCCCCCTTATAACTTTTGATCCGCTCAATTAACAGAGCCCAAAATTTCAGAATATATAAACAGTTATAGGCCTACAAAACTTTTATACTCAAAATTGTGAATTTTTGTTTCAGTCAGGGGTTATCAACTTTTGAAATTTTGATTTATTTTTCCATATATCTCACAAACCGTAAAAGTTAGAACGCTGAAAATTTGTATAAACATAGACAAATACAAAATCTCAAATAAGTTTTTTTAAAAAAATTCTAGGGTTTCTCAAACATTTTTTATTAAGAAATATATTTTTTTATGATAAATTTATGAGTTTAACTGCCTATATTTCCATTTTTTTTTAAATATCGAAAAAAGACGAAACACCCCAACTAGAAAATTTATTTTCTATAAAAAATATTAAAATTGTATTAGCACATTGCAAATTTAATATAATAATAAAAATTGAATTTAGTGACGACATTGTTTCATACACTTTGTATGGAAGTAGCCTACTCACAATATCTAAGAAGACTTATTTGATACTAATCTCCAAACAAACATACATACCATCATGCTGTTTTCACATTCTGGGTAGGATCAAAGGACTGACCTCCATACTATCCTATCTTGACATACATACCTAGGTACACGTGTTGTATAGAAAACCAAATATCTTAAAATATTAAATAATTTGTATTTATGGGTTTATAGTTTGGTACTTATTCTTCAACTATACATACTATCGATATCGACAGTTGGATCTCATGTGTTACATGCAACTAGTTTTATTTGTATTGTGTATAACTTGTAATTGTAAATGGCCTTCGGCAGTATTATTCGTATTAAAATTCAATAGTTGTAATATTATGCTCCATAGGTATGGTTTTTTCAAAGTTGAAAAAACAATGAAAAATATAGATCTGGCATACAAATCTCGCACATCTTGGATTGAAACTTTGTCGGTCTGTTAATAGAAATAAATTCTCTGGAACAAATCGACATTAGGAAAACATTAAAGAAAATAATTAATTGAATTTACTTTATGCACAACGTACAATACACGTGAAACGCCTCTGAGTACGTTTGTTTATTTAGCGGCATCGGCCATCACAAAATAATAATATTTTTTTGAAGAATAATATTTTACACCGCAAGAATAATATTTTGACCTTTGAGAATCTAATGATAAAGGTTATTTTTGCATCACGTAAACGTAATATGAGACAATTTGAATCTGAGATATTGACATCCTGTCTATAGATACACGCGCACGTGTTCATGGTATAAATATATTTGTATTTTAAACACTGATTTTAAACCGATATCTAAATTTCATTCTTAAAGAAGTACTAATTAAATTTTGGTACTTACATCTATTTATTAATATGACTAGTTGCATGTAACACATGAGATCCAACTGTCGATAGTGATAGTATGTATAGTTGAAGAATATGTACCAAACTATAAACCCATAGATACAAATTATTGAATATTTTCAGATATTTTGTTTTCTATACAACATATGTAGGTATGTATGTCAAGATAGAATAGTATGGAGGAAGATCCTTTTTCCTACCCAGAATATGCAAATAGCATGATGGTATGTATGTATGTTTGGAGATGAAGTATCAAACTATTAAGTCTTCTTACATATTGTGTATAGGCGACTGCCATACAAAATGTATGAAGCGATGTCGTCACTAAATTCAATTTTTAAAAAAATTGTTAAAAAAAAATTGAGATCTTCTACTACAATTGTAATATTTTTTATAGAAAATTAAATTATCTAGTTGGGGTGTTTCGGCTTTTTTCGATAATTGTAAAAGTTTTGGAAATATAGGCAGTTAAACTCATAAATTTATCATAAAAAAAATATTTTTCTTAATAAAAAATGTTTGAGAAACCCTGGAATTTTTTTGAAAAAACTAATTTGAGATTTTGTATTTGTCTATGTTTGTACCAATTTTCAGCGTTTTAGCGTTTATGGTTTCTGAGATATATGGAAAAATAAAATAAAAATTCAAAAGTTGATAACCCCTGACTGAAATAAAAATTCAAAATTCCGAGTATAAAAGTTTTGTAGGCCTGTAACTGTTTATATATTCTGAAATTTTAGGCTCTGTAAATTGAGCGGATCAAAAGTTATAAGGGGGGGACGGACACACACACACACAGACACACACACAGACACACACACAGACACACACACAGACACACAGACACACACACACACACACACACACACACACACAGACACACGAAATGTTCTACTCCAAATTCTGAGTAAATCCGTGTATGGAACATATATGCTGCGAAGCCTCTAAGTTGGTGTTTTTTGACTCCAAAGTTGGAAAAGCCGTGAAAAAAGTAGACCTCTCCATACAATTCTCGCGTATTCTGGCTTGATACATTGTCGATATGTTAAGAGAACAAAGTTCTCCTGAACAAATCGACAGTTGGAATACTTACATTTGACAATGACAAAATTATTTAAATTATAAATTATTTTTATAGGTACCGTTTTTATAAAATGATGTCATAAAATTATTCCGTTTTAATAAAATGATGTCATGCCGACCGCAGTGGCACAGTTGGTAAGCTGTTTTGGTTCTGTGCGGGCGTTCTGGGTTCGATTCCCAGCAGAGGAGAAATTTATTCAAATTCATTTCTCACGCAAATATTGCTTCTCTGGGCTGGAAACACTGGTTAGTTGGAAGAAATTGCCATACAACAATAAACTCGCCACTTGCGCAGGGTGCAAGGAAGTGTTTATTATTTATTTATTTATTTATAAAATTCGATCTTTGTATGTTATTTTTAACCATATTAAAAGTCATTTATTGTCGTTCCAATGCAATTTCTATGAGTTATATGTCAACATATTGAAAAACTGCAAGACCGCAAGAGTCTTGCATTTAAGTCTTGCAAGACTCTTGGTCTTGCAAGCATGGTCTTGGTCTTGGTCTTGGTCTTGCGTCCCTGGTCTTGGTCTTGGTCTTGCAGTGAAGTATGTGGTCTTGGTCTTGGTCTTGGTCTTGCAAAAAACGCAAGACCAAGACCAAGACTGCAAGACTTGCAAGACTTTTGCTCATCACTAATATTCTTAAATAGACTTGTTATTTTATTTATTTTAAAAACATTCAATTTTATTTTATATTCCATATTTGAATCATAGATTTATTCGTTTTTTTTACATTTTGAATCAATTCGAATATTTTAACCATTATAGATTGATTCGAATATTTTGATCAATTTGATTTGATTTCGAATTGATAAGACCAATATGAAAATAAACTTTTTAAACGACATTCCATTTTCTTTGAGTCAGGGTAAAATATTCCATATTTTAAAGATACAAATATTATAGTCTTTTCATAAGTCGTCCTAAAAGAATTGAATTACTTGCTAATATATTTTTTCCAATAACTTTAAAACATTCCGTTTCATTTTTATTCAAAAAAAAATTTCAACATCCTGTTTAAATATAATTTTTGAACTTATTTAAAATCAAATTACATTTTTACGACTTAAATATAATTTAAAAGCTATGCTTACTTTCATAACTTATGTAATACTTGCTATGTACTTAAATGTATGAATGTTGCCTAAATTGTTTCATTAAAAATATGTTTTAGTACTTGCATTCATTTTGATTATAATTTAAGTTTTTAGCATCTTATTTAAGAAACGCTTTAAAAATAAATCATTTATTGATTCTTTGTATTTTGTTCGTGTATAGTAAACGAATCTTGATTATTCAACATTATTTAAATATAGTGGTAGAGCTCACCAAACGAAAGAATGCGAATTGCGTCACGTACGCACAAATCAATTTTAATACAAAGATATACTCTAATTTGAATCAAGCAATAAAATCAATTTGCATACGGCGTTGTGTAGCGTATTGCGTGTCATTCTTGCCCTGATCTCTGCAACCATTCATTTACATCCACGCTGTCACCCGAATTTTGTCACTTGTCGAGCTCTACTCAATTTTTTGATATGCACAAATTGAAATATTATGAAATGTATCAAAATATTTTTTTTTGTCTTAGACATTATTTGTTGTTTTCGCTTTGTAATTTTTTTATTGTAAATATTACTTTTAATTTTGAATTTCGTTTTTCGAAATTTCATATTTAGTCATATATAAATATAAATTCAGATATATTGGTTACCTGAATCGAAAAAAATATACGGATACAAATTTATATATTACTTAGTTTATAATTTTTTTGTACTTACCTTAAAAAGAAAAATAATATAAATTAATTTTGTACTTATGAATAAAATATGATTTAAAATAAAATGTTTTCTTAGTTTGTCAAATTAATGTAGCATATATCATAATCAACGTGGGGTAACCAGCAACAGGTTTGCTGGTACGCTTTACATTGTAAAATAAGCGCAACACGTGCGTGTACACCCACACATCATAATCGTCTCTTGATCAACATAATCATATTCCGAATCAATCAGAATCAATATGAAACTCTGACAAAATGGAGTCAATGATAATCTAAATAAATTAATCAAATAATACCCATATGACCAAAATCGAAAATAAAAGAATATTGAGTTTTTGAATCAATTAAAATAAAATATTACTAATAGAAAAATAGTTTTGAATCAACAACATATACACTTTTAAAATCAATGATATGGAACCATGTAATCAACCAAAATAAAAAATACTATCAGAAATATAATATTCTGAAAATATTATCTGATTCCGTCCCTGATATCCAGTTACGGATTCAGATGATTCAATTTTCAATTTAATTTCTTGAATCAATTCGTTCCACGACAACTATTTAAATAGTCTCATTGATTCTTATTGATTTAGAATCACTTTTTATAAAAAGACCGATTCTTAGAAAAGAACCGTCTTTTTTAGGATATAAGTGATTTTTAATTTGTAAATAATATGTTTTTTTTAAGTTGTCTATTTAAATATGTTTTGTAAAATTTTATTTCACTTTTATATAAAAGGTTTTATTGTTTATTGTGTTATTTTATTGTAAATATGGCATTATATAGATACATTTTATTGCTAAAGTAAACTTAAAATATATTTTTATTTCTACCTCTGTATTTTATAGTTAAATTTATTAAAATCTTATAGACCTTTTATCAAAAATACTTTTCTAATTAATATTACATTTTTTACTCTCCACTGCTATGGAATAGCGGAGAGTCATGATTTCACAATTTTAAGCGTATTTTTTTACGTCAATTTCTCAATGGGTATCATTTAGAGAGTGCATACTTTGAGTTTCGTCGTTATGTTTTTGTGTGTATGCCGTACACAAATATGAAAATTTGTGTCATCTGTGCAGCCCAAACTATAAGGCCGATGATCTTCATATTGATACCATATATGTGAAGTACATTCTATGACTCTATGATGTCATCTTTTAAAACTTTAAAAATGCTCTCACGGTCTGGAAAATCGTTTTTTTTTATTTTGTTTGAGTTTTTGATACAATAGAAATACACTCTTCAAAAGCGCATTCAGGGATTGTCAAACTTTAAAGAAACAATATTAATAATGATATTGTTTTTATTTGATAAATGTATATAACAGTACCTAGTACAATATAGTATCTGTGTGGGAAAATTGATTTATCGACTTCATATTGATATTGTATGTGTTTCTATAGAAAACTGTATTTTTTACTCTCCACTACTATAAATGTAGTAGTATTCATCTACATACCATCTTCCTCATGAGGTAGGTAGAGAACCAATTACCGCATTGTTCTATCTTGACACATCCATCATTCAACAACATTTATGCATCGTCTCATACATGATAGTCTATTGTTAAAGCAATTTTTTTACTTCAATTTCTCAACAGGTATCATGTAGATAGTGTATACTATGATTTTTGTGTGTATGGTGCATTATGAACACTTTTGTCCTCAGGGAAACTAATATTTGTTTAGGTAAATAATAATAATGTACTTCATACAAATGCATTTAGAGATTGTCAACCTTTCAAGAAGACAAAATGTAGACTTATTATGCAGTGGAGAGTTAAGTGTTGGCCACAACCCTCTGGTTTTTCTTATGTGTTTGTAATTTTGAACTACACCATACATGTATATTTTTATTTTTATTTAATAAAATTCAAATCATATTATATTCAAAATACATCATCTACACATACATGTCATCACGAAATGTCCTTAATGAGGTAGGCAGAGGAGGGCAGTTTTGCACTTAATCTTTTGTCTAAAAATAAAAACAATATTATTTTTTAAATACATTTAATATTAAATGTAAATAAAAATCTTCTAAAATTCATATTTTCATGTCGATGTGTATCAATTATTATAATTGAAATATTTAAAAACAAATATTATTTTTAATATTAATGTTCACCTCAGGTTAAATGATTAATTACGAGTATATGGGCCGGTATTATAGTCTCAGTTTAAGAGCTAAACTCAAGTTTTACAAAAATATAGCGTATTACAGTGTCCGTTTAGGCCTAATCTTCCCTCAAATACGTCACTAAAACGACAAATATTTAACTCAACGTTTCTGGCGGTTTAAGTACTTAACGGTGAGTCAACTGTCCTTTCTCGACTCGTTGCTAGGCAACAAGTGTAGTTTCAGTGTTCTATCACTAGAGGCGTTAGTTATATTGACGGTGGCGCCACACAACAAAACAAACTGACAGCCATATTGAAACGAACATGGGCATTTAAAAGTATTATTTCGGTGTAAAAAATTAAATTTACCATGTTTGATAATAAAACAATAGTATTTCAAGTCAAGGGGTCTCATTTTGTAGTTGGTATTATTTGAGGTTATTTAAAATTTGACAGATAATAACCACAGAAAAAGTAAAATATGTCTATAATTGAAGATTTAGTAACTGACATGTCATATTGCACTGTAATACGGAAATGGATTCAATATCCCCTTAACATTAATCTTGAGTTTGACAAACTCAATGAGTTGAGGGCCAACTGTAATATCGCGCCTATGTAATATTGCATTGAATATAATTTATTAATATTCTCCTGTATTACATATGTGTATAAATGTATATATTTTGTATTCATTATGAATTTATGGGATTTTGTATATTACTTATGTAATTAAAAAAAATATATATTTCATAAAAAAAATTGTTTTATTTGATTATTTTTGTGCAAATGTGGATGAATAGTTTGAGTTATCTCCTGAACTAGGATAATATCTAGTTCAAATCAAACTACGGATTTAAATTAGATGAGTCGATGGCATAGCGGTTAGCGCGCTGGGCTAGTAATTCAGTGGTCGCGAGTTCGAATCCTGCCTCGACCGATTTCGTTCACCTATGGCACAAGCATTTATGCTTAATTTAGGGAACGTAGGAAGATGTATATGTACCTACTTGTTTAACAAGGACTCATTCATTTTATATATATAAAAAATGTATAAATAATATGATAATGAGGGATGACTGCCATAAGACAATCTCTTCCAATTGACCAAGGCAGATTTTTTTTATCCAAATATTTTATTATGGAAACTCGATAATTCTTCAATGCCATTTTATGAAAGTGGTGTGCCTTTTTACCAATTTGAAAATATAAAAATAAAATTTTTCCTGAGCTTGGGGTCACTTTTTAATATTTGACAGTTAACTAAAAAAAATCAAAAGCACTGATCAGATATCCTTAAAAATCTAATGGGATCCAAGCGAGTATTAGACAATATACAAAATTATTAATTTTTAAAAGAATCCAATGAGGACTTTAGTCATTTTTTTATACCTACATATACATCATCTTTGAGAGTCAGCGCTCTTGATGTGTGGCCTCACTAACCTATGAATGAACTTCACTGAATTGTATAATTCACTCAAAAATGAGCTTTAAAAACTAATAAACGAAGGTATATTACAGTAGAGTCAAGATTTCCAAACTAACGTTATAGTTTTAAGTCTTATTTTTTTCTATGTAAGGATACCATAAAGTAACGATGATTGGATACTATGAATCCTGAGTGCTGGTGGCTTTCGTGGAGAACATCCTTTGAAATTTCAAAAATTGCTATTTTGACACGACAGTTATATAGTTAATTCAATAGTGCACCATAACATGCAATAGATTCAAACGAAACCACCAAGACATAAGAAACGGCCGACCGTCGTGACCGTTTGGCTTCTGTGCAGGTGTCCTGGGTTTCGATCCCCAGTAGGGGAGAAATTTATTTTAGTTAATTTACACGAAAATATTGCTTCTCTGGGCTGGTAACACTGGTTAGTTGGAAGAAATTACTGTATGGAAACAAACTCGCCACTGGTGCAGATTGCAAGGAATTGTTTGTATTTATTTCAAGAAACATTAAAAACGTACACTCCACATGAGAATTCCATAAAAAAAATCGCTTTGAAAAGTAATATATCATGATCTCTTCACATAAAAATAGTAGCGGATAGAAAAACATACGTTAATGCTAGTAATTTGTATTTTAAAACGTCAGTTACAGTATTAAGCGTGATTTTTTTATATCACCTCGAAAGGCTTTTACAATTTAATCACATATTCCAATTACAAACAATTTGGTCGGTGGAAATCCCCCGTTAGACACCATTGAAGTTTTTAGTAAATTAATTATTATTGGTATATCATTTATTTTATATATCCCAGTCTACTAATAATATTTATTTATTTATTCATCAAGGAAACATACAGTTTTATAAATATATTGTAATGGTACAAAATAATAATCAAATAAACCAGCAAAGTTTCCATAAATGGTTTACAATAAGATACTTTATGAAGAAAAATAACATTAGTTATAGCAAGAGGAAGAATAAACAAGATTTAAATACAACATAAAATAATAAAAAAACAAAAATTATAAAATAAATAAACAGGTAACCAGTCAAGAAATGAAGAAAAAAACATTTAATACATACCAACCCACATATAAGTTAAAAAGTATTCTATTCACACAACATTAAAAAGTTTTCTTTTAAAAGCAGCAAAATCGTTATTTAGAATATCGATTTCAGACTTAATGACAGAATTACACAATTTACAACTACGTCTGACAAAAGAGTTCTGGGCATAATTAATTAGTCTTACACATAGGAAAAGCAAATAATTCATTAGATCTAGTACCTACTGTGTAAAGGGAAACTAAGGGCAATTTTCTCCAACAGATTTGCAGAATCCACAATGCAAAATTTATCTTGCACTTTCTCAATACGATCAATATATATATTATGTTCGATATTGGGGGCTCCATATGATGGAATCGAACTCAAGGTGCAAATCAATTGAACTATAAGGTTGGACGACATGACATAAATAAACATGGCCGAACAGTGTGCAGTACGCATGCGTAGTCTGCGCCATAGACAATATGAGATCAAATAATTATCTACGGTTCACTAATTTTGTAGATTTTAGTTTTAGGAACAACGTCAG
Organism: Molanna angustata; assembly: GCA_963576475.1. Classification (NCBI taxonomy): domain Eukaryota; kingdom Metazoa; phylum Arthropoda; class Insecta; order Trichoptera; family Molannidae; genus Molanna; species Molanna angustata. The sequence continues at coordinate 8,879,781 of OY754984.1, forward strand.
TTGCAGAATATGAAATCAAATTCGAATGACCTTACTTCTAAAATTTTAGAACGTTTCTATTGTAGTTCAAAAAGTTATAGATCGGACGTACTATGACGTTAGTCTGGCAGTCATTGGTTGTAAGAGATTTTTACAAAAAAAAAATACGCGTCACTCATACTTGGTTATATAGTGCCGCCAATAATAGACAATAAGTTGCATTTTTCCGATTATAATTGGCAAATATTAATAATAGATTGGCGATAAAAGGATAATACCTTTATCAAATGTCAATAAAATCACTGTTAGATTCAAAAGTTCTCAAAGTATTTCAATATAGTGGCTATATCAAATTTGATTATTTTCGTATTCCCATCAAGGCTTCATTAGTAATGTGGGATTTTTACTATTTTTAAACTTCTGCCGTGTATGCACCACCGACTTAGAATAATGCTTCCACTCATTTCTATTATCATCTTTTTACTATTTTTAAACTTCTGCCGTGTAGGCACCACCGACTTAGAATCATGCTTGTTTTTTTTTTCAATTTTCGGATAAAGAGTTAATCAAATATGATTTCAATACCTTCAATGAAATAAAATTTGAAAACCAGTGCTATCACACTTAATAGTATTTTAGACATAACTTATCTAACAAAATACACAATGATGTCTTATATAATAAAACAACCACCTACTGTGACGCATTTAGTAAGTTGTCATTATTACATACATACTCACATTAAATTATTATTTTTTTAATAGAAATAAAGAACTATCCAACTATAGATTGGTTCAAGAAATCTAATTTCTTTCAATAAATCGACAGTATTAACCTTAGTCCCATGTGAGAGAATTTTATGGAGTAGTAGGATTTATTGCATTGTTTTTCCAACTTTGAAGTCAAAAAACACCAACATCGAGTTTTTTTTTATTTATAAATATATAGCTTGTGTTTAGGAAAGCAGCAGCTCTTTGCTTACAAAATAATAATACTTAACTAAAATAAATAATTCATTTCAAAACCAAAAGCAATACAAAAAGAATTTACATTTTAATAAAAAATAAATATAGATAAATAAAAACATCATCAAAATGAACTACAAATAATAATAGTAATATATTTTTCAGTAGGTACTTATATTTTTTTGTTTTTATACAGAAAAATGAATATGTCTTTGAAACAAGTACCTACATAAACATCCTCATACACTCCATAAACTACTTATCATAAATGCTTGTACTAGGTGAACACAAATGTTAGGTGAACGAAATTAATCGAGGCAGGATTTGAACTCGCGACCACTGAATTACTAAACCAGTTCTGTCACATGTCACCACCCATATATTATGTTGAATATATGGATTAACTCAGAATTCGGAGTAACATTTATTGTGTCTGTGTGTGTGTCACTCCCCCCCCTTGTAACTTTTGATTCGTTTGATGCACAGAGCCCAAAATTTCAGAAAGTATAGAAAATTTTAGACCTACAAATTTTATTATACTCAGAATTTTGATGTTTGTCCCAGACAGTAGTTATGAATATTTGACTTTTTTTGCAACTTGCAACTAGTACCTATATTTATTTGAATATTAATATTGATATTCGTTCTGTATGTAGGTAATTAAAAATTATTTTGTTTTTTTTTATATAGTTGTTAAAGGTACTTTGTAATGAGTTTTTATAAATCGAACAAAAGTTGTGTAGGTAGGTATGTATATCTATGTGCCTGAAGAAAACGGGCATTGAAACTAGTTCCTTAATAAATGCAGCGTAGATATTCATAATGAATCCATCAAAGCAACAGTTTATCTACGGAAACAAACAGTGATATTCGTTTATTTATTTTACTATATTTATATCCACAAAACTCACAAAAATATTTTTTGTAACAGTTTTTTTCAGTATTATTAGATATGCTGCAAGTTTTATATGTGTATCCGTTGGCTTTCAATTATTATTAGAAAAGCAAATAATAAATGGCATGATAAGATGGTGTTTCATATACCGACGATAATCATATACCGACTTCCTCGTTACCCTCTGTGTTCTTGAACCATAAATAAATATATTCGTTTACTGTCTATCCATGCGTTGAGATCTTTTGTATGAAAAAAATATTTTTCAAAAAAAATAATAACTATTGGCTAGTGTGAATACAAATCACCTGTCTTGTTCCTTTCGCCCTCTCTTCCGTGTAACTGCTTTGTTTCGTTCCTGCTACACACCAGTACTTGCTTGCCGTTGACCTCGAACACATATCATACGGACTACGTTATGTCGCGCTGATACCTAGCTCATTAACGCCGACGAAATTCGTTATAGGAAGCATCATGCGTGTAATGCTGGGCTCCTGCATCTACTACGCATCTTCGGATTGGGTGAGCGATCGAGATGATTTCTTCCGTACTGGTGATTTCCTTTCTCTATCCATTTCTTCTTATCACGTCATTTCTTATATCACCGTGAATAACGCGTCGTGACAAAGTGCAATTATTTATATTATACAGTCGTCATTATATGTATTGATTTAAAATAACAAATAACAGCAAGATTTAAGATAGGTATTATGCACATTTTCAATCAGGCAATAGTCAAAAAAATATAAAAACATATAATTTCGATTGAAGTAGGTGTTACGTTTTTCTGTTATTTCAAGAGAATACAGCATTTTTTTATGAATCCCACGATCTGTGTATATTATACGACTTTAGCAGGTTAAAAAAATACTCATAATCTTTTTGGTATTAACTTCGTGATCTACATTTCTTGTATCAACATGCCGTGCCATCGCTGCAACACTTACAGCGACAAGTTCTGGTTGACCAACTGCAGATTCAGAATTGCTAGACTCTACCACGGAGCCAAGCGGCAAACACTTGTATACAACGTGGAATCAGGAGTTGTCACCTTTCCCGTAGAGAAATATAAGGTAAGTCTGACAAAATAATTTCTGTGGCATTCATTCTTAGTGATGAACAAATACCAATAAAATAAAAAGAAATCAAAATAGATAAAATTAAAAATAAATGAGCAGAGACCAATGCCATGATTGCCTCGTGGTCTTGCATGCCCAGTCTTGGTCTTGGCCTTGTAACTTTCATATTTTTATTTTTTTTTATTTTTTCTGTAATCAAGTTCAATAATAAAAAGGAAATATAATAATATATTTGGATGGGTGGATGGCAGAGCGGTTAGCGCGCTGGGTTAGTAATCCAGTGGTCGCGAGTTCGAATCCTGCTTCAACCGATCTCGTTCACCTATAGGACAAGCATTTATGCTTAGTTTAGGGAACGTAGGAAGATGTATATGTACTTGTTTAACAAGGACATATTCATTTTTTTATTAAAAAAAAAAAACAAAATATATATAACAATATATAATAATATATATGACAATATATAATAATATATATAACAATATATAATAATATATATAACAATATATAATAATATATATATAACAATATATAATAATATATATAACAATATATAATAATATATATAACAATATATAATAATATATATAACAATATATAATAATATATATAACAATATATAATAATATATATAACAATATATAATAATATATATAACAATATATAATAATATATATAACAATATATAATAATATATATAACAATATATAATAATATATATAACAATATATAATAATATATATAACAATATATAATAATATATATAACAATATATAATAATATATATAACAATATATAATAATATATATAACAATATATAATAATATATATAACAATATATAATAATATATATAACAATATATAATAATATATATAACAATATATAATAATATATATAACAATATATAATAATATATATAACAATATATAATAATATATATAACAATATATAATAATATATATATAACAATATATAATAATATATATAACAATATATAATAATATATATATATATATATATATATATATATATATATATATATATATATATAACAATATATAATAATATATATAACAATATATAATAATATATATAACAATATATAATAATATATATAACAATATATAATAATATATATAACAATATATAATAATATATATAACAATAAATAATAATATATATAACAATAATATAATAATGAAATACGAAACTACGCTCGTGTTGTGTTTCTATTTACAAAGTATTGCGCACCCGTATACCTGGCGCTGGTTACCGCACATTCTCTATTTGTCTTTTCTTTTTTTAATGAATATGTCCTTACTAAACAAGTACATATACATATTCCTACGTTCCCTTAAATAAGCATAAATGCTTGTGTTATAGGTGAACGAAATCGGTCGAGGCAGGATTCGAACTCGCAACCACTGGATTACTAACCTAATGCGCTAATCGCTCTGCCATCGTCCCATCATATTTTTTTCTTTTTTAAATGCTATTTATTTATTTATTTTTATTTAAAACGCTCTAAATGAGCATTTACATATTTATATTTTTTTGTTTGAATTGGTTAGTTTCATTTTAGACCTTGATAATGCCGAGTCACCTAAGCAAAAAGGTTCTGTCATTATAAATGAATTCATGTGGAAAAATACTTTGGTATATATTTTTTCATTAATTTTTAAAATGGATTTCCACTCTGTTAACCACGAAATAAAAAACATGCATAAGTACCTACAATAAAAAAATAATTAGAAAAAATAAAACAATGAATAATTACCTAAACAATTTAAAACAAAAATTATAGAATAGAAAATGAAGAAAAATCCAGAAATTATTGTAGGATATTTCAATATTTTTATTATGTAGGTATTCTATTATGAAATGTTCTGTACTGAAATATGTTAATACATAAATAATGCCGTGATGCTACAAATAAGATAAAACACACCAATTAAGAGTATAATTTTGATTGTTAAGTAAGTATTTTAATTTTTATAATTAAAATAAATAAGTGTATAAAAATTCGCAAGACCGCACGACCCATTTATGTTTTGGTCTTGGTCTTGCAGCGATACGTGCAGTCTTGGTCTTGCGGGTCTCATAAGACAAAGATTGCAAGGCTTACAAGACTGCTCCTAATGACGACCCATTTATTCATGTATTTTTTTTTCCTATTCAAAATTTATATATATTAAAGCGTTCTTATAGTCACACTCTGATAAATGCTAAAAAATGCCTTTTTAAAAACGATTTGTGGAATCGTAGAAATCAACGAGTGACTGTTGAAATTATGTAAAACAATTACAAGTTAAACTATTTTGATTACTTGTTGTTTCGATTCCAATCGTGTTTCGATTTGTCTCTGGTATTTATTTGGCTTTGCAAAAAGTTTAATTCGTTTTCAGTTTTAGCCAATAGGATAATGACACAAAATGCTTACATAATTATTATTATTATTTATTTTTTTAAAAGGTGAATACACATACTACATATAACATAAAAAACAATAATATATTTAATGATGAAATATCCAAAATGAGTACTTATCTCGACTCACCTTTGAGTGTCATATTGTGAAAATTGTCATATTATCTTATTGCAACAGTAATAAGGGAACAAAATAGAGTAACGAGGAAATAAGGAGGAGGATAGTGAGTATTTGTGTGGTGTGTGCACGAGATTTAGTTTATGTGTAAGAGTAACACATTTAGAACATTAAAAAAGAAACTAAAATAAATTTACAAAAGATGTTTTTAAAGATGTGAGAAAACTACCTCTACCTTGTCATAAGGATTTTTTTTAAATGTTGATCTTAACAGATGAAAAATGTCCAGGTTATCAGTTTCATTTATAATGTTTGTATAGGTATTTATACATCTGTATAATGGAGCATTACTACCAATATTAGAGTTACATTTTTTATTTTTATGCAGAATACCTTGTCCGTCTAACGGGTACATTAAACTTTAATTATGTAGAAAATATATTTGTATGTTTAGGAGACAGAGATATAAGTGGAAATACGTTTTTCTCTGGTGCCGGCGTCCTGCGTTCAATTTCCAGCACAGAACAGTTTTAATAAAATTTTGATTCTCTGGACTGAAATAACTAATTAGTTGAAATAGACTAGTTGCACGTAACACATGAGATCCAACTGTCGATGTCGATTGTATGTATAATTGAAAAATACGTCCCAAACTACTACCATTTAAACACAAATTAATAAATATTTTAAGATATTTTGTTTTCTATATATAACATGTAGGTAAGTATGTCAGGATGATGGTTTGTATGTATGTTTAGAGATAGTATCAAACTATTGAGTCTCCATAGATAGTGTATACTGCCTTACAAGTTGTATGAAACGATGTCGTCACTACAGTTGGTTTTTTTACTTCAAAGTTAAAAAAACCGTGAAAAATATAGAAATCTCGCGTATCTTGGCTTGATACTTTGTCGAAATGTTAAGAGAAATCAATTATTTTAAACAAATGGATAGTTTTTTTTGTATTATTTAAAATAAACACTGTCGACTTTCGTGGCTCTTTTGGTTAGATATCTGACTGTTGAGCCAAAGCTCCCAGGTTCGATTACCGACGGAGACACAGTTTTCAATTGTGTTTTTAATATGGAGCTGTTAGAAAATAAATAAAACAAGTCTTCAGAATGTGATAAAAAGTGTCGAGCTTATTGCCTCGTGGCAATTTCTTCCAACTAACCAGTGTTTCCAGCCCAGTGAATGCAATATTCATGTGAGAAATGAATTGAAATTGTTTGGGATCGAACCCAGAGTTATTATTTTTTTAATAAAATAATGAATATCTCTTATCAAAAGTACATGTTCATTCTTATGCATTTACTAATTTAAGCATAAATGCTTGTTCTATAGGTGAACGAAATCGGTCGTGGCAAGATTCGAACTCGCGACCACTGGTTACTAATATAGCGCGCTAGCCGCTCTGCCATTATCCATCTCATTACCCATTACACATCAGTGAGTGTCGAAACAATATAATTTATAAAAAAATATATAAAATAAACCGACACCAATGCCATCTGTTGAGAAATAATGTTAACTGTTTCGCCATCATCCATGGTTTGGACGCTAGATGTCATCGATGTAGATATTATTTGTCAAAACGCGAAAAACATTTTCATTTCAGTCAATTTCAAAAGAGATTCGTTTGTTAATTTACGTTTTATAGTAGACATATGAATATTTATATAACAGTATACACAATTCTTTAAAAATCACTTTATGACCGTATTTTCATAGTAAGTAAATCATTCAATACTAGTATGAATTGTTTTTCTAGAGACGCGCTCTCAAATTTAGTAAAAAGCGTCTATGCCACCGCTAAAAATAACTTTTCCTCATTAAAATCTATCTACCCACTAGACTGAAGTAGATTTTTCGTTTTCAATTTCAATATTGTTCAGAATAACTTTTAAAATACACGCGAAGTTTACCCTTAAAATAAATTTAACCATCCGACATTATAAAGCGTGTCGCTAAAAACTATTTTGAAAAAATATTTCAAATTTGAACCCGTAGTAGAAATGTATGTACGCATGCGTCACACATAGTACGCGTGAGTCTTGACAAAAATACTTATAGAGTCTACGACTGGAATAGTACGGGGAGCGGGACAGTTCATACATTCATTTTCTTATGTTTCATATAAAAAAAAACAATAGATAGGATAATGAAAAAAAAAAAAAAAATGCTCCGCCGAACTAGCCCCAGTTCTCACTAAACTCTTCAAACTCTCGTTCAAAACTGGTATTGTATCATATGACTGGAAAAAAGCGGTCATCCACCCAATTCCCAAAAAAGGTGATCGCTCCAACCCATCTAACTACAGACCCATCGCTATTACTTCTGTACTCTTCAAAATAATGGAAAGGGTACTAAACACCAAGTTGATCACATACCTCGAAGCAAACAAAATTTTAAGCGACCGCCAATATGGATTTCGTGGAAATCGATCTTGTGGCGATCTACTCGCGTATGTGACATCCGTTTGGGGTCGAGTTATGGAACGCTTTGGAGAAGCTCAAACTGTCGCCCTTGACATCTCTAAAGCTTTCGACCGGGTTTGGCACCGAGGTCTCTTAATGAAACTCCCTTCTTATGGACTACCCCAGTCTCTGTGTACTTGGATTGCGAATTTTTTAAAAGATCGCGAAGTCATAACTGTAGTGGACGGTTGCTCTTCTTCTCCCCTTTCCATTAATGCGGGAGTCCCTCAAGTAAATGACTTGCTCTTACGCGCCCCCATCCACTGTTACGCTGATGACAGCACAGTCCATGACAATTTCTCTTTTGACAAACCTCCTAAACAGAGTGAAATATCAGAAGCCCGGAAAGACCTTCATCAAAAAATAAATAGCTACCTCCACTCAATCAATACCTGGGGTGAAAGTAATCTTGTTTCATTTAACGTCTCAAAAACCCAAGCCTGTCTAATTTCTGCGAAGAGAAACCCCAATGAATTGCAAGTGTCTTTCAACGGAAGCACCCTACCTAACAGCAGCTCTATCGACCTGCTTGGAGTATCTATAACGAACCAATTACACTACAAGGGCTCCATCGAAGCTAAGGTGAAACTCGCCTCCAAAAAATTGAGCGTACTATATAGAGCGCGCAGATATTTTACTAAGACCCAGATCTGTATACTCTACAAAGCGCAAATACGCCCAATTATTGAATATGGCAGTCACCTCTGGAGTGGCGCCCCCCAATACCTACTGAATACCCTCGACGCTGTCCAAAGGCGTGCTATACGTCTGATTGATGATCCATCACTGACTGATGGATTGCAATCACTAGAACACAGACGCAGAGTCGGTATTTTAAGTTTATTCTATAGATACTACCACGGGAATTGCTCAGAAGAACTTGCATCTTTGGTCCCTCCTCCACCCACTCGCAACAGAGTCACTCGCTTCACTCAATCGCAGCATCCATTCACAGTGGACCTTCAACATATACGAACAAGTCGCTTCTCGAACTCCTTTATTAACACAGCAGCCCGACTGTGGAACGATCTTCCGAATTCTGTGTTTCCATCTTCGTACAACCCGGGTCTTTTTAAAATCCGAATTAATAAACTCTTTTCTAGATTGCAAACCCCTCCCAACGCTACGTAGTGCGCTTCTTCGGAAGAGTAAAATGGACCCAAATCCTAATAGCTGGCGTCCCCTACGTAGACATGTTAAAATAAAAAAAAAAAAAAAATGAAGAGCTAGTATATATTCATACGTATTTACTTATGTAAAATATGAACGAAAAAAAAATACATTTAATTACTTCAGCCAAATTGTGCCAATAAATACAATTATACAATTTCACACAATATCTCACCATAATATGTAACTATTCTTAACTTAATTTAATAACTTCAGTGAAAACCTGTATTTTTTTTTTTTTAACAAAAAAATGAATATGTCCTTGTTAAACAAGTACATATACATCTTCCTACGTTCCCTAAAATAAGCATATAAATGCTTGTGCTGTAGGTGAACGAAATGGTCGAGGCAGGATTCGAACTCACGACCACTGGATTACTAGCCCAGCGCGCTAACCGCTCTGCCACCGACCCATCTAACTTGTAATTGGCTTTAATTTTAAGCAACTTGTAATTGGCTTTAATATTTACTTAAATCATCTTTATTTTATATAATTTATTATACGCTGTGTGTTGTCCTCTTAATATACTAGTTGCATGTAACACATGAGATCCAACTGTCGATAGCGATAGTATGTATAGTTGAAGAATATGTACCAAACTATAAACCCATAGATACAAATTATTGAATATTTTCAGATATTTTGTTTTCTATACAACATATGTAGGTATGTATGTCAAGATAGGATAGTATGGAGGAAGATCCTTTTTCCTACCCAGAATATGCAAATTGCATGATGGTATGTATGTATGTTTGGAGATGAAGTATCAAACTATCAAGTCTTCTTACATATTGTGTATAGGCGACTGCCATACAAAATGTATGAAGCGATGTCGTCACTAAATTCAATTTTTAAAAAAATTGTTAAAAAAAAATTGAGATCTTCTACTACAATGTTAATATTTTTTATAGAAAATTAAATTATCTAGTTGGGGTGTTTCGGCTTTTTTCGATAATTGTAAAAGTTTTGGAAATATAGGCAGTTAAACTCATAAATTTATCATAAAAAAAATATTTTTCTTAATAAAAAATGTTTGAGAAACCCTGGAATTTTTTTGAAAAAACTAATTTGAGATTTTGTATTTGTCTATGTTTGTACCAATTTTCAGCGTTCTACCGTTTATGGTTTCTGAGATATATGGAAAAATAAAATAAAAATTCAAAAGTTGATAACCCCTGACTGAAACAAAAATTCAAAATTCCGAGTACAAAAGTTTTGTAGGCCTGTAACTGTTTATATATTCTGAAATTTTAGGCTCTGTAAATTGAGCGGATCAAAAGTTATAAGGGGGGGACGGACACACAGACACACACACAGACACACAGACACACACACACACAGACACACACACAGACACACACACACACAGACACACGAAATGTTCTACTCCGAATTCTGAGTAAATCCGTGTATGGAACATATATGCTGCGAAGCCTCTAAGTTGGTGTTTTTTGACTTCAAAGTTGGAAAATCCATGAAAAAAGTAGACCTCTCCATACAATTCTCGCGTATTCTGGCTTGATACATTGTCGATATGTTAAGAGAACAAAGTTCTCCTGAACAAATCGACAGTTGGAATAGCATTTTCTTACAGATTAATGACGTAGGTATTTTTCAAAAGCACATTATCATTTACTTTTTTAAAATCTGAATTTTTCTAAATTTTGAATGAAGGTATGATTGAATATTGAATACTTGTTATACATAATGTGGTAAATATCGGATTTTTAACAAAATTTGATACAGAGTATATAATACATATTTACTGTAACATTATTTACATATACACACATACACCTATATACATCTATTACACATACCGAAAATCCCACAAGGCTTAGCCTGTTTGTGGGTGTACCTTAATAAAATTAGAAATAAAAATGTTGATTGTATGTTATATGTAAACAGTTTTTTTTGTTAATGCATATGAAGTGATAAAATATATTTGAAAATGATTAAAAACATATGTATTTAAAAATTATTAAAAACATATTTACGTCTAAAATAAACAATAATATTTTTAAGATAGGGTTTCGTATACAACCGCTTATAAACAATACTAATATAAATTTTATTTAAAGAAAATTCTTCTTCTCATAGTATTCGCACACCTCATCGAAAAACTATGAATTCGTTCAATATGAATCGCTTCACTTACTCAGACCTAGAATTGTTTATAGAGCCTTCAGTCCGTGTCGTTGCGCGCGCTTCCAGCTTTATGAATGTCATCTGACGTCACAGTGGAGGCTTCAGCGCAGGCGTCGAGTGCTTCTTATCGAACGACGCGCACCGCGGGCGTCGGCCGAAGGGATGGGAATGCAAGCGATCGATATATTTTTTAATATAATTAATTATTAAAACGGAAGGAGATAAAAAATACCGACGTAGGAACAATAAAGTTGATTCATAAATATACATCAGAGTCTTTCTTGCAGATGTACGATAGCCGAATAATATTCTGAGTCTTTTTTTAATAATAAATATGTAACACCCAGGAATTTTACAATATTTTTTAACTCACTTCTCGACATTACAGAATGTATTCCTGTTAACCATGTATGTTTTGTACTTCATTCTTTTGATATTTTAATAAAATTGAACGATTTTGTATATAATATAAATCAATTTATTTGTAATAAAACGCCTTGATATCTGCAAACTGTATATCGGTCGCCATTTTAACGTGAAAATATTGATTTGGGTGTCGTCACATTTTTTTTACTGTTCTGATTTTCATACAAAATCTTAGCAATAAAAAAACTATAATAATTAAAAAAAAATATCGATATTAAATAATAAATCTTATCGCGCTAATTAGTAACAAGACCAAACAATTTGCAAGTAATGATTCACATTTTTGACATTTCACGTTGATTTTATTGATTCAGCGAATTAAATTGACACTGTTAGTACATAAATAAAAAATTCGATATCAATTTTTAACACTGTACTCTGAATACAACAAACATTATAATAACTTAAATGTATGAAACAGTAAGATAATTTTTATATCTAAATATGTATATGTATATGTATATCAGTCAGCCTTGGTGGCTTAGTTGATTAGAAAGCTGACTCCTTATCAAAACGACGCATGTTCAATGTTCAATTCCCGTTGTGGGCACAATTGTCCATTGTGTTTTCAGTTTGAATCTGTGAAACGATAAGTAACATAATGCCTCCAAAATGCGGCAACTTGTTATTCGGTGGGTGTTAAATTAATAAACTTAATGGGTGATAATAATAAATTTAATGGGTGTTAAACATAGTAAAACTATTGGAATATGATTTGAGAAATCACGTGGGCTGTACAGAGCGCAAACATGTATTTTTGCTTGGAAGGTATATGGAAATTCTCGAGGTACTGTTAGTTGCCAGATGCCCAATTAAAATAAAATACAAATTGACATAAATTAATTTAGCAAATGTTTTTCGAATCATTTAATATTTTTGAGCATTAAATAAAAAAAATGATACGAAATACCTGACGACGTTGAAGGATAACCTCTTCTCTGTGGTTTTGAAATGTCAAATCGCGTCGGGATATGATTTGATGACACATATTATGACGGGCATTTTGGACCTCGTTGATCTGTTCTATGTGAGCTGAGATGTTTATTGAAGTGGCGACTATTAATTAAAGTGCAGAGTACCTACGAGTATTGTGATTGTGCGTCTACCTAATTTATATTGTCACTGAAAAATTGTAAACCGCTAGCCCTAGAACCGGCTTTCCTAGTTGGGGTGTCATGTGATTAAAAAAATATCTAAAATTCTCCTCGAAATTGCGTCATGGCGTCTTACGTTTTCAGCGTGGGCGGTATCGATTAACTAACATTCACAATATCCTTTCCCATCACTAGCTTTCAGTTATCTACATGGTAGAACCAGTCGGTGTTAGTTTGTCGGCTCAACTGGCCGTGTTCGATACGCAATAAAAACACATCCCTACGTTACGTTTTTCAACATGGCCGCCGGTTTCTTGTACTAGAAAAGAAAAAGAGTAGTGTCAAAACACATCTAGTACCGACAAATGGATAAAATCGATATCCGTTTCAAATAATTAAAAAAACGTGTTAATAAATACATTTTAAATCGATATTTTTCAATTTGTCGCGACGGGTGATAAAGTTTTATAAGAGATGTGGGTTTAATACCAGGATATTCTTGAGGTAAGATGATAAAAGTCCTTACATTGGGGTTGAATCAACCGTAAAATTACTTGCAAGCCATATATTTTGAGTTCGAAGCGATTTGATGTTTAATTTGTCGCTTTTTTCGTACAAAACAAGACACATTTTCACACATACACACACAATCAGTTCACACAGAATTTTGTCATTTTTTTCGCCTTCAGTTTCTCCGAAGAAAATTCAAGATGAACGCTAAGACTTTTTTCACGTGCGATTTTTTTTTTCAGTTCTCGTTTCAGCGATAAAATGCTTGTTAGCTTTTGTAAGGATAATTATTTTGTTTTGGCATGTATATTTAAAATGTATTACTATACAATTTTTGATTTTGCTAGCTTCAGTATAGAGGCATGTCGATTTATCAAATCATTCATGATGTCAATTCAATCAATGATTATATTTTTCATCTAAATATATATATATATATATATATATATATATATATATATATTTTATTTGAAACATGTTTCGAAAATATTTACTTTTGACAAAATCTAATTAATTTATATTGAAATATACATAAGCACTCTTATAAATACATCTCAATAAAGTAAAAACTAATTTTAAGACGGCATATAAAACTAGATATTCAAATTTGAAATCAAATTTGTCAAATATGTTAAACAGTATCTGTCTATAAAAATACTATCAGTATTTTTCAATATTTATCTAGTGAATATTCGTCACACAACTTTGAAATACAACATGACTTTTTAAAAATTACCCATAACTATGTGTCGTAGTTAAATAAATCTTTTATATGCTTAATAAGTTCATAAAATCAAAGTAAATGACCGATTGTTCATAAAGTTTGCTCATTTCATTTCAAATTTGTTCTGAAAATGCAAAAAAATTAGTAAATTTTGAGTTTTTCAAGATTTGAATCAGGTATAAACCCTTTTTAACGCACGCGAAAATTACCCCTAATAATACGTATGTAAGTTCATTGTGTATTAGGCGGTTTGAATATATCATGTTTTAAGTCCCTAGATTTATCGGTATAATATGTCCTCTCAAGACAATATATCATCCAATTTACATTAAAAAAATTGGGTGTCTCGACTCTGCTTTCGATTTATGATAATAATGGAACCATGGGAAAAAATTAACATAGATCTATTTTTATCATAGCAGCAGCATCTATAAGACCCGGTTATTTAAGGAACTTGCTTTTTGTTAATATATAATTTATGAATACCTTAATATTTTTTTTTCGTCAATATTATTTCACAGTCAAAGACAGATGTTTCGATTTAGTAGAGCATTGTCAAGCGGAACGATTTCAAAAAAAATCAAACAGCTGTTGTTGACTGTAAGCTTTAATTAAAGAATACTAGATATGGACAGAATATTTTTGGTCTTCAATCAATATTATGAATTCGATTTTTACAGTCACGATTATAAAAACCACAAGAGAATTCGAAATTCGTTCATTTTATGGAACTGTTTTTTTAATTTTTTTTAAATCTAAAATTCTTTCTTATATAAAGACAATCTATATTAACTAGTTGCATGTAACACATGAGATCCAACTGTCGATAGCGATAGTATGTATAGTTGAAGAATATGTACCAAACTATAAACCCATAGATACAAATTATTGAATATTTTCAGATATTTTGTTTTCTATACAACATATGTAGGTATGTATGTCAAGATAGGATAGTATGGAGGAAGATCCTTTTTCCTACCCAGAATATGCAAATAGCATGATGGTATGTATGTATGTTTGGAGTCGAAGTATCAAACTATTAAGTCTTCTTACATATTGTGTATAGGCGACTGCCATACAAAATGTATGAAGCGATGTCGTCACTAAATTCAATTTTTAAAAAAATTGTTAAAAAAAAATTGAGATCTTCTACTACATTGCTGATATTTTTTATAGAAAATTAAATTATCTAGTTGGGGTGTTTCGGCTTTTTTCGATAATTGTAAAAGTTTTGGAAATATAGGCAGTTAAACTCATAAATTTATCATAAAAAAAATATTTTTCTTAATAAAAAATGTTTGAGAAACCCTGGAATTTTTTTGAAAAAACTAATTTGAGATTTTGTATTTGTCTATGTTTGTACCAATTTTCAGCGTTCTAGCGTTTATAGTTTCTGAGATATATGGAAAAATAAAATAAAAATTCAAAAGTTGATAACCCCTGACTGAAACAAAAATTCAAAATTCCGAGTATAAAAGTTTTGTAGGCCTGTAACTGTTTATATATTCTGAAATTTTAGGCTCTGTTTATTGAGCGGATCAAAAGTTATAAGGGGGGGACGGACACACAGACACACACACACACACAGACACACACACACACAGACACACACACACACAGACACACACACACACACAGACACACGAAATGTTCTACTCCGAATTCTGAGTAAATCCGTGTATGGAACATATATGCTGCGAAGCCTCTAAGTTGGTGTTTTTTGACTTCAAAGTTGGAAAAGCCGTGAAAAAAGTAGACCTCTCCATACAATTCTCGCGTATTCTGGCTTGATACATTGTCGATATGTTAAGAGAACAAAGTTCTCCTGAACAAATCGACAGTTGGATTACCGAAACTTTTTCTCGATATTATTAGGTATATTGTCAACGGAGAACTGTCTAAGGCACATTGATGATTAATTTGATTTTGATTTAATATTAGACGATTATTAATTTCAAAAAACAAAATATTACGTTTTTATAGTCGGCCTTCGTGGCTCGGATAGTTAGGTATCTGACTGCTGATCCAAAGGTCCCGGGTGCTGTCTGCTGATCCAAAGGTCCCGGGTTCGAATCCCGGTGGAGACACAGTTTTTAATTGTGTTTTCAGTCTGGATCTGTGAGACGATTAAAATCGTAAGTCTCAAGATTGTGGCAACTTATTGGGTGCGTGTTAAATTAATATTTGGCATTAGTTGCCCGAGAAGTAATGTAAAATAATATTGTACAAAAGAATAACTATATATATAAATAAATAATAAACACTTCCTAGCACCCTGCGCAAATGGCGAGTTTATTGCCATACGGCAATTTCTTCCAACTAATCAGTGTTTCCAGCCCAGAGAACCAATAATATTTGCGTGAGACATGAATTTAAATAAATTTCTCCTCTGCTGGAGATGGAACCCAGGACTCCCGCACAGAAACCAAACGGCTTTCCAACTGTGCCACGTCGGAAGAATGAATGTATTTCTACATACCTGCTTCTTTTCTCTTATTTTTTATCTTCTTTTTCACACACAAAAATGGTTAGAATATGTTGCTTATGATTTTATTTAATAACTACATTTCAAACCCATGTAACCTATTCTAACCAAACTGTTGCTAAGAATATGTTGCTTCGGTAATATTATTGTGCTGAACTAAACTACGACACGCATAGGCGAACTATTGTGAACTCATTATAATAACTTGTGGCAGACCACTTCTAGAAATCTCTTTCGAGCGCGCGCCTAGCGACGGCAAGTGTATTATTTGTTTGTAGCTAGGCCGAGTTCACCCCCGCGATGTCAAACGAGTGACAATAAGCTTCAACAGGGTATGACAGTTCTGCCACAAACTCATTTCGTATTTTTGTGTTGGTAAGCTAGCATAGTTTACAAACTGGCTAATTTAGTTCTACGGAGTTGCTAACATTTTAATATCTGTAAATTTACGGATTCATTGATTTCATAAATAAACTTAGAACTTTTGGGGGTATGTCAAAAATAACTTTTATTATTCTTACTTTGTGATGAATGCTACTGAATTACTTTATTCACAAAAAATCTTCTTCTTTTTCTTCATCAGCCCGTTTGCATCCAGAGTTGAACATAGTCCTCCCCCCTCTTCTTCCACTCCTACCTTTCTTTGGCACACCGCTTCCAATTTTTGCTCCCCGCCACTGCTTTGATGCAGTCCGACCAGCACCGTGTCTGAGGACGTCCCATGCTTCTTTTTCCCTGTCTCGGACGCCACTCCAAGACTCTATGGGTCCACCTATCATCATCTTTATTCTTTCTTCCCCTTAGCGCTTTTGTCCCGTTTCTATCGTGGTACGCTTTGACCATGATCCTGAAATCGGCGAGTATGGTTATTACATTGAAGCGACTGCCATCTGACCTTCGTAACCCTTAGAAAGGGGAACCAGACAAATTAGATCATGGCTACACATAGCTAGTGATATAAATCCGCACATAGATTTTTTGAAAATCCAGAGGTGCGTGCCTCGCCCGGAATCGAATCGTCGACCTCACGCATGGGAGGCGACGACCTTACCTTTAGCATCTTTAGCATTTTTATATCTGTAAAAAAACTTACCAACACAAAACTCGAAAGGAGTGATTACAGTGTACGCACTATAGTTTGTCCTGAAATACATAATGCATTTTCATATTTTTTTAGTCCACAAGATCGTAATACGATTAATTGTACCTCGTAAGTTCATAAATGTTGTTAATAGTGAAAGAAATATTGGTGTTCATAAAATAGGAATCTAGTTGTGTTGATTTAATTGAATTAATTAGACAGAATAAGATGGCTTCTTGCCAACAGATAATATGGTTCACACAAATTTAATTACCAGATAGACTCTATTACGACTATCTTATCTTAGAATGATTTAATAGGTACCAACTTTATTAAAGAATACACAGAGCTGTCAAAAGCAACGATTTAAGGAAAAGAGATTGGTACGCAGAGCGAGGTTGAACGGGAGTATCTCACACACATGCAATGTTAAATTTTATTTTATTTTGTATTGCTAACGAACACAATTTAAAGCTGTGTCTCCATTTAAAGCTGGGAATCGAACCTATCAATAAGCCCTGAAAGCCGACAATATTAATGACACATTTATCTAGCAGTAAAAGTACTTACTTGTTATTCGAAATTCGTCCCTCTGTTTACAAAATATACTTTTTGATATTAGTGTTTGGTACTGTTTCAATTTTCATTCCGAAAATATTCAAATACATTATATCGATTGCCATCAAATTTTGATGGCGATGTGTACCAGTAAATTATGTCAGTCATTTCTATTGATAGTATAGACTGGTCTGTGGTTCAAACGTATAATTCCCGGCAGAAGAGAAATTTAATATTTACACAATACAATATTAATACAATAGTTTTTCACCCCAATTTGGCATTTTTTGATTGGAAATACTTGTAAGTTAGAATAAATTGACTGTACACGAAATTATAAAGATTGATACGATTTTTTTTTAAATATTTATCAAACACGCTATAAAAGGAATGAATGATCTGTGGTTATACTAAACGCCTGTTTTTTGCAATGTGTAGAGCACTAGATTTTGAGGTAAAATCGAAATAGAATATATGCAAACTGTGTATCAATTTTTCATACTTATTAACCTAAAAGTGACGTTTTGGTAACCCAAGTTCAATCATTATGTTATAGACCAAGAGCCTGCGATAGCCAAATTTACGTCACAGAGTAAAGGCTGATTCTTTTTCTGTAAAATGATACTACACCAGGTAACAACGATCGGATAATATGAACCCTGACCTAAAAGGGATGAAAATATTCGAATGGTGCTATTTTAACGCATCAGTATATTTAATAAATTGAAATATCTCTTTGTAGTTGTCTTTTGGGGGATTTCCACCAGCCAAAATGTGTGTCAATGGAAGACGTATTTGATTTCATTATTTCTTCCGTAGTAAATATAAAAAAGTCACGCTTTATACTATAACGCGTCATAATTTTCCCTCAATACTCAATACCATTTCATTTAATATTCCTACTCGCAGAACTAGACATACACATTTATTCCACCTTCCAATTCACCGCACCAATTACGCACAAAACATGACTATTCATAGAATGTGCGATACATACAATAACAGATTTCAAGAGTTTGACATCTTCCACCTCAGTTCCACAACATTCAAATACTCCATACAAAAGAAGATCAATAACCACTTATTATAGGAAACCTTGACGGCATTTATTCTCTTTTTTCTTTTTTCCTTTTAGTTCAATATTATGTTTTAAATCATTGTTAACTTGAAATGTTGCTCTAACCTACATACCAACCTATGATCATATTTTATTTTTAAATTTTTTGCAAACTTGTATTATTTTATGTCAATCATAACGACAAAATGTAATAGGCCTTAATACTTGATGTTACTATTGTATTGTACTATGTCTTAACGCTATTTTTTGTCCAACTTTAACATAAATAAATAAATAAATAAATAAATAAATAAATAAATAAATAAATAAATAAATAAATAAATAAATAAATAAATAAATAAAAAATAAATAAATAAATAAATAAATAAATAAATAAATAAATAAATAAATAAATAAATAAATAAATAAATAAATAAATAAATAAATAAATAAATAATAATAATAATAATTATGAACACTTCCTTGCACCCTGCGCAAGTGGCAAGTTTATTGCAGTATGGCAATTTCTTCCAACTTACCAGTTTTTCCAGACCAGAGAGCAATATTTGGGTGAGAAATAAATTTAAATACATTTCTCCTCTACTGGGAATCGAATCCAGGACGCCCGCACAGAAACCAAACGGCTTACCAACCATGCCGCAGCGGTCGGCCATACTATAAGTGATTTGTTAAAATAGCAATTAACAACAATTTTCATCACTTTTCCCAACATCTTCGAAACCCAACACTACTCAGGGTTGATAATAGTGTCCAATCGTTGTTAAGTCTAGAATCGCGGGATCTTACAGTATTAAATTCTCGTTTTTTTAAAGCTGATCTAACCAAACTAAGTCTAAACTCGGTCTTCGTGGCTCAGTTAGTTGTAGGTTTATCTGGCTCCTGAGCGAAAGGTCTGGGTTCGATTCCCGGAGAAGACACAGTTTTTAATTTTGTTTTCACCTTAACGATAAATTATAACAAAATATTATTACTCAAAATAAGTAAAAACAATTATTTAACTTTTTTACACTTGATAAATTAGTTTTACCACTGACGCGTTTCGCTCAAAGAGCATCTACAGAATGAATCACCATTCTGTAGATGCTCTTAGAGCGAAACGCGTCAGTGGTCAAACTAATTTATCAAGTGGAAAAAAGTTAAATAATTGTTTTTAATTATTTTGAGTAATAATATTTTGTTATAATGGAATTCCATCACGAACTCTCAGTCAACAAACTGGAATCAGATAAATTATAATATGACAAGTCTCCAGATTTTGTCAATTAATTTTTGGGTACGTGTTAAAAAAATTATATACGACACAGTATAGATAAAAAGTGATTATTAAAACAACGTATAATAAATTTTACTATTTAACCATAAATAACTACACATATTTATTGTGCGTATAAAAAGACAGTATACAAAAAAATAAGGATTCCATGCACGACCAAAACGCCTGGTTTTTTGCAAAGTGTAAAGCTCCATAGTGGCAGTAGTTTTTATGACTCCGGTGATTTTTTTTTATTTGGTATTTGTTTTTTTTTATTTTTGTTGTATATTGATATGTTATTCTTTTCTTTTTCTTTTATAATTTTTTGTCTGTTATTCATATTATGTACCTATAATTTTGTATGAAAACTTATCAGCCCCACTAGATAAACTGTCATTCATGTCATTGTAGCTCGAGAAAAGAAACAAGAAATGATAACTCAATGTATGGAAGTGTCTGTCACGTGACAACTGTCACATCCAAACATTGATATTTTCTTGTGCTTAATGACACGTTGTCTAGCCACCCAGGATATACTAGTTTAGTCCAGGACAGTATAATCTAACTCACCTATTCTAACCAAAAGTTTATTTATTTATTAAGAGTAAAATGTAGTATTTTATTTATTTATTTATTTAAAAAGTAGTATTTTATTTATTTATTTAGTATAAAAGAAAATATGCATACACTGATAGGTAAACGAAAAAACAGGAAAATATATTTTTTAAGACACAGGGAAAAAAATCCAATGTATGCGCATATGCAATAATAAAAATATTCGAGGAAAATATATGATTATTTTTTTTAATTTTATCGAGTACAAACAGTCATATCTACAATGTATAAGCACAAATGAGTTACTAGCATACCAGTGAAGACTCTCGAAATAACATTTTTTTAATTATCTTCAAATTTAAATAACAAAAAAGGAATCAATAAATTATTTAATTAATAAAAAAATCATTAAATGGATTAATAAATTAATTAATAATAAATAAATAAATAGCAAATATAAAAAATATGAACGTTATAGTATATTACTTATGTTTAGTAATTAAGAATCAGATAATTCCATAGTACTTCTCGTACACCTCTCCTAAACTGTCGCTTATTCAATAAAAATATGTTCAGCAGGCTAAGTCTGTAAGTAGATCTCGACCGATAAATGTCGAGATTAACTGTCAAAATATCGACTAGTCGATATTTTGACAGTTTTGGTAGTCACTAAGCAGTTAACGCGTCGAATCGTTCTCGCCCACTTATTTGACGGCGAGATTGGGTCGACATCGAGTCGAGAGACAAGATCTAACGCCGCCATGTTGAATAAAATGTCATTTTTTACGCGAACAATGCCGAATTTCATATTTATTTTGAGAATAATTATATAAACGGGTTAAACGACGCCGTTTAAGAGATTCTTCAAACCCTTTAAATATTCCGCGTAATTCATTTATTGCTAATTACCGCGTAACAAAAGTTTTATATGGTTTTATATTTATTGGAAATAGGTATGCGTCCGTACTTAGATTATAACATTATAATTCTATGCGTCCGTAAATGTTTTCCGTAAGTATAGATTTGAAATAATTTTTGATTTTGAGAAAGTATTCTTGTAAGCTATTTTATCACATATGTATTTTAACACTTAAAAGAAAATTCGGCGTAGTTTTTAGTAAAAAAAATAACACGCTGCTGTCATCACACTTGATAAATTGATCGAAATATTATTAAAAATAATTTTTAAAATTACTCTCTAATCATTCAATAAACACAAAAGAAGTTAATTTAATCGTATTATAACTTGCTTTCGTGCTTAAAAATATGACCATATTATATTTATTTAACAAATTAAAGTAAACAAATTTGACATTTATTCAAATCATGGAGAAAATATTGTGTATTGCCATAAATGATAATTCAAAAATGTACCGCAAGCCAGCCTAACGGCGACAAATACTAATAAGTGCATTTACGAACTCGACAGCGCTTAGTGACTACGAATTGTCGTCTCGGGCGTAAACATAGCGAGAAGAGCGGCGATACGTTGTCGGATCTCGACTTTTTTACTGACTTGGCCTGCAGGTCACCGAATAACATATTATACAGCGAACAACTGCGTTATAATAAGAAATTAGCAACAAATAAAATAAAGTTATAATAAAAAATGAAAATCATAAATGTACGAGAAGGTGAGTTAATGATTATGAGATAAGATGATTAACGTTTGTCAAAATTATAATTGTAATGATCGTTGGTCTATGTCTATCCTAATAAAGAAAGTTTTGTGATGGTATGTAAGTATTTACATATGTAGAAATAGTTTCCAATATTTACTAAAGCATTGTATCTATTTCGTATAAAATATATATTGTAAATATCGCCAATTTAGTATTCTGATCACGTCGACGTCTTTTCCATCAGACAAACACATATAGTCAACTTCTATTCAATGGTATATTTGACAGAATTACTTATCGATATTAACTGAATTCAATATCTTTGATAGCATAAAGAAGTACCTAATATTTATTTACCTTTTATCACACCATATTTATAATGACAACAATAAGTAGATTACTGCTACCCAACTCAGGAAATCCTGTTTTAGGGCTAGCAGTTTACAATTTTTATTGACAATTATATGCAATTATGAACCAGGTGATTGTTCCCGTTTCACACTAAATTTGTACACCATCTCAACTTTCTGCACTCACAATCATTACATCAACAAACATATGGGCACACAAAACAGATCGAACAGGTCCCAATGTCCGCTATAATACCTGTCATAAATCCAATCTCTGTCGCGATATTTATTTCAGAGCCATAGAAAGAGACTAGTTAACTATGTTTTTTTTATGTTACTCAAAGAGCATCTCAAACACAGTACGGCATAGTTACAAATGTTGTTAATAATTTTGAATTATTTAAGTAGTTATTGTTGAATACTAAGTATTTGTGTTAGTTTTGTCCTCCCATAATTTATGATTATTTTTTTAATATTCATATTGAATATTCTTTGTGATGTTATATTTCTTTTATAGAGGAAGAATATAGCACTGATTTTCATTCATTCATACCATCACGATATATACCACAATGTGAAGGGAACCAACGACAGGCGCGTGGGTATGCATTACCGTATAAAAAGAAATATGACACATGCGATCTTCCCAAATTCCCAACACACCATGGTCGTGAACCTCATTACACTTACGGAAAACTACTAAGCTAGTGTCTTACAACAAAAATAATTGTAAAGAAAGAAAATTATGTCTTATACGCTCCATTTCTGAGTAATAGTGGAGCGATATAATTTATAGATTGTTATGGAGAGTTACAAGTTGATGGTTTTGTTTATATGGCGTATGGATTCGGTGTACAATCAATTTTTTCGTCACCAATGTACACCAAACTTCAATCGACTTTATATTGCATGTTATTAGATATCCATAGAAAACGATTACTTTTTAATCAACACTACACCAAGGGGATATAGTGGGGAGTTATGAATTTGGAATTTTATAGGTTATTTTTTTATTGCAGATCATCAACTAGTATCATGCTGAGATTGCATTCTGATAGTTTTATCACAATGTATCTGTGTGTGCTGTGTACTATGTACGGCGTATTTATTCTACTTTATCGAACAGACGTTGGAGTGGTGTCTCTCTCTTTTCAACAAATGTTGGGAAGAAGGACACACTCCCTCAGACTGGAGAAATGCAGTCGTTGTACCTTTGTATAAAGGTAAAGGATCGAAGCTTGACTGCAAAAACTATAGAGCCATAAGTTTATTAAGCTCAGTTGGTAAGATGTATGCAAGGATCCTGGATCAAAGAGTGCGAAAGATTACAGAAAGCAAGATATGGGATGTCCAAGGTGCGTTTGTGGGCGGCAGAGGATGTATAGACCAAATTTTTTCTCTGCGCACGGTCACAGAAAAGGTTCTGGAAAAAAATCAGAAAATTTTCTGTGCCTTCATAGACCTAGAAAAGGCGTATGATAAAGTTGTTAGAGAAAAATTATGGGATATACTAGCAGTGTATGGAGTGAAGAGCAAACTGATACGCGCAATCGCGTCATTATATGAGAACAGCGAAGCATGTGTTCGTGTCAACGACAAAGTGACAACGTGGTTCTCTATAAATAATGGCGTTAGATAAAGGTGCGTGCTATCTCCATGGCTCTTTAACTTGTACATTGATTTCTGCATAAGAGCCCTTAAGGATGAAAGCAAGGGTCTGAAATTGAGTACTGTAATGGTGCGAGATTTGATGTATGCAGACGATAAAGTTCTATTAGCAGAAAGTATGGAAGAGTTACAGTATCTTGTAAGTTTGGTATATGAAGGATGTATAGAGAATGGACTTAGGATGAATGCCAGCAAATCAAAGACAATGGTCTTTGAAAAGAGTGAAAGCAGAACAGCGTGTAAAATAAGAGTAGAGAACGAATGGCTCGAGCAAGTCGACGAATATGTGTACTTGGGAAGCATATTTCAACGGAATGGACGACTCGATAAAGAGATCGAAAGAAGAGTTATGGCAGGAAACAGAGTGAATGGAGCACTGAGACCAATTATGAATGATCGCAACATATCAAAGGATGCCAAAGTTGCCATTCATAACGCCGTCGTAGTGCCAACCTTGACGTATGCAAGTGAAACCTGGACATGGCAGAAGACGCATGAAAGTAGAATAAATGTAGTTGAAATGAGATCGTTAAGAAGGATTTGTAATAGAACGATGTATGACCGGGTAAGAAATGAAGACATAAGGAAAGAATGTAAGATGAAGAAAGATGTCATTACTAGAATGAAAGTGAACACATTGAGATGGTTTGGTCACATGGGGAGAATGAATGAGGAGCGCCTGACGAAGAAAATATACAGAGCGGAAAGGAATGTATTGAGAGGTCGGGGACGCCCAAGAAAGGGATGGCACGACCATGTGAACGAAATTTTGAAAGACGGAAATGTTAGAAGTGTGAGCAATAGACGAGCATGTATGAGACGATGCATGAATGTGGACGAAGCGAGGGATGCGTGCCAGGATAGGAAAATGTGGCGTTCGGTTCTCTCTGCCTACCCCTCAAGGGACATGGCGTGATGGTATGTATGTATGTATATCGATTACAAACTAAAGTACCTACTCATTCTCGAAAACTCAAAAGTACTAAATTATTTTCAACGTTAGAGTTTCATTTCATTTTAGATTTTGAAGAATATTTAATCAGTGCTGTTAAATATTTCAATGTGGCCCCATGCTCGGGAAACTTCACCAATTAGTTGACCTAATCTATCAAAAAACTAACCTAACCTAATGTGAACTAAACTAACTATACTAACATTACCTATTATATCCTGATCCAACCTTATCTAAAGTAACGAATCATAACCTGATCTAGTCTAACGTGTAACCTATGATAACCTTGCCTAGCCTAACGTGCAATCATAACCTGACCTAGCTGAACGTGTAACCAATCATAGCCTGACCTTGCCTAACGTGAAACCAATGATAACCTGACATTGCCTAACATGTAACCACTCATAAACTGACCTAGCCTAACGTGTAACCAATAATAACCTGACCTAGCCTAACGTGGAACCAATCATAACCTGACATTGCCTAACATGTAACCACTCATAAACTGACCTAGCCTAACGTGTAACCAATAATAACCTGACCTAGCCTAACGTGAAACCAATAATAACCTGACATTGCCTAACATGTAACCACTCATAAACTGACCTAGCCTAACGTGTAACCAATAATAACCTGACCTAGCCTAACGTGGAACCAATCATAACCTGACATTGCCTAACATGTAACCACTCATAAACTGACCTAGCCTAACGTGTAACCAATAATAACCTGACCTAGCCTGACGTGAAACCAATAATAACCTGACATTGCCTAACATGTAACCACTCACAAACTGACCTAGCCTAACGTGTAACCAATAATAACCTGACCTAGCCTAACGTGGAACCAATCATAACCTGACATTGCCTAACGTGTAACCAATAATAACCTGACCTAGCCTAACGTGAAACCAATAATAACCTGACATTGCCTAACATGTAACCACTCATAAACTGACCTAGCCTAACGTGTAACCACTCATAAACTGACCTAGCCTAACGTGTAACCAATAATAACCTGACCTAGCCTAACGTGAAACCAATAATAACCTGACATTGCCTAACATGTAACCACTCATAAACTGACCTAGCCTAACGTGTAACCAATAATAACCTGACCTAGCCTGACGTGAAACCAATAATAACCTGACATTGCCTAACATGTAACCACTCATAAACTGACCTAGCCTAACGTGTAACCAATAATAACCTGACCTAGCCTAACGTGGAACCAATCATAACCTGACATTGCCTAACATGTAACCACTCATAAACTGACCTAGCCTAACGTGTAACCAATAATAACCTGACCTAGCCTAACGTGGAACCAATCATAACCTGACATTGCCTAACATGTAACCACTCATAAACTGACCTAGCCTAACGTGTAACCAATAATAACCTGACCTAGCCTAACGTGAAACCAATAATAACCTGACATTGCCTAACATGTAACCACTCATAAACTGACCTAGCCTAACGTGTAACCAATAATAACCTGACCTAGCCTAACGTGTTACCAATCAAAAACTGACCTAGCCTAACGTGAAACCTATGTTAACCTGCTATTTCCTAACTTGTAACCAATCATAACCTGACCTTGCCTAACGTGTTACCAATCAAAAACTGACCTAGCCTAACGTGAAACCTATGATAACCTGCTATTTCCTAACTTGTAACCAATCATAACCTGACCTTGCCTAACGTGTTACCAATCATAACCTGACCTTGCCTAACGTGAAACCAATGATAACCTGACCTAGCCTAACGTGAAACCAATGATTACCTGATATTGCCTAACGTGAGAATACAGCCGGTAGCCAGCGCAGAATATCAGCTGCCACGGGAATTTAATTCGTACTTAAACTCTCTACGTCACGTCCGCAAGTCTGCAAAAGTAGCCATGTATCAGAGCTACATACTTTTTCTGGCGATTTTCTTCGAATATGTCCAAACCATTTCAGCCTACTTTCCATCAGCTTATCGGAGAAATCGCGTACGTCCAGACAACCTCTCACATATTCATTACGAATTTTATCTCTCCTTCTCAATTAAGAAACTCATACTTCGATTTTGTGATAAAAATTGTGACATTTTTATCAGAGGTTTATTATTTTGTGTATTTAAGTATATAAAAGTTCTAAGAATATTCTCACCGCGTGCCTATACAATCCATTCGTATCTTCCAGTTCTCCCAAGGGTAGAGAATCTCCCACCCTTCTCCCGCTCTGTGTAAGTCCTTTATTTCGATTTCATAACCTGCTCCATTTCACGCCGAAGAAGAAACCCCAAGCAAGTACAAATACATAGTAATAAACTCCAGATTCACGTGTTTATGTTACAAACAAAAGAGAAAATGAATAGATATCAAGTTTTTGTCCAGTTTTTTCAAAGAATTAATATGTCCTTGAATAATAATAAAATAAATTATATATTAAATTCAACGAATAGATACTATGTTTAGTTTGTAGAGAGCCAATTTTTGATAGAACTCCATTGGGTGTAGAAAAAAAACAAGCATTATTAATTTTATATTTATAATATATCTACATAGAATAAATAGTTATTTTATTTTTTAATTTTATTGTTTCAATGTACAATATTAAAATATATACCTATTAATAATAATACGCGTATTTAACCGCGTGCAAGTGGCGAGTTTATTTCCAAATTGTTTTTATATTTATTTATTTATTCATAAAAACACTGATGATATTACAATAATTATTGAATCTGCAATGTCCCACTATGTAAAAAACCTGTGCCGGGGCCAATGCATCTCGAGACAGTGACACAGTATTACTTGATGCCAACATCAATCGTATATAAAAAGTAATAATATCACAAACAACAATGGAAATAAAAAAAAATTACAAAAAAACGTAATATAAAAAAATTGCACTAATATACCTAGAGCAAAATAACGTATGGGGTCGAAATCTATGGGTGAAAAATCTCCTCTGCATATTAGTGTCTGCCTGATACTAAGAGCCATTCCTTTATTTTATTTTATTTTTAAACGCGTGACTACTTTCCATTTGCTTAATATTTTTGTCGAGCTTATTGAATGTTCTAGGAGCAATTACTCCAAAATGTCTCTGTCCAAACGAGGTTTTCATTATAGGCACAGAGAAGTTCAGTTCATTTGCTATAGGTATGTACATACACCCTTTTCTTTAACTTGTATTTTTGTACTGGAATTTCGCAATTTCTTTTTAACTTTCTTACCAGTTAGAGGTCTGAAACTTTCAGATTGTGTTTTCCCGATGACAATGCATGTTTGAGCTACATACATGTTGCATTATATTCAAACGTTATTTATATCGTTAATAGATCGATTTTCAATCTTTGAAAAGGGTGTCCTTATTTTTATTATTTTTTTATTTAATTGTTCAAACTAACCAGTGTTTCCAACCCAGAGACGCAAGATATTATATGTATATGTTTTGTATTGCTGTTGTCGGCCTTCGTGACTCAGGTTCGATTTCCAGTGGGGATACAGTTTTAAGTCTGGATCTATGAGACGTTTAACATCACGAGTCGACAAAATGTGACAGCTTGTTTTTGGGTGCGAGTTGAATTAATATCTAACATAGTGCTTACCTACTTAGCACCGGTTAGTTTTCAGAAAAGCACAAATATAATAAAATTGTCATCATAGGCTTTTTTTATCTTTTTAGAGTAAAGGAGTTCAAACTATTTCTAATATTATAGAGAAATCTCTTGTTATATTATTTATTTATTTATTTATTAACTAATATGAACAATAACGTGTTCACCGACGAGTTAACTATCACCAATATTTTTTTATTTATTAAGATAGTTTATTTTAATTGACAAATATTTAATATTTAAGAGGAGAAAAATAACCCGATGTAATTTTGTTAGGTAGGTATATTCGAAAATCCCTTGCTTTACTGTAAGGTTAGGTTAAGTTAAATCCATAGATTTTTATTATAATATACTAGATGTCGTAGTTAGGAATTTTTGTATGAATCAAATTGAGGCATTTTTCCGGGGGATTTCTGACGTTTTTGTTGGCAGACTACATCGTTTTTTTATATCGATAATAACGACTAATGTGAATTGTTTTCGGATTTATTTGTCTAAAAAACATTTTAATTACTAAGGTTTAGAGAACAGTTATTTAGGATCTGTTGAAATGTAAGGAAAACTGAAATATGTTGCCAACCAAAACGTCAAACGCGCGATATTCCATGACTCACTTTTTGCACGGAGTAGGTACTACATCTAGTATATTATAATAAAAATCTATGGGTATATTCAAATTTCCTTGCTGTACTGTAAGGTAAGGTTAGGTTTAATCCATAGATTTTTATTATAATATACTAGATGTCGTAGTTAGCAAATTTTGCATGAATCGAAGTGAGGCATTTTCCGGGGGATTTTTGACGTTTTGGTGGGCAAACCACATCGTTTTTCTATAGAGAATAACGACTAATGTGAATTGTTTTCGGATTAATTTGTATTTTTGTAGTTTTTATTTTTGTATATTATATTCTAACTCGTTTATTTAAACTGCAGTGAAAATTACAGCTGAATAAAAATACTCAACGTAAAAATTACAGTCCCAGAACAGGCTTTTGCCTAATGGGGCGTTATTTATTTATTTTGTGTAGTAAATGAATAAATAAATAAAATAATAAATAATAAAGACGCATCAATAGTGCCCTCGTAATAATTATGTAGTAGGTGGGTACCTACAATTTAGATATACATTTTCGAAAGTCGAACAATTTATCTTTCATTTGCGCCATGTCGCATTCCGCTACAAATAAATCGAAAAAATTTTCCTTCCGTGCACATCAACCGCAATGAATAACTGCACTCAACTATAGGTCGCACAAACATGACAGCCGTGCGTATGTCTGCGGTCGAAACAAAAATTTTCGCCATTTCCGTATGTATCATTCGTATATTATGTATAATATTATATTTCACGCAAATTTACTTTAGCGAAACACACACTGCACACATTATTATGCTGTTTTGAGCGCCGCCATCAGAATTCACAGCCGCAAAAAAGCGAAACATGTCAACCAAATATAATATAGGTAATAGGCACTGCAATATTGTTTTGGTGCGATGTCATCAAAAAGCGCTTCGTAAAAGTACGGTTACGTTTATTTTATACGTTCCCTATGTTATTGATCTAATCCCGAATAGCGGCCATATTTGCTATACCTACCGATGGTCCACGACCGCACGAAAATAAACCATTAAAACAATGGCCCTATATCAAAGGGACCCCCTAATCTCCCGTTTTATTCGCTGCGGCGCGCGTATTTTTTTACTCGGTGTCTCTCTCTGAATGTGTGTGTGTGTGGGTTTGTAAACGTGGATACGCCGCCGTTACAATAAGGACCACCGCGTAACCCCGTCTCGCTCTGGCGCGCTTATTGCGCCTTGAGTGCGAGAGGGACGAAGATATGGAACGCACCAAGGAATAAACACACATATACACAATGAGTACCGTCTCGTTTCGACTCAAGAATTTTCCCGCTAAATGGAGAGGCGCGAGTTGACGCGGTGTCATTTTGAAAATGGAACGGGTTACGATTGGGGTTACCAGTAGAAAAACTTTTAAGGAAAATATTTTAGTGGGAAGTTTGTGTGTGTGTGTGTGTGTGGTGCCTACTTACTTAAAGTGGTGAAGGTTAGCTTTGCCCACCTATTTTCTGATAACCCACGCAATTTCAAGTTTTTATTCGGGAGATACTGGTTCGTCATGTAAGTAGTACAGTGGCTGGTCTAATTATGAGACTCCTTGAAAAATTAGTACTCATATTTGAGAAACTAAATGCAGCCAAATGAGTACTTACCTTCTTTTTCTTAAGTAAAGAACGTATATTTATTAATATCACCACTGAGTCTATTATTTATTTCTATCCAAAACATAAAGTAGATAATATAAGATACAAAATAATTGTACCTAGGTAATATAAGCATATAAGTACCTACCTACATAGATAGTAGACACATAATGTAAATATAAGTTATTGTTTCCAAATGCCTTAAATAGTCAAAAATGATATTTTTACAAACTTTTAGTATCTCAATATAAAACTATGGAAAATCAGCAGTGATACTAAGAAATAGACGTTCATCACTTAATTCTAATGTTTTATTTTTGATGCTTTTGACACATATGTTTCTCAAGATTTGTAATAATTTTTCAGCGATCTAACAATATGGCCAGCCCCTGTAGTGGACTGTGAAATTTTAGTATGTTATTGACGAAAAACGAAATATTATTTTCAATACAAGCAATATTATATAATGAAGTTATAAAATTTAATATGTTGTGTTAATCGCTTGGGACAGAGATTGGCCAACCGACGTGGCACAGTTGGTAAGCCGTTTGGTTTCTGTGCGGGCGTCCTGGGTTAAATCAGCAGAGGATAAATTTGTTTAAATTAATTTCTCGCGCTAATATTGCTTCTGTGGGCAGGAAGCACTGGTTCGATGGAAGAAATATTTTTACCAAACTGCGAATAAATATATGTATTTGTCAAAATTGAATTTTTATTTGTGATTAAGTCTAAGTCTTGATCTTAATCGTTGATCGTGGTCTTGCAAAATAACAGTCTCCGTGCAAGCAAAACCAAAGCAGCATTGTTAATTTCTAAATTTAATTGACATTGTCGTGTGTTTAGTCATTTCTTATCTTAGTGGCCAGGGAAAGTATGTTCACCAGGAAAGAAGACCTCCAGGAGGTCTTTTAGAGATGGAAGGACAGCTGACGATCCACGTCACAGGCTTGAGTATCTAAAGACACGAACGGCCTATTTATTTACTCAGCCTCTTTTTGAGTCCAGTATTGGACAATGGCCTCCCTCTTGGACTTCCACTAGTCTCTATCCTGTGCTATTCTTCGCCATTCTGGACCTGCCACTTTTTTATATCCTCGGACCATCTGGTCTGGGGCCTTCCCACGCTTTTGCTTCCTGTTCTTGGCCTCCAGTCCATCACAACTTTTGTCCATCGGTCGTCCAACATCCGAGATCGTCTGTGTGTGTCTGTGTCCCCCCCCCCCTCATAACTTTTGATCCGCTCAATTTACAAAGGCCAAAATTTCAGAATATATATAAAGTTATAGGCCTACAAAACTTTTATACTCATAATTGTTAATTTTTTGTTTTAGTCAGAGGTTATCAACTTTTAAATTTTTGGTTTATTTTTCCATATATCTCAGAAACCATAAAAGCTAGAACAATGAAAATTTGTACGAACATAGAGAAATACAAAATCTCAAATTAGTTTTTTCAAAAAAATTCCATAGTTTCTCAAACATTTTTTATTAAGAAAAAAAAATTTTTTATGATATATTTATGAGTTTAACTGCCTATATTTCCATTTTTTTTTAAAATATCGATAAAAGCCGAAACGCCCCAACTAGATAATTTAATTTTCTATAAAAAATATTAATATTGTAGAACAATTTTTATAAAAATTGAATTTAGTGACGACATTGACAATATCTAAGAAGTCTCAATAATTTGATACTTAATCTGCAAAAATACATTACATACCATCATGCTGTTTTCATATTCTGGGTAGGAAAAAAGGACTGACCTCCGTACTATCCTATCTTGACATACATACCTACATGTTTTATATAGAAAATAAAATATCTTAAAATATTCAATAATTTGGATTAATGGGTTTATATTTTGGTACTTATTCTTCAACTATACATACTATCGCTATTGACAGGTGGATCTCATGTGTTACATGCAACTAGTAATAAGAATCGGACTGGTATGTGTAAGACGGTGCATGGATGTAAATGAGACGATACAAACTGTGGTGTCTTCTCTGTCCACCCCGCGAGAGACCTAATGAACCCATCAACCTAAGTCTGAATAACAATTCATAGATTCGGTCCATAATCTCACGGTTATAGTCATTTTCCGTCCAGGGTTATCTCATTTCCGCCTCTTATTCTATATAGGAAACTGAGGGTTAAGTCGCTCCGAGCGATATTCCATCGAAACGACACTTAAAACGCCCGCCCTAAGGTTGGATTTCCCCCGGACACCCGAGGCCTGGAGTGTCTCCAACATTATTTGCCTTGCCGATACCCTTCTCAAAGCTGGTGCGAGATGTGTATAAATCACACCAGATCGGGCGTGAGAAATTGATAGCACGGTGTTTACTCAAAACGTGATACCGTATGAGTGATTGCCGCAGAGCCTTCGGCGTCATTAAGATAAGGGGGAGTGTATGAAGAAAACATTAGGATGTCATATGTTAGGAAGCTGTAATAATAATATCTTGATGGCTGTATAAAATGTCCCCTAATCTCGAACATTTTTCAAAATGTAGGTATAGTATCGTTTTTTTATTAAAGCGCCTCTCGAAATTGAGGCAGTCATATTGTGAAGTGTCTTCGCATTTCGCCCTTTTTAGATACAGTTGCCAAAAACTCTGGCCTTACACGAACTAATATTCTAGGTTATTCGAATGTGAAATTAATATTTATGGTCATTTAAATATGAGCTTAATATTCCATAGTCATTGGAATGTAAGCTTTATATTCTGTAGTCGCTTGAATATGAACTTAAGATTATTATACAGTTATTTGAATATGAACTTAATTTTCTATAGTCATTTGTACATAAGCTTTACATGATATGAACTTAATATTATTGTATAATAATTTAAATCGGAGATACATATTCTATAGTCATTGGAATGTAAGCTTAATGTTCTATAGTCATTTGAATATGAGCTCAATATTCTGTAGTCATTTGAATACAAATTTATATTCTATAGTATTATTAAATTGACTATAGTCATTTAAATGGGAGCTTAATATTAAGTACTCATTTGAATATAAGTTGTATATACTATAATCACTTAAATTTGATCTTAATATTATTAAAACATCGTCATTTGAATTGAGCTTAATATTCTGTAGTCATTTGAATATAAGTTTTATATTATATAATCACTTGAATATGATATTATTATTATTACAACATCGTCATTTGAATATGAGGTTAAAATTCTGTAGTCATTTGAATATAAGTTTTATATTCTATAATCACTTGAATTTGATCTTAATATTATTACAACATCGTCATTTGAATTGAGCTTAATATTCTGTAGTAATTTGAATATAAGTTTTATATTCTATAATGACTTGAATATGATCTTAATATTATTACAACATCGTCATTTGAATTGAGCTTAATATTCTGTAGTCATTTGAATATAAGTTTTATATTCTATAATCACTTGTATATTATCTTAATATTATTACAACATCGTCATTTGAATATGAGCTTAATATTCGGTAGTCATTTGAATATAAGCTTTTTATTCTATAGTCATTAATATATTGTCATTTAAATGGGAGCTTGATAGTTTTTACTTATTTGAATATAAGTTTAATATTTTAAAGTCATGGTTTTTTTGTTGATCTGGTTATGATTTCTCATCCTGCGGTGGTTTTTTATCTTCTGTAATTAACTCATTATTTATGTTCGTAGACTAAGAATTCCTAAACTTTGACAACACATGGTCAGAAAAATTACACGTACAAAAAAATATTAAAAATAAATAAATTATTCAACACGTTTAAAACAAACTTTCCATCCATATGAACCTAATCACATAACAAAATGATAGCTATAGCAAACAACTGAATAACAACAAAAGAAGAAAATAAGCTGAAAAATTATTTGATATTATACATAATAGATTTACAAAAATAAACATGTTTTTTTCATAATTTATTAACTTCATGGTTTTATGCTTATTTTTTTAGCTACTCGAATTAAAGGTATATTTTTAGCTATATGAATAATTTATTTATTGATGTATGTATATTTCTTAGCAACACAAATTAATGTGAATTTCTCACGAATTAATGGTTTATTCCTTATCAACGTGAATTCACGGTATATTTTTGAACGAATTAATATAAATTTATCAACTCTGCACGAATAAATGGTAATATTTTTTAGCTACACGAATTAATGTACATTGCTCAGCTGCACGAATTAATATTAATTTTTTCAGCTGTACGAATTAATGGTACATTTCTTATCAACTTGAATACACGGTATTCACGGTATACACTAATGAATGTAAATTTTTCAGCTGCACGAATTAATGGTTTATTCCCTATCAACGTGAATTCATGAAATATTTCCTAGCTAGACGAAGTAATGGTTTTTTTCTTATCAACGTGAAATCACGTTATGTTTTTTAGCTACACGATTGAATGTAAATTTCTCAGCTCCACGAATTAAATTGAATTTCTCAGCTGCACGAATAAATGGTATATTTCTTTCCTACACGAATTAATGTAAATTACCTACTCAGCTGCACGAATTATTATTAGTTCCTCAGCTGCACGAATTAATGGTACATTTCTTATCAACTTGAATACACGGTATTCACGGTATACACTAATGAATGTAAATTTTTCAGCTGCACGAATTAATGGTTTATTCCCTATCAACGTGAATTCATGAAATATTTCCTAGCTAGACGAAGTAATGGTTTTTTTCTTATCAACGTGAAATCACGTTATGTTTTTTAGCTACACGATTGAATGTAAATTTCTCAGCTCCACGAATTAAATTGAATTTCTCAGCTGCACGAATAAATGGTATATTTCTTTCCTACACGAATTAATGTAAATTACCTACTCAGCTGCACGAATTATTATTAGTTCCACAGCTGCACGAATTAATGGTACATTTCTTATCAACTTGAATACACGGTATATTTCTTAGCTACACTAATTAATGTAAATTACCTACTCAGCTGCACGAATTATTATTAGTTCCACAGCTGCACGAATTAATGGTACATTTCTTATCAACTTGAATACACGGTATATTTCTTAGCTACACTAATTAATGTAAATTACCTACTCAGCTGCACGAATTATTATTAGTTCCACAGCTGCACGAATTAATGGTACATTTCTTATCAACTTGAATACACGGTATATTTCTTAGCTACACTAATTAATGTAAATTACCTACTCAGCTGCACGAATTATTATTAGTTCCACAGCTGCACGAATTAATGGTACATTTCTTATCAACTTGAATACACGGTATATTTCTTAGCTACACTAATTAATGTAAATTACCTACTCAGCTGCACGAATTATTATTAGTTCCACAGCTGCACGAATTAATGGTACATTTCTTATCAACTTGAATACACGGTATATTTCTTAGCTACACTAATTAATGTAAATTACCTACTCAGCTGCACGAATTATTATTAGTTCCACAGCTGCACGAATTAATGGTACATTTCTTATCAACTTGAATACACGGTATATTTCTTAGCTACACTAATTAATGTAAATTACCTACTCAGCTGCACGAATTATTATTAGTTCCACAGCTGCACGAATTAATGGTACAT
Organism: Molanna angustata; assembly: GCA_963576475.1. Taxonomy (NCBI): domain Eukaryota; kingdom Metazoa; phylum Arthropoda; class Insecta; order Trichoptera; family Molannidae; genus Molanna; species Molanna angustata. Next base: position 8,916,816 of record OY754984.1, read on the forward strand.
TTCTTATCAACTTGAATACACGGTATATTTCTTAGCTACACTAATTAATGTAAATTACCTACTCAGCTGCACGAATTATTATTAGTTCCACAGCTGCACGAATTAATGGTACATTTCTTATCAACTTGAATACACGGTATATTTCTTAGCTACACTAATTAATGTAAATTACCTACTCAGCTGCACGAATTATTATTAGTTCCACAGCTGCACGAATTAATGGTACATTTCTTATCAACTTGAATACACGGTATATTTCTTAGCTACACTAATTAATGTAAATTACCTACTCAGCTGCACGAATTATTATTAGTTCCACAGCTGCACGAATTAATGGTACATTTCTTATCAACTTGAATACACGGTATATTTCTTAGCTACACTAATTAATGTAAATTACCTACTCAGCTGCACGAATTATTATTAGTTCCACAGCTGCACGAATTAATGGTACATTTCTTATCAACTTGAATACACGGTATATTTCTTAGCTACACTAATTAATGTAAATTACCTACTCAGCTGCACGAATTATTATTAGTTCCACAGCTGCACGAATTAATGGTACATTTCTTATCAACTTGAATACACGGTATATTTCTTAGCTACACTAATTAATGTAAATTACCTACTCAGCTGCACGAATTATTATTAGTTCCACAGCTGCACGAATTAATGGTACATTTCTTATCAACTTGAATACACGGTATATTTCTTAGCTACACTAATTAATGTAAATTACCTACTCAGCTGCACGAATTATTATTAGTTCCACAGCTGCACGAATTAATGGTACATTTCTTATCAACTTGAATACACGGTATATTTCTTAGCTACACTAATTAATGTAAATTACCTACTCAGCTGCACGAATTATTATTAGTTCCACAGCTGCACGAATTAATGGTACATTTCTTATCAACTTGAATACACGGTATATTTCTTAGCTACACTAATTAATGTAAATTACCTACTCAGCTGCACGAATTATTATTAGTTCCACAGCTGCACGAATTAATGGTACATTTCTTATCAACTTAAATACACGGTATATTTCTTAGCTACACTAATTAATGTAAATTTCTCAGCTGCACAAATTAATGATTTATTCCTTATCAACGTGAATTCATGAAATATTTCCTATCTACACGAAGTATTGGTTTATTTATCAACGTGAATTTACGGTATATTTTTACACGAATTACGTAAATTACTCAGCTGCGCGAATTAATATAAATTTCTCAGCTGCATGAATTAATGATATATTTCTTATCAAATTGTATACACGCTATATTTCCTAGCTACACGAATATATGTAAATTTCTCAACTGCGCGAATTAATGGTTTATTTCTTATCAACGTGAATTAAATCTATATTTCTTAGTTAAACGAATTAATGTTAATTCCTCACCTGCACGAATAATTATTATCAAAATGAATTTATTTTCTTTGTTACACAAATTAATGTAAATTACGAATTGTAGTTACCTATACTTTTTGTCATTGTGAATTTAAAGTATATTTCTTAGTTACATGACTCAACTGTATTTCTCTTAGCTATGTGAATTTATGATGTATTTCTACGTCTTGTGAATTAACAGTATATAAATAGACCGTTTATACATAGGTTTATTCCATTTCTCATAGTGTATACCTACATAGTTCCATACATCAACCTTCCCAATAATCTCAGAAGAATTGCCGTCACTATGTTTATTAAACATCTCGCGATCATAATGTTAAACAGACGACGAGAGTAGCCTTCGTCCAGCGTGGAAAACTGTAGCCCGGCATCGAAAGAACGCGTCTTTAACAAGGAGAGACTTACTATCTTGCTGGTAATGGAAGCTTCCTTTTTCGAAGGGCCTCGGCTGCTTCCCCAGCGGCTCACCCTGCGCGGACCTGTCAACGGAGAAATCGATGCTCTTGCCTGGGGTTGATTTAAACGGGCGGGATGTGTGAAGTCGAAAGGACGAGCCAGGAAGGGGGGCCCGGCGCCGAACCAGACCGATCCTTCGTTGGCCAAGGGAAGTTACGCGCGGGAACAGTCTGACCTGTTTAAGAGGTGTCTCCGTATTGGGGGCTCACCTTCGATGTTGCCCATTGGCCTTCATTTTTAGAGCTAGCCTTTTTGACCCAATTTTGTATACCTACAATATGTCTACGCACATATTATTTTTGGATAAATATGGATGAACTCAAATTAACATCCCCAAAAACGCATTAATAACAACAAGTTTTGTAGGACAAACAATTATGAAGTCGCATCTTTTATGGTTAAATAATTAACTATTTACAAATAACGGTACCTACATATTCGGTAGATACAAAAGTTGTTACTATCACATAAATGGAATTTTGAAAAATGGAGGCGTTAGAAGTAAGAATAATAGAAGAGCGTGTATGAGACGATGCATGGACGTGAATGAGGCGAGAAATGTATGTAAAGATAGAGAAATCAAGCGTCCGGCTCTCTCTGCCTACCCCAAATAGGGAAATGGCGTGTTGGTATAGTATAACATGACATTTTTAAATAGTCGGACTTGGTGGCTCGGTTGGTTGGTTGGTTGGTTGGTTTGTTACTGATTTAAAGGTCCTGATAATAAACAATTTCTATCACTTTTTCTACTCCTGCGGGCCTACTTCGGTTTTTTTATCGCGGCAAAATACACAAGATTATACGCTACAATCGTTTCTTATAGCAGATCGTTATTTTATTTTCCGCGGACACTAGCCCGCGTAAACTCCCGCGAATTATGTCGAAAAAACTTCCATTCGCCGTTCGTAACGCGGTATTCTGATACGTATGACATTCGACAGGTGAATTTATTCGCAAAGTTTAATGCGGCATATCGAGGTGGTGTTGAGTTCCGTGTAAAGACACAAAGCGAAGCGTACAACATACATACATTCGTTCGTTTCACAGATAATAGTTATGAATGACAGCTCTTGATACGTAACTTTCTAAATCCTGTGTTAAACTTCTTGGAGTCAAAATAGATTCAAATCTAAGCTTTTCAAACCAAATTAACACAAAAAAAAATTAACACAGTCACTTCTTCTGCTTTCTTTCAACTAAGACGTTTAAAGTCAATCCGAAGGAGTATCCCAATTGAAGCCATGAAATATTTGGTAAGCGCCTTTGTTGTCTCCCGTTTGGATTATTGTAACGGTATATATGCGAATTTACCAAAGAAAGAAATTAATAAAATTCAGTCAGTTTTCAATTCTGCAGCCAGACTCATCACTGGAGCCTCCAAATTTTCTCACATCTCTCACCATCTTCGCAATCTACATTGGCTTAAAGTCCCCGAAAGAATTGAATATAAGCTTTGTCTCATAATATTTAAAGGACTTCGTGGTATAGCTCCTACTTACCTCTCCGAACTGTGTATTCCGCTTTCAATAAATGACAGACAATCATCACTTCGTTCTGCTTCTTCATCCATTAGTTGAAATAAACAGGGTGCACACAACTAATTTCGTTGATCGTGCATTTGCTGTGGCAGGACCAAATGCATGGAATAAGCTCCCACACACCCTCAGACAAACCGAAAATATATCTTCGTTCAGAAAAAAACTCAAAACGCACCTTTTTCGCAAATCTTACCAGAGCCAAAATGCTACAACGTAATCAATTTTTCAGCGCCCTTGAGGTGAGATATTCACAAAAACGGCGCTATATTAATTATCGAAATTTATTATTTTATTTACTTTACATTCTGTGATACGTAAAGATTTGCAGAACTTATCGCAAAATATTACACATGAATGGGAATAAGTGTACTGACAATCGAACACAGGACGCCTTCATCGTAGCCAAACGGCTAACCATTATTCCGTGGCGTTCAATTTTATTATTTTAATATATATTCGTCCTTTTCCTCATGACTGATGATAGCGGCTGTAGTCCGTCGCCACACGTATGGCCCGCCTCCATGCCAATCTGTTTTGGGCTGAACGCAGAGCACCAGTCACCGAAGACCCCATTATGGACTTAACCAAATCGCTCCATCTGGTCGGTGAGCGACCACGAGATCTCCGTCCTTCCATGCTGCCCATCACAACAAGCTTCTCGAGGCAGTCTGGTTCCTTTCTGGCAATGTGTCCAAAGAATTGAAGGATACGTCTATAACATATCGTCGACAGATGATCCTCGTTTTTCAGTTCGTCTAGAATTAACACATTCGTTCTTCTGGCTGTCCATGGGATGCGCAACATACGCCTCCAGCACCACATTTCGAAAGCATCGATCTTCCTTAGCTCTGACTCCCAAATGTCCATGTTTCCACACCATACAGGAACATCGAGAATATCAGAGCCCTGATGAGTCTAGCCTTCGTGTTTTCTGTGATGGTCCTGTCCTTCCACTATTATTTTAATACCTACATACTTACATTATATAGTAGATAGTATTTTTGTTATTTGAGCTGTTAGATAATCCGCAGCTTGTACATATTTAAATGTCAGTATGTTAATACGATTTATAAAGTCTTGATTTTACGGTAATGTTACCATTTAATAATATTGGGTTATCATTCACCCGATAAAACGTTTAAATTATTATAGTTCACTAGCTGTCTGCGCCCGCTACGTTGATGTTTCGTTTCGTAAATTAATTAATAATACTTTGGAGGTATATGTTTATTTATTTAGTTTTATATCAGATGGGATTATATTGCAAAGGTGCGTGTTCAAAAGGATTCTATTTTATTTAAAAATATACCTCCAAGTACACTTACATGATCAACACTGGTTTATTAGAAACTAAGCGTTTTCGATTTGACTTAGGGGCAAAGTCCAGTAGCGGAATTGCTTATAGAAGCCGAAAATCTTGGCTTGCCTGAGAATATTATATATTAAATTCAAGATCTAATAATTTTTAGATTGTTTTATAACAAGTACACTACGAGATTAAAAATTGAACCATGTGTAGATACGATGCTTTACCGAGCCTTTTTGCGTGTGATTTTAAAAATATTTTTCATGGCCACTAGTATGAGCAACGATGCTAACAACATTAAATTTTCGACATTTTCCAATTTTCTTTTAGAGTTTGTGTAGTCCGAAGGTTCTAGGCACGCCCCTGTGACATACCAACATTTGCTACATCGCCATTTCAAATTCCTAAAACATTCATTCATTCATTCATACCATCACGGCATATCCCACAATGTGGGGTAACCAGCGAAAGGTGTGCGGGTGTACATTGCCTTATAAAAGGGAGCACAACATATCTGTGTATACCTACACACCAGTCTCGTCTCACCTAAAAAGGCACTATTTTCAGAATGGGTGGTGAACCTCATTGCTGAACTATGTGAGATATTATTGTTGCCTGTTGTATTTTCGAATACCCGGCTCTTACGGGACACTCGAAAACAATAATAGAAAAGTGTGGAAGCACTAGTCTAAGCCGGTGCCTCACTATTCCAAACTACCGCTTTATGATACAAAATTAAAAGATCCTTCAATTCTCGTAAACAAAAAAATATTACCTGAGGAAGAATCTGTTACTTCGAATGCGATGGTAGTAAATATGTCATTTGTGGTTTGAACATAATTCCTTACATACATACCTACTTCACACACAAAAACGAAAGAAAAATAAGAATATAGGTACAAATATATACAAACAACTTGATATCTCAAATGCTTGTGCTATAGGCGGATAAAATCGGTCGAGAATTGATTCGAACCCGAGTTCAACGGATGTCTAGCAGTATCCGCTTTGCCACCGAACTCTCCAAAATAAACATTCCCATACATTTCCTAAAATAAGCGAATGCTTGTGTTATAGTGGACGAAGTCGGTCGAGACGAAAATCGAAATCGATCTCGTCCATGAATGAAGCTCACCCATAGCTCACTCAATTTAAAATACAAAAATCATTCAACGTCCCCCCTTTTTTATAAACAAGTGAAAGTGAAGTGTTAAATTTACATTTTTTAGGTATCAACGGTGATTTTAATAATAAGTATATAAATAAATCAATAAATAAAAAATATAGGATAGTTATCAAATTTCGACTGAGACTGATATATTCAAAAAGTGATTTAAAAAAAGTAAAAAAAACACACACATTATTATGAAGAAATATATGTTAATGTTGGCAATGAAATGATTGTATAATTGTACTGATGGTTAAGATAACAAGTGAATAATGTTAAGAGGAACGTGGAAGATCACCAAAGTCCCGAAGAGAAGAGGAATTAGTCTCCTCCAAACAGGAACATCACGGCCTGACGCTGGTTTATAAGGTAAATCATTTATCATGGATCATTTTAATCATATAATTTTACAAAAATACCTGCGTCTTCAAGATGTGTAGTAGATCTTAGACTGATTGAAGACCGCTAGTGTCTATCCAATAGTGTTTGCTGCCTCTCATTATGTGGACTCCCAGCTGTCTTTTCCACCTTTAGGAGGATCTTCCAGGTTTCTCATATAGTTCAAGGTGTGGTGTGGTTGTATACATCCTCTATACAACCCAAACTAAATGTAAGTTTGATCGACTTCATATAGGTTCATCCAACAGTCAATTTGCTCTAGAAAATTCAAGGTATTTCATCCTTCTTCTAAGTAAAACTATAATATACTAAGGAAGTGACTATATCACACTTAGTATGTCAACTTAAATATTGAATTGAGAGGTCTATAACCTGCTAGCAAATTTGTCTATGTGCAGTGTGCATCTCCCCTTTAAAATTTTTGATCTGCATAACCATAAAATAGGGAATAAATTCTATCGGTCTTAGCTTATTTCGTTAAAAGCTTACTAAACGCATAACTAGATAGGTACTCACGACTAAAATAGTTAAGATTGGTACTAATAAATCTTACTTATAAACGTATACTAAGATGTGACTATCTAGTTCACCGAATTGTTTACGAATACCCTCATTTTTTTTCATCATATTCACAGATGTCAAAAGATAGTTAAAAGCATGAAATCTTTGGATAACTGACATTGAAAAATGAAAACAAACGCCGCGTTGTGCCGTGTTGAGGCCAATTTAAACACGATTGCGATGAAGAATAACAAGGAAAAACGTTATAAGGATTAAATTTTTCTGTCAATCTCAAATATGCCTCGGATCATATGTGAAAGATCCGCCATTTTGAAATATTTGGTATGACGCGATAGTCAAGCATTAAACAACTTCTCAACCTGACCTAACTTGACGTCTACTAAATAAAGGTGTAATAAAGATAGTCACGCTTTATAAGTAAACTTTTTTGATAATCACGCTTTATTACTAGGTACTATATGTAGATAATTTACGTTTACAAGTAAGACGGTAATTTTTTAACAGTTATAGAATCCTGTAGGCCTACCAATCATTCATAGTCAGAATTTACAAAAAATTTCCCAGTCAGGGGGTTATTTAGTTTAAATATTTTTTTTTCATTTCCATATTATCTCAAAAACCATTACAGCCAGAAAATTCTTCTTCTTATATTAGATATTAGATCGTAGATCTGTTTTTCGGGAAAGCTATTCCTGTGAATCTGAGGTCCAGCTATCCCTCCACCTCTTCGGTGGTCTTCCGGGAGGCGATGCCCTGGTGGAATTTCGTTTGCCGCTATGGATACGATTCGAGATGCGTCCATCCTGTTGACAATATGCACAATAGCCATGCGGGAGATACCAGTTATTGGAGCACTGGAGATTCTATGTTTTTTTTTCATGATTTCTTTGTTTGTGTTGTTCAGTGTTCTGTTGGTGTCTCTTTATATTGAAAATATAAATTAATATTTAGGTAAATATTTTTACATATAATTCTCTCGCCTTCATGGTCAGAATCCTAGGATTGGTTTGCATCAAGCATTCCATCTCTCCACGTATCTCTGTTGTCCGCCAGCCTCTTCATATCTTGGTAGCTGCTATAGCGCACATCACTAATCACCTGGTCTGCATAATTGTCTCTAGGGCGACCTCTATGGTTTCTGCCTTCTGTCATTCCTTCGGCGATAGTAACAAGCAGACCCGGATGCCTGGTGTTATGGCCTATCCACATGGATCGTTGTTGAGCAACCCTCTTTAGGAGTTGTCTCGTTTCTCCAACTCTGCTCAGTACCACGTTGTTTGACCAGTAGCCCTGAAGCACCACATTTTGAAGCACCGCATTCTTCTTCTTCTTATATTAAATCGTAGATCTGTTTTTTCGAGAAAGCTATTCCTGTGAAGCTGAGGGCCAGCTATCTCTCCACCTCTTCGGTGGTCTTCGGAGGCGATGTCCTGGTAGGATTTCGTTTGCCGCTATGAATGGGATTCGAGATGCGTCCATCCTGTTGATATGGTCCCTCCAAAATCTTCTCCTAGCTCTACTCCATCGTACGATGTCCTCGGTCTCACAGGTACGCCTAATGTCGTCATTGCGAATTCTGTTCCTAAGCGTCTTCACTGTGATAACCCTTAAAACCTTCATTTCCGATATTCGTAGGAGGTTTTTGGTCTGGTCGTGTCGGCTCTTGTCTCCACCGCGTATGTCATGATTGATCTTACATGTCTTAAATTCTGACCATACTATCCGTTGTTATGTATTTGTTATGCCAGATGATATTTTTGAGACATCCTGAACTAGCGGCTGCTTTATTGTTCTGTTCTCCAACTTCTGAGTAGGTATAGGTCACTATATGGCTCGAGATTTCCACACCCAGATATCTGAAAGTCATAACTTGCTCCAATGGAATGTCATCTATTACCAGCGTGCATCTTCATGGTTGCTTGGATATCGTTAAACTCTTTGTTTTGTCGAATCAACTCATGTTGAATTTTTGGGATGCAAGGTGGAACTTATATAACATTCTTTGTAGATCATCATTCGATTCTGCCACCAGAGCCGCGTCATCAGCATAACATATTATGTTGATGATTTTATTGCCCATTCTGTAACCAAGTCCCACTTCTTTGATTTTGTCCAATATAAAATTGAAGATAAAAGGGCTCAAACTATCTCCCTATCTTATGCCATAAAAATTCAAAATTTATAATATTGCGATGGAAAGGTGGTTGTTTATGAAGATTCGTTGATCTTTTCCAGGGAAGTCACAGTCTTTTAAGGAGATATCCTTCCTCGTCTTTACTGCAGCAATAAAATCGTGTTTTAGGTCTCGCGTTGTAAATTTGGTTATTATTGATCATGTTTTTTATTTTAACTAGGATCCTTCGGAGAGACACGCGTGGAGAATTCAATGTGGTCGGTATCCATAGCGATAGGTTCCTAAGGTGTTAGCTAATTTTAATATAATATGATTGTTGTTTTCGTTTTTCATTTGGAGTATTCCTTTTATTTCGATATTTTGGAACTGCATCCATTGTTTTTATCCATCCATTGGAAACAAAATATCACAAACCATTTTTGATTTTGGCGTAGTATGTAGAATTAAAAGAGCCGACCCCTAGTTAATGGGACAAAGGAGCGGGGCCGAAGAAGAAGAATATGGATGAAACCTATTGTAAATAGGTATTCCACTGCGTATTTAATAAAATGAATTATCACCATCTGAGCGCGTGATCAACCGCCATGGTCCATAGATCACGTCATCATGAAACCTTGGCAGTGAAACGTGAAAGACTTCAACAAAATAATATACCTATTTGGATTCATCCAATCGGTGGCTATTTGAGTCATAGCAAGGCGAGGATCTAATTAATTTATTTACCGTCCAAGGTTCGCTACTCCATCACATCCGATCCACACTAGTATGTGCATAATCAACCCAACCCCTGAACTGATATACAACAACAAAATGTACAGTTCTAAAGTGCGCATTAGACGGACGAGAGTTTTATTTTTTAGGGTTTTATTTTATTTTTTATAATTATTATAATTGTGTTTTTCGTATAATATGTAAGCTGACAACGATAATATGTAATAAGTTGTGTAAAAATCTTCATTTTACTGTCAAATATAGGTACAATGATATCTGGTTAGTTGTTTAAAACCCTAAATTTAACTGTCAAATATGGATACAATGATATATGGTTATTTGTGTAAAAACCTACATTTTACTCTCAAATATAGGTTCTGGTTGTTGTGTGAAAAGCTAAATTTTACTGTTAAATATAGGTTCAATGATACCTGGTTAGTTGTGTAAAAACCTACATTTTACTGTCAAATTTAGGTTCTGATTAGTTGTGTAAAAACCTAAATTTTACTGTCAAATATAGGTCAATGATATCTGGTTAGTCGTGTAAAAACCTACATTTTATTGCCAAATTCAGGTACAATGATATCTGATTAGTTGTGTAAAAACCTACATTTTACCGTTAAATACGTTCAATGATATCTGGTTGTTGTGTAAAAAGCTAAAATTTACTGTCAAATATAGGTCAATGATATCTGGTTAGTCGTGTAAAAACCTACATTTTATTGCCAAATTCAGGTACAATGATATCTGATTAGTTGTGTAAAAACCTACATTTTACCGTTAAATACGTTCAATGATATCTGGTTGTTGTGTAAAAAGCTAAAATTTACTGTCAAAAAAAGGTACAATGATATCTGGTTAGTTGTGTAAAAACTTTCATTTTACTGTCAAATATAGATACAATGATATCTGGTTATTTGTGTAAAAACGCACCTATCAACTATATTATAAAATATACAAGTTGGGTGTTGTGTAAAAACAAACCAAAGATATTGAAACGTCTAGGTACTTACATGTATGTATACATATATTATGTAACATTTTATGATGGTATTGTCCTTTTGAATGGGTTGCCCTATTTACTGCGAACACCCTTGTACTATATAACTTACACACATATACATAAGCATATATAGGACAGACGGGACAGATTAAAACGATGGTAATAAATATCATATATCGGTGACAACTTCATTTACCCCATAGCAACTCACCCCACATCACTCTTATCACATGGATTTGTACTACATATGTAGGTATATACCTGTTATTAGTGAGGGAGATTGCTTTTAATAATGCATGTCCTGACAAATTCCAATATCAATCGATAATATCTTTAAAAACGAGTTGGTTGTGCCAACGCTATACTACGATGTCACTGCACAATTCAAGTTTTTTAGGGAAATGAGTTATATTATTATTTATTTAAATATTTTACTATGAAAACTAGATAATTATTCAATGCCATTTTATGAAATTGATGTGCCTTTTTGGCAATTTGAAAATAAAAATATCAAATTTTAGTATCCTGAGCTAGGGTCACTTTGAAATATTTGACAGTTAATAAAAATGCGAATCATGGATCAGATATCCTTTAAAATGTAATGGAGCGAGTATTAGATATACAAATTTGCAAAATTATAGAATCGAATGAGTACCTACTTTAGTCTATAATCGATATAGTAGAATAAACACGCCCTACGTATATATAGTAGACAGCACACACTCACACACAAATACATTTTGATGAAACTTTCAGAATACAATCTCAACATGATATCAGTTGATAATCTGCAATAAAAAAATGACCCTAAAAATTGCAAATTCATAACTCCCCCACTATATCCCCTTGGGGTAGTGAGGAGTAAAAAGATTTGTAAAATATCTTAACACGCCATTGCACGCTGGGCCGGAGAATCTCATTTGCAATGATTTTCCAGGATTAAACGAAATTAATTCCAAGAGGAATTCATCAGTATGAAACACCATGGTAAAATTTCTTCTTCTTCTTAATGTAGATATTTTATTTTATATAGCTTCTCGGGCAACTAACAGGTACTATGTCAAATAATTATTTAACACGCACCCAATAACAAGTTGCCACATTCTGGAGATTTACGATATTAATCGTCTCACATATCCAGACTGAAAACACAATTTTAAAAACTGTGTCTCCACCGGGAATCGAACCCGGGACTCTTGGATCAGCAGTCAGATATCCAACCAACTAAGCCACGAGGGCCGACATCGTGGATCTGTTCTTTTTTGAAAGTAACTCCTGAGAGGCCGACGACCAGCTGTCCCTTAATATTTTTGACGGTCTTCCGAAAAAGTAAAATTACACTTACATATGTCGAATCTTTACAGGAGCACAAATTACTTACATTAGAAAAACGAAGAAAAATCACAGACATCCATCGTTTAGAAAATGTTAAAAAATTTGGTCAATAGTCCTCATCTTGTTGAAATAATGCCTTTTAACTGCCCGTCTAGAACACCACACCACAACAGTCTATTTTACATACACACCTCTGTCAACAACAAATTACGACCAAAACAGTTTTATTAAACGCTGCTGTAACAACTACAATAATCTTAACCCTCAACCAAATCTATTTAATCTGTCTCTACAAGGACTAAAGCATATTCTCAAGCATCTGTTAGTGAAATTAATAATATGGTTATATAAATAGGGTTCGGGACCGCTCCGTTCTGTTTATATGGTCCCCCCAAAGCCTTCTTCTGGCTGTATTTCATCGTATGATCTTCCTCAGTCATCGTATGGTCCTCGGTCTCACAGGTCTTCCTAATCTCCTCGTTCCGCACTCTGTCTCTTAGCGTCTTCCCTGTGATAGCACGTAGAACCTTCATTTCTGAAACTCTGAGTAGGTTTTAGTTCTAGTCGTGTCGGATTTATTTCTGCAGCATATGTCAATATAGTAAAATTTGTGATTTAGAAAAAGGTCATAATACAAAAAATGAAACATAATCATGACAGAAAAGCATTAAAGTAGAATAAATGTCACGGAAAAGATTAATAACAGTACTTTTCATAATATTTCCATATACTGTTGAAATAACATTATACAACTTTTAGAGGTGGTTTTTTATTTGCTTTCAAATATACTTATTTATCAGAAGGTTTATTTTACCATGTTCAAAAATGAATTTATAAATCTCAGCAAATAATTTAAAATTTATTCAATTTAAAATGCAAAAGGAATTCTTCTGGTCACAGAATGAAAGAAATTACTTACTTAAATACTTCACTATTTCTGAATTCCCGACTGATAAAATACTGACTGACGCGTACGTTTTGACACTCGAGGGAACAATGGCGGGTGAACGGAAAAAAAAAGTTTATATACTTGATGATCCTTCTAGAATGTTCGTATTCTTGACTGTTGTAAAGTATGTGGAATCTGGCGGAATTTCAATGGAACACCACAAACTAAAACACAGTATAAGCTGTTTTATTCCAGAATATTCATAATAACATTTATGTAGCAATATAACATCAGTATCATTAACTATGGACTGAGTAGCTATGGCAGGACATACAAAACATATTTAGAAAATATCTATAACCTACAATTAAATCTTTAAAATTTTATTAAACAATAAAATAAAAAGTACGTATCAGAATAATGAAAAGAGTCTATTCAAACACTGTAATGTGTTAGCTATATATCATAAAGTAAAAATTATATATCATAAAGTAAATTTATATATCATAAAGTAAAAATTTCCAACTTAAAAGACAAACATGATAATATTAATATTAGTAAACTCGCGTAGAAAAAACCTTCAACAGTTAAACTAAAAGAAATATATTTAACCTATGTACAATAATGCATATGCAACATAGGAATATCTCCTGCTAATGCTGTCTGGAAGTGGATACTGCTGAGTGCATCGAAAAAGTCGCTACGTGGATGTCTCATAACAAGCTAAAATTAAACCCAACAAAAACAGAGTTTATGTGGGTAGCTTCACCACGGCGACAGCACCTCATTGAAAGTACTCCTATTAACATCAACGGAGAAAAACACTTGCCGTCTGCAAGTGTCAAGTTTTTGGGTGTACACTTAGACAATAAGTTGTCTCTTGACCTGCAAATCTCTAAAACAGTCAGTTCATACTTTTTCCAACTAAGACAACTGAAAAACATTCGTCGAAGCTTGCCCAAAAATGTGACAAAAACACTTATAAATGCATTCGTTGTGTCTCGGCTAGATTACTGTAATGGCATCTATGATGGATTGCCAAAGTATCAGCTCGATAGATTACAGATGGTGTTTAATGCAGCGGCAAGGCTCATTTATGGAGCGGAAAAACGATGTCACATAACTCCACTACTTAACGAATTGCACTGGTTGAGTGTCCAGAGCGAGTTGACTACAAAATGTGCTTAACGGTGTTTAATGCTTTAAATAACCTAGCGCCACAATACATACAAGAGCTGTGTCAGAGAAAAGCTATCTCTGGGAGGCATCTCACACTTAGGTCTTCTGGATCACAGAATACCAACTCCCTAAAGGAGTTGAACAGAGCCAATAAAGCGGCTTACTATAATCGATGCTTTGGTGTGAGTGGTCCTATAAAGTGGAATAAATTGCCTCTAGATGTCCGCAGTGCAATAAGTAAGAGCACTTTCTCTAAAAGACTGAAAACAGCTTTGTTTCGTAGAGCAATATAATATCTATCTAAATAACAGCGCTCTTGGAATGATCTTGAATCATTAAACGGCGCTATACAAATTATTATTATTATTAATGATATGAATGATGAGCTCTTGCATATATACACTACATGCCCAAAATATTTTACCCACTTAAAATGGTACATGATGAGGTCCGATGACGACAGCTATGTCCTCTAAGACTATGCTCTTGTAGTGTATGTAGGTCGGAACCTGTAATCGTATTATGTATATTTATTAAAATTACCAACTACTGAACTCTAAAAGACTGAAAACAGCTTTGTTTCGTAGAGCAATATAATATCTATCTAAATAACAGCGCTCTTGGAATGATCTTGAATCATTAAACGGCGCTATACAAATTATTATTATTATTAATGATATGAATGATGAGCTCTTGCATATATACACTACATGCCCAAAATATTTTACCCACTTAAAATGGTACATGATGAGGTCCGATGACGACAGCTATGTCCTCTAAGACTATGCTCTTGTAGTGTATGTAGGTCGGAACCTGTAATCGTATTATGTATATTTATTAAAATTACCAACTACTGAACTCGTCAACCTCAGATAAACCCTGAGGGTTTCGATGGTTAACTATATGTTATATTAAAATGTCATTATATAAAAAAAAAACGTTGCTATGTCATTATATAAAAAAAACGTTTGAGCTGACAGCGTCGCAATTGGTACATTTTTCTCCGGTGATTTGACATTCGTCGATGTTTTGAAAAAATAAATACATCTTTTCTTACAGTGTTTAGGCTTTATTTTCATGTTTTATTTCGTGAATATAATTATTTATATATTTAAATGAAAAACTGTAGCGAAAACTGGAGCAATGATGAAAAAGTGAGTTACCTTAAATTAATATAGCCATTCTTAAATGATCTGTCAGTGGTTATGACAAATATACTTTGTTATTCGTTTACTTCATGTTACAACCCGCATTCACCTGTTTCCGGTTTAGTAAGTCAAAGTTTCCGGTTGGCTCTCTGATTGGTTGAGATCTCGTCGTATTAAGTCAAATTAGCTGTGAAATTTTATATTAAATGCGAAAATTAAAAAAAAAATACATAAATTTAACTAATAATAATTTTTAATTCAATTTATAAAGCAACTCGCTGTCGCTGTTATTATTATAAACAAACTTAAACCTAACCCAAGAATGCAGAGAAGAAAAGCTGGGACTAGACGCTACTGTGAAACAATACGTTTCACAGTAGCGTTTCGCAATATCTAATTATTTGCTTTTTTATGGAATACAATGAGGAAAAAAAATAAATATTGAAAAATTTTATTATTTTTGATGAAGCAAAATCACAAATATTCACGTCGCTCCACATACGTTAAAAATCATGACATGTAATGCGACCATCGGTAACATTCGGAAATTATCGGAAATGTTCGTTCCCTATATACTCTTCTTCTATTGCTGTTAAAACTACCTGGGTTCGTTTTATCTCATATAAAAATATATAAAACTAATCGAATATTTTTATTATTGCATATGCGCAAACATTGGATTTTTTTCCCTGTCGGGAGTCAAAGATATTTTTTTAACAGATTTTTAATTATCTCAATAGAGACGAAGTTGGAATATTTTACTGTAGGAGAACCGGGAAATCAAGGCACCTACAGGGCTTACGCAATAATAAAAATATTCGATTACTTACACATTGGTACAAGTAAGTAAATAAGACAAAAATGACCTTATAAGTCTGGCGCAATTCAGGGGTGACTTCTATGCGAAAAATGCATTTGTCACCTCAGGTATAAGAATTCTTGCTCTCATTATTTACAAAAAAAAACAATTCTCTTAATAGATGGCGTTACAACAAAAATAAATAAAAATAATAAGAATGTTGTTCATAATTTCACACATAGATGGCTGTAGTAAAAATTCCTTATTTTCAAACGAAAAGAATTTCCGTATTACAATATATAGAACTTTCAAAATTGAATTGATAGGGATCTCATTAAAAAAGGCATAATTGGTGAACGTTGCGCAAGCGCATAAAGTGATCACGTAAACCAGCCGATGACAGGTCATAAGCCCTGTAGGTGCCTTGATTTCCCAGTTCTCCTACAGTAAAATATTCCAACTTCGTCTCTATTGAGATAATTGAAAGTCTGTTAAAAAAATATATAAAACTACTTCGACATGAAACCTAGTATTGTGACAAATTTGTTTTTCATTTGATAACTGCAGTCACACAGCAAAACTTGAAATCATGATCCACGCATTCACCAATAGCTCTTAAATTTAACAGATCAACTTGTACATAAATATGTACATATCTGTGTGTCGTGCATACAAGTAGATATTGTCGGTGAAAACGGTGGTATCCATCCTGTAGGGTAAATCACCAGCCACCTCCCCCACAAAGTCTGCCCGGGGGGAACAAACTACGAGTGAAGGGAGGTCACAAACTCCCCCGGGGATTACCCGCCAGACGGGCACGGCAATAACACTGTGATTTTTATGCGTGGCCGTTGGCGGCGGCGGTGAAAAGCCGTCATAAGATTTTTACATACGTATTACATAATATATTCTTACGCACACAATGGACACAACACACACACATACTCATGTAATAATGTTACGTAATAATGTAATGTGTTTATTGAGTCGAGGAACACGGTTGAAATCAAAACAAATTCACAACTATGAAAAAGTGGAGAGTCATGACTTAACATTTTTTTTCACGTTGGGGTCACCAGTAGGTATAGGTTCAAACGATGTCCCTTTAATGTAAAAGCTTAATTCTGTTTTCCTGTTTTTGGAGATGTGTTTACTCTTTGAGCACCCCGAGAGTACTGGACTGGACATGTGATAGTGGAGATATTTATAGTAAACCAGCGCAGTAGCGGCTTACTCGTTTCCCCACATAACCTTATTATTAATATCAATTTTTGAACGGGTATCATGTAGAAAATTAATGCTGGTAGTCTTAGCTAGTAATCACGCGAGTTTAATCTTGACGTTTTTGTGTGTAGGTATAAAATCCCATTATATCACACAAAAGTCGATCGAAAAGTCGTAATGTTGTATGTGTACAATATATCAACTTAGAGCTGATTAGTCAAACCAGAGATAATGTTTGGTTTTATTTATAGGATTTAAGCTCCGAAGTAGTTCCTGCTGACATAGTTGATATTTTATTTCATCAACATATGTAGGTACAGATAAACACATAAATTAACCTGAAGAGGGTGACTGCTGCCAACGTACCTATTTTTTCAATTTGAATTTGCATCATTACTACAAAACGAATCATTTTGAAAAAAATAACCTAGTTAGTTTGGATATTAATAAAGAGAAATATACCTTAACTTTTCGATTATGTTCTGCATATATTCTTGTAGGAAAATAATAAGCATACCCCGATTTTAGACATTTATCTTAAATTTCTAAAAAAATATAAGGTATAGAGAAATATTTTTTTTATAAATTAAAGAAGAACAAAATACCTGGAAAAATATGAAATGACGTTGCATTAACGCATCACGTTAAGTAAATAAACCAAAAAAACTTTTATTACGCAATGGCGCTGAATGAAAATATTTTTTTTTAAGTTTTATTTACTAAACCTGAAGCATTAATGCAACGTCACATCATATTTTTCTAGATATTTTTGTCTTCTTTAATTTAAAAAAATATATTACTCTACGCCTTATATTTTATTAAAAATATATGATAAACGTTGAAAATCGGGGTATGCCATTATTTTTCTACAAGAATTTATACAGAACATTATCAAAAAGTTAAGCTATATTTTTGTTTATTAATACACAAACTATCTAAATTATTTTTTTCAAAACGATTTGATAAGAAATAATGATGGTATAACAAATTGAAAAATAGGTACGTTGGCAGCAGTCCCCCCCCTTAAGATGCATATACATACCATCACGTCATGCCCCTGTTATTGGGGAAAAAAGAGAAAACTGAGCTCTATACACTTCTGTTTTTACATAAATTCATCGTATCACACAAATTCATACATATTTCCATTCATGCTCGTCTGTTAATAATTTTTATTTTGTCTGATATTTTAAGTTCAAGTTGGCGTACCTGGAACATAGATACCCTCTAGGTTGACAAGTTTAGGCGAATCAATGGTACTGTACTGTCCAGAATTTCACACTGCAGCGATTGATTGTCAAGTGTATTGAAACTGTGATATTTAAATAATGATTCCTGATAATTATTAACTACTGTTATTTTGACTGTTAATTGTCTATTATTTAAAGATGAACCTCGTAATATCACTATATCAGCACATAGTGATTTACAAATAAACAAAATATAAATGATCTCAGATACAGCCTCTAAGGACCAGGAAATGGCTTGAATTCACTGTTGAAGAAATAAATTATGTTGTATGGATGATTTTTAAAACGCCATTCTTGCGAATTCAAAATTATACTTTATAATTCATAATATATTTGTTCAACATTCATACATTTTTATATTTTGTTTCGTTTATCTCTATATTAATCTCTAAGCACGTCTATTTTTTTCTTTGTAACCTCTCTATGGGAAATAATGTTATTATAGATAAAATAATCAACTTTATGTTTAAATCAAAAATGTATAAATAGATAAAGATACCTTTGGAAAAATGGCTGAAAATCTAGTCAGTACAAAGAGACGGCATCTCATAGGAAATAAATATGATGATCCAACATAACTATAAATACCTGGGTATACAATATTTTAATACTACACCTGCCATTATTAAAACAACACATAAATCTTATAACTTCAAAAAGAAAATCAAATTTTCAAAATAAATAAATTTTTATTTAATCTTTCTTCATTATCATTTTTTTCTCTTTAGATAAATTTGAATTAATGCTCTATATCACAAACAATAAAAAAGAACTTTAATCATCTGTAGTAGCTGTAAGTTAAACTTAATTTATTAAGTAATTCACGGTATATACGTATATAATATGTTTTTTTTTATATGTTTATTAAAAAATCAATACAAATAAAATCAATAAAAATCAATATAAATCACAATTTTAAAAGGTATACAATTTTCATCATATGATTCATAATAACCCTCTTTAATTGAGATAAAATATTTAATATTGTTACATTTGTCAAAACAGTGTACATCTACTAAACAATATGAAGCTACACAAAAACAAGAATGAAATAACAAAAAATAAATAAATAAACCAATACAATCTTTTAATTTTATTTTTAAATATATTATAATTTTTTTCGAGTCTAAGACTCAAAGGGAGTTCATTAAACCAGTTAGTACCTTTATACTTATAGAAATGTTGTGAGGCAGTTGTACGTAAAAGAGGAATGGTAATACATCCTTGTGAATTTATTCTGCTGCTTATAGAAAATGACAATTGGTTTGAATTTGTAAGAATATCTTTATGAATTTAGAACAATGAGATTTTTTTGTAAATATTTTCAACAGTTGAAACTTTAAATTCTTGAAATACATATATTAAAAGTTGGATAATCAAATCTCTTTTTTAATATAATTTTAATAATGATTCTTTGAAAAACTTCTAAAGGCACTAAAGTGGTTTTAAAAGCTCCCCCCAACATATAATGTCATATTGTAAGATGGATTGAAATAGTGAAAAATATATTGTTTTAAATAAGTTTGTTTGAAGTATATTTCTAATTCTAAGTCTCAGAAAAATAAAAATTAGCTTTTTAAGGCGTTCAACAGTAGTAGTTAAATGCAATTTACATTTCATACTACTTTCAATAATAATGCCTAGGTATCTGATGTTATTTTTAGTTGATAATTTAATACACGCTGAGTTACAAGATATGGAGTTTTTGAAACAGGAATTGTCAATATTAAGTTTTGTAAGTAAAATGTACATATGTAAAATATATGTATTTTACTCCTGTCCCAAACTCAAGTTTAAACTTTATTGTGACAGTACTTATTTGATAAATACTGTAATAATTTTGATTTTCTTATTATTTATCTATGTTTATATTATGTATAACTAATAAAAAAATACATTTGTCTAATTGTTTTTTCTCTTAATAAATAAATAAACATAGCACATATTTCAAGAAAAATAAACACGGTAAATATATTTTTTTTGCATTAAATCAATACTATGTTTTTTATAGCATTATGATAATGCTCTCCGTGAGAACATGCCATATTCTAAGTTCACTGACCATAAGAAACTTACGTATTAATAATTATATTGTCGTGCAGCGATTTTCTTCATGGCGAAATTATAAAGGGATTAAGTCCCCAAAATCAATTCCATAAGGGTTGGATAAAGACCTTTGTGGTGCAAAACCCAAATTCGTCGGCTATAATTTTGATGTATTATGTTATTTTAGAAATAATTCAATCATTATGCGGAGAAAAAATAACGTTGGATTATGTTGTACGAAATTTCAATGAATACTAAAATAATTTTTAGTTTCTTTACAATTTTGTTTCACATACCTAATATGAAATCGTGACTACATATTGTACCTAGTATTTCGTACATACATACATTACATCAAGTCATGGCGTTCACTAGGTAGGCAGAGAGAACCGAACGCCCATTCTTCTATCTTGATACGTATCCATCACTTCTTCATTAACACCCATGTATCGTCTCATAAAACGTTGGTTTTTTATTGTTGAATATACGCAAACATTGGATTTTTATGGTTGCATATACGCAAACATTGGATATTTATTGTTGCATATACGCAAACATTGGATATTTATTGTTGCATATACGTAAACATTGGATTTTTATTGTTGCATATACGCAAACATTGGATATTTATTGTTGCATATACGTAAAAATTGGATTTTTATTTTTGCATATACGCAAACTTTGGATTTTTATTGTTGCATATACGTAAAAATTAGATTTTTATTGTTGCATATACGCAAACATTGGATTTTTATTGTTGTATATATGTAAACATTGGATTTTTACTGTTGCATATACGTAAACATTGGATTTTTACTGTTGCATATACGCAAACATTGAATTTTTACTGTTGCATATACGCAAATATTGAAAGTTTACTGTTGCATATACGCAAACATTGAATTTTTATTGTTGCATATACGCAAACATTGAATTTTTACTGTTGCATATACGCAAACATTGAATTTTTGCTGTTGCATATACGCAAACATTGAATTTTTACTGTTGCATATACGCAAACATTGAATTTTTACTGTTGCATATACGCAAACATTGGATTTTTCTTTCCCTGTCGGGAGACGATGATATTTTATGACAATTTTTTAACATCTTAATAGAGATGAAGTTGTAATATTATAGAAGAACCAGGAACTCAAGGCACCTACAGGCATAACGACCTGTCATCGGCTGCTTTGTGTAATCACTTTATGCGCTTGTGCAACGTTCATCAAGTATACCTTCTTATTGAGTTCCCTTATCAATGCAATTTTTAAAAGTTCTATATATTTAATAACGAGTAACAAATTGTCTTAAAATAAGACATTATTACTATTGCCACCTAACGTAACGTAACGTAAGTAACGAAGAAAAGTTGATAAGGGGACTCAATAAGAATGCATAATTGGTGAACGTTACGTAAGCGCATAAAGTATAAATACATACATTAGGTATTCTCAAAATTTCAAGAAGAAATTAAATTGTTCAATAACTTCATAGTGTAGAGTTTAGTATTGACTACCTACAAGCTTAGTTTTTATTTGGTATCTATACAATCTTTTGTTTTCTTTGTCGCCAGTCTTGCATTTTGACAAAGACCGATCACTCCATAAATCTCCATTAGGTACGTAGGTACTTTTTCAAAAAGAATAGTTAAAAAAGGAACTTTGAACAGTTCAAGAATTAAAATGAGTTCATCGCATGATTCTATTTCATCTAAATAAGATTCATGAGATAGATTGGAAGTATTGCATTGGCATGTAGAACGAACTTGGAAACTCTCGACCACTTATTATTAGAATGACCTGTTTGTTTTCATTAATTATAAATTCAATTCATTTATTTATAGAAAACAACAATACATTAAATTGAAACTACTGTAATACTACACAAGGTAAGCGACCCGTTGCTCATTGCTGCTGGAAAAAGTATAAGTAACCTATTTGAAAAACAAAGTTCAATAAAATACCTACAATTTCAATATGACATAGCTACGTTCACCTCCACCCGCTCCGCATATGGGGACTGAAACGGTCCCTTTGCAGAACGCTAGTAAGAATGACAAAGAATGCATGGCACGAAGAGTAGATCTAGAAGCTCCTCTAGACTCGTGGTCTCGGCACAATTGTGCAAAAAATAACAATCGACATCGGTGAAGATAATGTTCAAAGACATGGATTGTCGCGAGAGTACTTCAAGCCTGTGACTGTGTAAATCTGGGCATCAGAGAGTTGACCGAAAGACACTCTGGAATTTCATTTTTTTTATTCAGCAGATAGAAGGGCACTATAGCCATGGCAAAACAATTTGAAGGCTGTAAAGTTCTTCTTAGAGACCACTAAATCCGCATGCCCAATGGGACCTTGAAGAGGCCCATGGACTGCAGCGAGGAGCTCCGTTCTGTTGTAGGACACATTTGGGTGAGAGCATTCCCAGAGGATGTGCTCAGAAGTTTTTTCAGGGTGATGGCATAACTGACATGAGGACGAGTTTACAAGGCGGAATCTATGAAGGTAGCTATTAAAGCTGCCGTGTCCTGTAATAAAGTGAGATGTCCAGAAATATTGGACGGCCCAAGATTGACGAATTCTAGTCCTCACATTAAGGAAAAACAAGAACAAGAATATTCAATATGACATAAGGGCAAATATGTAAAAATAATAAAAAAAGTTGACGTTCATCAATCAATCAATCAGTGGCGCTACAACCCATCGTGGGTCCTGGCCTCCTCCAGAAGCTCCCTCCACCCCTCCCTGACCATCGCTTCCTGCCGCCAATTCACAACGCTCATCGTCTGCAGGTCCCTCTCTGCTCCATCTAATCATCTAAGCTTTGGCCTACCGACGCTTCTTCTGTCCATTGGTCTTGTAGCGAATATCCTTTTTAGTGGAAAGGTTTCGTCCATTCTCGCTACGTGATCCAGCCATCGGAGCCAGCATATTTTGATGTACTGGGTGACGTATACATCTGAGTACAACTGGTACAGTTCGTGGTTGTACCTGATACGCCAGGCTCCATTTTCGCATACGGGGCCATAAATGCGTCTCAATATTTTTCTTTTAAAGGTGTTTAACCTTATTTCATCGGCCTTTGTTAGGGGTCCATGTTTCAGCAGCATAATATGTTGACTGGTCGTATGAGAGTCTTTTACGTTCATCAGGGCTGTCTACTTTTTCACACGCACACGTATTTCTGACGCAATAATTAAATCAAAAACGTTTTGGAATCCATTAACGTGTTAAGAGACACAAAATTCTGCGCATTCTATTAATGGCTTGTCTCTTGAATTAACAATCCATCAATGTTCATATTCAGTGAACAATTATATAATTTGTTCATCCATCGAGTAATCTTTTACTAATTCTGTCCTTGGGTGCATCCATCAACCATCTTTCTTGACATTTATTTCCATTTCAATTGTTTTGTTTCTTACTTCATCTCATTCATCAATGTTATTTCAGCTGATCTTGTTGAGCTAACTGATTTTCTTGATGATTTAACTATTTCTGATGATTCACGTATGTTTTTTAATGATTCACTTGATTTTTATGGTGATTCATTAATTCACTATCATGAGTCAGTGAAATTCTAACAACTGAAATGTCATTATATGATTCCATTTTTCTGCCAGCGTACGTGATTATAGTTTAAACTGATAACATATCAATTAGCAATATTGGCACAATAGTTCATAAAAACAATATGAATAGAAGATTTATACTCGTGAACTGTCATGGACTTTTATATGTAGGGCATTGTAAAGTGGCCTTTGGGTTTATTTATATGCACATAAATAAATTCCTTTTGTTTATCCTAGCACGCATACCTCGCCTCGTCCACATTCATGCATCATCTCATACATATTCTTCTGTTGTTCACGCTTCTGACATTTCCGTCTTTCAGAATATCGTTCACATGGTCGTGACATCCCTTTATTGGGCCTCCCCGAACTCTCATTCTATTCCTGTCCGCAATATATATTTTCTTCGTCGGGCGATATTCGTTCATTCTCCCCACGTGACCAAACCATCTTAATGTGTTCACTTTCATTCTATGTCATTAAAGATGTCATTAACATCTTTCTTCATCTTACATTCCTTCCTTTTGTCCTCATTTCTTACCCTGTCATACATCCACGCATTTGTAAGCAGTATAATACAAGATACTGATATATTCAATATCACATATCCGCAATATCGCAGGAGTATATCGGCAATGACGCAGTGATATGAGGCATTATATTATTTAGATACTTATAAAAAATGTCTCCTTTATGTCTCCTGTGAAATATTATAAGCAATAATATGTACACTGCTAGCCCTAGAACAGGTAGACCTAGTTAGGCAGCAGTTATCTATTTTTTATTAAGATTATGTAAATAGTATGACATAGAAATAAACAAAAATAAAAAATAGTATACCTGCCTCGGTTATCCTCCCCACTCCCCCCAATTCCTACATACCCCATTATCATTTGTAGGTTTTTATTTTGAATTTCTTATCAAGTATGGTCTTCTTAATTTTTTTTTGTATCTTTAATTTCAAACTTATATTATGTTTTGGTAATTTGATTTTTATATATTATATTACGCCAAAAAATTTTGGCAAATATTCAACATTATTTTTTTTGCGCGGCTTTTCACCCCGAAGGGATGTTATTTGCCAAAAAGATGTGTAATTGAATAAATTTAATGTTTTATGTGTGAGATTATGAAAACTCTTTATTTTAAATCTTTATTAAGTTAGCTTTTTTCGATTCAAATCCGTCTTAGCCAAATTCTTACTCGAATTAAATCCGTGTGAAAATTTGGCTAAGCGTTTTGTAATGGACATCCAAAAAATATATGGTCTGATGTTTCATCGTTCTTCTGCATTCAATAACATTCATTGTTATCTTTTTTCATTTCCAAATTGCTGTATGTTTCCCCTTAAATTAAATTAAATAACTATTTGGTTGTGGCCAACGCTAAACTCCTCACTAACAAGTCACTCTATAAATTATTCAAATTTCGTATGGAAAATATCAGCATTTTCATGACATGAGTTTGATAAATTGTTTTTTATTTAAATATTTCATTATGAAAACTTTATAACTCTTCAATGCCATTTTATGAAAATGATGTGCTTTTTTATCAAATTGAAAATAAAAATTTCAAATTTTAAATAACTTGAGCTTGGGGTCACTTTGAAATATTTGACAGTTAAAAAAAATGAGAAACACAAATCAGATATCCTTCAAAATGTAACGGGATCTAAGCGAATATATATATTTGCAAAATTTGAAAACAATCGAATGAGTAAAGTCTGATTTTTTTTAAAGTGCCAATTCTATACATAAACAAAAAAAATGCATAGTATTTACGCATGTAAATGTATTAGTAGACTCGTGGTTGCTGATTGGTTTGCACCATTTGGTGTCCTTAACAACAAACATCAACAAAGCCGACAGTACGTATCTATCTCTCGAAGTGAGCGCACGTTTGATCTTTTATGGTGACCATGTGTTCTAAATTAAGAATTTCATTTTTTATTTCTAACTTATGTATTTTATTTTTTGTTCAATATCGATATATAATTATTATTATAAACATGTGTTATCACCGTCTTAGTATAGAATAAGTGTCCATTATTTATTTGTATTAGTTACATAGATATATTATTTATGTATGTGTGTTTGCCTCAATGAACTATTATGTAAATATTTTGTAAACAATAATTTATTATTTTGTAAAATAATATGTAACTGTTTATTATTATAAGGATTAATTACTTCATAATGTATTATTTTATTTTCCTAATACTTACTTTACTTTACTTTTTGTATGGCTACGGCTTTTCCTGCGCCTTTGGCTGCGTCATTGAGTAGTTCCCTTCTACACTCTTGGCTCCCGTTCGGCCAGCCACTTCACAGCTTCTGGAGTCGCCCTATGGATGTCCATCCAGTCTCCTTCGTACCTCCGTATCGGGCACTCCTAATAAAAAGTATCAAATAAATATTTTGTTTAAATATTACTTTCCCAGGAGATGCCCATTAACATTTGCAGAAAATACCTAATAATATAGACCCATTAAAGCCGTATGGTACCGGGAGTAAGAATAGGTATGAAAAGATTTGAAGTTTTGGAAGATATATGCATGTGAAAGTTACAACCGTTTTATATCATGAAATGATAAAAAAAAATCCCATAATATTTTTTTCTTTTACACCATGGTCACTCTATGAGCTTTGGCACTCTTAAAAAAATCAGACTTTACTTTAGTCTATAATCGATAAAGTAAAATGAACACGCCGTACATAGTACACAACACACACACACACACAGATACATTGTGATGAAATTTTTATTGACAAACATTTTCCAACATCTCAATAGAGACGAAGTTGGGATATTGTAGAAGAACCAGGAAGTCGAGGCACCTACAGGGCTTACGACCTGTCATCGGCTGCTTTACGTGATCACTTTATGCGCTTGCGCAACGTTCACCAATTATGCTTATGAGTTCCCTAATCGATGTAATTTTGAAAGTTCTATATATTTGAATAGTGTGTAACATTTTAGGGAACTCAATAAGAAGGCATAATTGGTGAACGTTGCGCAAGCGCATAAAGTGATCACGTAAACCAGCCGATGACAGGTCGTAAGCCCTGTAGGTGCCTCGACTCCCTGGCTCTTCTACGATATCCCAATTTCGTCTCTATTGAGATGTTGGAAAAATGTTTGTCAATAAAAATATCATTTGACTCCCGAAAGGGAAAAAAATCCAATGTTTGCGTATATGCAATTAAAAAGAATATTCATGATACTAGTTGATAATCTCCAATAAATAAATACCCTTGAAAATTGCGAAATCATAACTCCCCACTATATCCCCTTGGGTTAGTGAGGAGTAATCCAACTGTCGATTCGTTCATGAGAATTCAATTCTCTTAATGAATCGACATTATCCAACTGTCGATTTGTTCAGAACATTGTTCTCTTAACATATCGACAATGTATCAAGCCAGGATACGCGAGAATTTTATGCAGAGGTCTACTTTTTTTACGGCTTTTCCAACTTTGAAGTCAAAAAACACCAACTTAGAGGCTTCGCAGCATATATGTTCCATACACGGATTTACTTAGAATTCGGAGTAGAACATTTCGTGTGTCTGTGTGTGTGTCTGTGTGTCTGTGTGTGTGTGTGTGTCCGTCCCCCCCTTATAACTTTTGATCCGCTAAATTTACAGAGCCCAAAATTTAAGAATATAAAAACATAAAAATAAAGCATAAAAATAGAGCCCAATAAAAACATAAAAATAAAGTGCAAACTCAAAATCTGAAAGAAAAGAGACAGCTGGTGTGTCACAAGATCAAAACACAAGAAAGGAACCGCATTCGTCCGCTGATTCCTACGTCACTTTGCAAACAAGCGACTATTGGTGCTATTCACGGCAACGGAGTACGGACTGCATTAACGAACACTCAAGGTACCGACTACCCACTACTCAACAATAATAAAGCCTGTGTCACTTGGAGCAAGATTCAAATCAAAGTTTCGAGTTTATATTTATATTCTATTTTCTTGTTTGGTTTCGTTTCTTAATATAATATTATCTCTATTGCATACACATAAAGCAATATGTCCACTAGAAACAAACAAAAGAATGAACAAGAGAATACATCAAGGATGGACTCAAACTCAGATTTGAAAAAATATTTTGATCTTAAATTTGATCAATTCAAAATAGAAATTAAAGCTGAAATCGAACATTTTACCAAATCAATTGAATTTTGCTGCGCAAAGCTTGATGACATAGAAAAAAGAGTCTCGATAACTGAAAACAAACTGAGCAAACTTGATACCATCACAGCAGATCTGCGGGAATCAATGAATGAAGTCAAGTCCAAACTGGAAATCATGGATGCATTGTCCAGGAAGAACAATATCATTTTGCATGGCGTTCCCGAAAGGAAACAAGAAAATATATTAAAGATAGTTGAAAATATCGCCGAAGTCACCAACTTTCCTTTAAAAGAAGAGCATATTGATCACTATTGCAGAATGAGACATCCAGCCAAAGAGAACGCGCCGAGAGGAATACTCCTTAAATTCACTAAACAATTGCAACGCGACAACTTCCTGGCAGCAACAAAAAAGTTCAACTCAAACAAACCATCTCAAACTAAACTGAATACGAGCCACATTGGATTCGAAGGAAGCCCAACTCCAATATTCCTTCAGGAACATTTGACCCAAAAAACCCAGAAACTCTTGGCTCTCACTAAAAAATTTGCGAAGGAGCATAATTTTAAATATTCATGGACACGAGATGGCAGAATATTTTTGCGTAGAAACGACATATCACCCCGTATAATTATTGATAGTGAGGCAAAATTGCACAGGCTCGCAAAAGGTACTGATGACTAATGTCATCTAAATGTTTATTCTGTTTTTATATTTTCTTTGTTTTTCTCTTTAAGCAGTCTCTAGTAACTTGCTCTAAATGAATTTAACTCTTTATTATATGAATGTGCGTGGCACAAGAACTAAATTAAGTGAGGTGTTTAGGAATATACTAATATCGAACTACGATATAATCTGCTTAACTGAGACGTGGCTAAATGAATCTATATTCAGTGGAGAACTTGTCGACAACCGTTATGACATTTTTAGGGTCGATAGACAACATGACACAAAAAAAGATGGAGGCGGTGTTCTCATTGCATGTTTAAAATACCTTGAATCCAAAATTATTAAAACGGATTACGATAAGCAAATTGAAGACGTATGGGTCCAATTCAAGCTGAAAATAAGAAATAGAGTTAAAAAAATTAATCTTTGCACTGTATATATTCCACCAAACAATGATTTAGAATCGTGTTATAAATTTTATGATAAAATTAGACTTTCATATGTAGAAAATCCGAATGCACTTAATCTCATACTCGGAGATTTTAATAGGCCTGATATATCTTGGACCCCTGATGAATCCAATACTTTAACCCCAATACTCTTAACTACAAATGCAAGCTCATCAAATCTAATCGATACAATGTACTTTTGTAGTTTTACACAACGAAACAATGTGGCGAATGCTAATAATAGAATTCTCGACCTAATTCTAACAGACATATCAGAAATATCTATCACTCGCTCAAAAAAACCTTTGTCTAAGGAAGATGCGCATCATCCGGCATTAAAAATTAAAATTCAACATGAAGATGTTAAAATGCTAGCATTCAAAAATGATAACAGACCAAACTTTTACAAGGGAAATTATGAAGAAATTAATAATGAGCTTAATGAACTAAACTGGGAAACCTTATTTCATAACAAAACTGTCGACGAAACTGTAGAACAATTCTATAAAACTTTGGAGTCACTGATTGACAAATTCATTCCTAAGAAAAAATCAAAAAATAATTTCCCGCAGTGGTACTCGAAGGAATTAATAAATGTCTTAAAGCAAAAAGAAAAATACCACAAAAAATATAAAAAATATGGAAACGAACTTGATAAACTAACATTCAGTATAATGAGAAAAAGAGCCAAACTACTTACGGCCTCGTGTTATGATAATTATATCAGTAATATGCAAAAAGAATTCAAAGCAAACCCAAGAACTTTGTGGAAACCGATTAATGATAAACGGCAATGTACAACCACTATACCAAATCAGATGATCCTAGGAAACGAATCAGCTATTAAAGGCGACAATATATGTAAACTTTTCTCCAAATATTTCCAGTCAGTATTTAATCCACTAAGTAATAATTTTTACCCCTGTAATCAAAATACAGCGACATCGCGCATATTAACCAAAGTTTGTTTCTCACTTGAGGACATTATAAATAAACTAAAAAAGACAGACATAAATAAGGGAGCAGGCCCAGATGGTATATTGCCTATTTTCATATTTAAATGTTTTTCAGGTATAGCCAAACCCCTTACCATAATTTTTAACAAATCGATTTCAAATGGGCACTTCCCCACCAGATGGAAAAATGCAAATGTGACACCGATCTTAAAAAAAGGTGCCAGAGATGATATAGCTAACTATCGACCAATATCTAAGTTAGATTGCTTTAGCAAAATATTTGAATCACTTGTTCATGAGGTTTTATTCAGTCATGTCAAACAAGACATAATATATGAACAACATGGTTTTCATCCTAAGAGATCTGTAACTACAAATCTATTGACATACTCACAATTCATTGCTGAAAATGTGGATAACAGAATCCAAGTTGATAGCATATATACAGACTTTTGCAAAGCATTTGATAAGGTAAACCAACGTCTTCTAATAAGAAAACTGAAAATATATGGCATTAATGGAGAATTACTTAAATGGTTTGAGTCTTATATTTCTGATCGAT
The DNA here is from genome assembly GCA_963576475.1 of Molanna angustata. Lineage (NCBI taxonomy): Eukaryota > Metazoa > Arthropoda > Insecta > Trichoptera > Molannidae > Molanna > Molanna angustata. The sequence goes on from OY754984.1 coordinate 8,947,703, forward strand.
CGCAAACAGTAACAATAGGAGGGCATAAAGCGCCACCATATAAAACAACATCGGGAATCGCACAAGGATCACTACTTGGACCGCTTCTATTTTTATTATTCATAAACGACATAGCCTCGTCAATTAAATACTCTGAATTTTTGCTTTTTGCCGACGATCTAAAACTGTACCGTAAAATAGAATCTATCACAGACTGTAATCTACTGCAGAAGGACCTTGCCTCCCTATATACTTGGTGTAAACTTAATGACCTTTATTTTAACTACAGCAAGTGCCAATATATTTCCTTCACAAATAATAAATCTAAAATATCTTTCCAGTACAACATAAACAACAATTATTTAGCAAGGTGTGATACTGTGAGAGATTTAGGAGTCCTATTCGATTTTAAACTTAAATATGACGCGCATATAGATGAAATAGCCAAAAAAGCTTCTAAACTACAAGGGTTTATATGCAGGCAGACAAAGGACTTTTCGGACCAAACAGTAGCATTGAGTCTATACAAAAGTCTCGTAGTTTCTGTTTTAGAATATAATTCGGTTATTTGGTCACCGAATTATGAAGTGCATAGTCAGAGAATTGAGGGAATTCAAAGAAAGTTCCTCAGGATTCTGGCTTATCGCTCAAAGAAATCAAATCTAGATACATACGAAAAAAAAATGAACTTTTATAAAATAAACTCCCTGAAGGAAAGAAGAAGAATGGTTGGTTTAATTTGCCTGTATAATGTCGTCAATGGCAGACTAGATGCCCCCAATATACTGCGTCTATTAAATTTTAACGTAAAAAGAATGTATACAAGATCTCGGGACTTTTTTATTTTAAATTCATATAAAACTAATATAGGATATTTCTCCCCCCTCCCTAGAATTACTCGCGATTTTAATATTATATCGTTGTCCAGACCTCTTGTAGATATTTTCTCAGAGTTAAATGAATTTAAAAAATGTATTTTCTTGCCTTGATTTGTGGAGCTTGTGCAATCTGTGCCCACATAGTATGCAATGCGAGATAGTTAATGTTATGTAGGTGCGAATTTTTTTGGTTGTTTCTTTCCTACCTACTTCGATTATATTTTTGTAAACAAGCGAATGACCCTTGTATGCTTTAATTTATTTTGATTTTATACCTACTACCTTGTATGCTTTTGGTTTGTTTTAATTTTTATACTTTGAAATTTGAAATGTTATACAAATTTGATGTAATTATTTTTTTATGATTAATCGTGTAAAATAATTGTAGGTTTAATCCTGTATATTTTACCTAAATAAATAAAATAAAATAAAAAAATAAAATATATAAACAGTTATAGGCTTACAAAATTTTTATACTCAGAATTTCGAATTTTTGTTTTAATCAGGGGTTATCAACTTTTGAATTTTTACTTTATTTTTCCATATATCTCAGAAACCATAAAAGCTAGAACGCTGAAAATTTTTACAAATATAGAAAAATACAAAATCTCAAATCAGTTATTCAAAAAAATTCCAGGGTTTCTCAAACATTTTTTATTAAGAAAAATATTTTTTTTATGTTAAATTTATGAGTTTAACTGCCTATATTTCCATTTTTTTTTTAAATATCGAAAAAAACCGAAAGACCCCAACTAGAAAATTTAATTTTCTATAAAAAATATTAACATTGTATTGGCACATTGCAAATTTTTTTCAACAATTTTTATAAAAATTGAATTTAGTGACGACATTGTTTCATACAATTTGTATGGAAATAGCCTACTCACAATATCTAAGAAGACTTAATTGTTTGATACTAATCTCCAAACATACATACATACCATCATTCTGTTTTCATATTCTGGTAGGATCAAAGGACTGACCTCCATACTATCCTATCTTGACATACATACATATGTAGGTACATGTGTTGTATAGAAAATCAAATATCTTAAAATATTAAATAATTTGTATTTATGGGATTATAGTTTGGTACTTATTCTTCAACTATACATACTATCGCTATCGACAGTTGGATCTCATGTGTTACATGCAACTATTAAATAACCGTATATTATAATTTAACAAGTAAGTAAGTACATAGGTACCTGACTGCGGTTTATATTTAGAAAGATTTGATGTGAAACGAAGGTTTAAGAGTATATATTCGTTCACAATCCCTCATGCACTCGGATGGAAACTTATTCAGGTCGCGTTTGTTTGCAAAATAAATGAGACGTCACTAAATGGGTTCAACTATTTATATAACGGTAAACCATATTATCTTTGTGTCTTTATCATTAGAAAAAGGTATCGATAGTATTATTAGATATTATGGTTTTATTGAATCCTTTACAGTTTTTTCATTTGCATTTTTAGTGGATTTCTCAGCACGAGCATGAAATATTGGATATAGAGAATTGGGAATATTACACCTACCTGGTGGTGAACTTATTCCTTCGTATCGGCAGGTCTTCAAGGAAGGTACCCATTCTAACCTCTATATAACATCACTATATTGTTGGTATAACACACCACTCCTAAACACGGTTTGGGTCTAATTTATTTTTTATTTTATTTACTTTTTATCACACCATATTTATAATGACAACAATAAGTAGATTACTGCTGCCCAACTAGGAAATCCTGTTCTAGGGCTAGCAGTTTACAATTTTTACTGACAATTATATGTCGCAAAAACTCGAAGCGAGAGACCTAGGCGTTATCCTTGATAACAAACTATCATTTATTCCTCATATTGATTCTGTCGTAAATAAAAGCTACAGAAACTTGGGCTTCATACAAAGAATAACCAAATCCTTCAAAGAAACAACCTCGCTAGTTCTTCTATTTAATGCCTTCGTTAGAAGTCATTTGGAGTTTGCATCAACCGTATGGAGCCCTAGTTACAATATTCACATCGACAGAATTGAGAGGATTCAGGGAAGGTTTGTTAAAACGCTTAATTTTAGAAAAAAAAATTTACCGCCATGATTATGACCAATCTTTAAAATTACATGGGTTTATATCACTTGAAAAAAGAAGAAAGATATCCGATGTCTATCTGCTTTATAAAATACTTAATAACCTTGTAGACAGCTCTTACCTACTCCAAAAAATTTCTTTCAACTGCCCCATGAAAACAACACGCCAAAATCACCTTTTCTATACACCATACTGCAGAACAAATTACGCACAGAATAATTATGTCAACAGATGCTTAAATTATTACAATAGTCTTGACCCCCAACCTGATATATTTAACTCCACACAGACATCGATTAAACGCCAATTACGCGCAGTTATTGGTAATATTACTAGTTAAAAATCAAACCTACTTTCCTTAAACATTCATCCCTTCCTTATCAACGCTTTCCTATATCCATTACCCTTCCCTTTCCCCCACATACACTCACCATCTTACAATGACTACCCAACATTAATAATGTATAATAATTTAAATATGTGAAACTTTATAATTGGCTATTTATTTTGTATTCTCATTTGAAATTAAGTATTATAAATGTATAGCTGTTAAGTTTCCAAACAAATAAAAAATAAAAATAAAATAAATAAAAATATGCAATTATGAACCAGGTGATTGTTCCCGTTCCGCACTAAATAGGTACTCTTTACCTCAACAAACATATTATGGGCTCACACAAAATAGATTGCATGCGGGGCATGACGTCTGGTCCAACCGGCGAAATCAAAACCCTCACCACTACCCATATCATGGATATAATTATTATATAAAGTTCCATAATATTTTTAGATGTCATAGAACTCTATATGATAATTATATCCATGATATGGGTAATCACGAGGGGTTTGATTTCGCTGGTTGGACTAGACTTGGCCCCCAGGTCCTAATTTCTTCTATAGTACCTACTTGTCATAAATCCAATCTCTGACGCGATTTTTATTTCAGAACCATAGAAAGAGACTAGTTAAATGTTGGCGTAGTTGATATGAATCACATGCTTCCCAAATCAAATCAAATATGTTTATGTGTTACTCAGCATCGCAAACACTAATAATTTTAATTTTGAATTATTTAAGTAGTTATTGTTGAATACTAAGTATTTGTGTTAGTTCTATTTATAAATAAAGTTACCATTAAATGCGCACGGCGCGTAGTTTTAACCCATAGTATATTTTGTCTTGAATTAAATTCTTCGACTGTCAGTGAGACGTACTCGGCTACGAGTTGTAAACGATTATTATGACTGCTGACAATTGATATTATGTAGCAATACTTTCAGAAGTCAAAAGGGTTGGAAGTGTTGCCTCATTTACCAAACAGAATGCTATTTGGCAAAGGGACAAAGGAAAATCGTATACTGATATTCAAATTGCAATTTTATATGTTTTATTGAAATAAATATATTAAATAATTCTGAACAATTTATCTTGTTGATGTGGCAACTCAAAGCAATTGTATACTTATATTTCACCGGTCCAGTCTCGACGTTGAAACATCGTTTTTTAATCGTCAATACTCACGATATTCCATTTTACTAAATATTTTTAAATCAAACAAATTTGATTATGATTTTATATATATTTATCATTGTACCAGGACAACCGTTTCGGTTGACTAGACCCTCATCAACTGGTCTACGACCAGATATGGAAATACTTAGTATATTGAAACATTCATCATCATCAATAGCTCCACAGCCCGTTGCGGGCCTTGGCCTCCTCCAGCATTCCTCGCCATCTCCCTCTATCCTGACATGCACCCCTCCAGTTCCTTACACCAACAGCCTCCACATCCCGCTGCACGCCATCCAGCGATCGGAGCTTGGGTCTACCAACGCTTCGTCTACCTTGTGGCTTTGTGTGCAGGACCCTTTTTGGCACTCTTACATCGCCCATTCTTTCCACGTGTCCTGCCCATCGCAGCCTCCCTATTTTTATCACCTTTATAATGTTGGACTCATTATAAATATTGTAGATCTCATCATTGCGTCATATTCTCCAAGCTCCGTTTACCTGCACAGGTCCGAATATCCTTCTGAGTATTTTCCTCTCGAACACTAGTAGAGACAATTCATCTTTTTTACTGAATACCCAGCACTCAGAACCATAAGTTAGTACGGGGCGTAGCAACGTTTTGTAAATTGTGACTTTGGTTTTTCTAGACATCATCCGAGATGCCATATTGAAACATTGTTTTACAATTTATTGGTATGTGATTGTGTAACGTTCAATGATGTACCAACCAATGACAACACATAAATTCTTAACAATTTTAATTAATTAAGAAATGACTACATAAGACGTGGTCATTCCTTACCAATATTTGCACGAGTCTATGAAGGTAAATACAGCGTACGTAAGTTTGTGTATGTAATTAAGAATTATTGCAAGCGTGAAAGGAACTCGGGTAAATGGTAAAATTGTCGACAAGTCTTTATGGATCACGACATTTCCTGGAATTTCGAGGAATTATTTTGTTTTTGCTTTATAAATTACCAATGTGCGTGTCAATTGCTACAAACAGTTTTATTTTTAATACCAAACATTACAAAAATATACGAAATACACTGAGGTACTATTCTTATTCCTATAAAAACACTTAATATACTGATAACTTTATGTATATACTCAGGTAAGTACTTTTCTCTTCCTATAAAAACACTTAATATACTGATAACTTTATGTATATACTCAGGTAAGTACTTTTCTCTTCCTATAAAAACACTTAATATACTGATAACTTTATGTATATACTCAGGTAAGTACTTTTCTCTTCCCAGAAAAACAGTTTTAAACATCATGACATTGTAATTTTAGCAAAAATAGTCACAGCTACAAAAAGTTTATAAATATTTCATACCAAACTCTAAAAGTTACTTCACTAAAAAACTGAAAAAAAAATTGTTTCGTTGAAAAACACAAGACTAACAGCGCCCTTATGATCATTAATATTTTATTTCATCTCAGATAGCCACTGCTTTAAGTCATGTATTTTACATTTCATTATTTGTATGAGATTTGAGCCAAGAATGCTTTCTTCAATTTAAATGAAAGATTTAACAAAAAAAAATATAGTTGAATATCAAGTCATAAAATAGTACATGATGAAACTAAATTATAAAAGATAGATCAAAAAAACATATATACAGGTATGGCAAGTAAATATATTTTAGGATATGGTGGAGGGATTGTTAGTGAATGAGGAGGTTTTTTTTTTTAATAAGATGAATATGTCCTTGTTAAACAAGTACAAATACATCTTCCTACATTCCTTAAATTAAGCATAAATGCTTGTGCTATAGGTGAACGAAATCGGTCGAGGCAGGATTCGAACTCGCGACCACTGGATTACTAACCCAGCGCGTTAACCGCTCTGCCATCGACCCATCTAATCTAACCAACTAAGCCACGAAGGTTGACTATATGAGCTATTCTTGGTGCAGTGATAAGCCAATAAATGGTTTTTCTACAGGAACTGTGGTAAAATTGGTGGATAAAGATTAATTTTCTCTAACACAGTTATTGATTCTTATTAATTAAATATTGCTTCTCGGGCAAATAACAGGTACTATGTCAAATATTAATTTAACAAGCACCCAATAACAAGTTGCCACATTATGGAGACTTACGATATTAATCGTCTCACAGATCCAGACTGAAAACACAATTAAAAACTGTGTCTCCACCGGGAATCGAAATCGGGACCTTTGGATCAGTAGTCAGATACCCAATCAACTGAGCCACGAAGGCCGACAAAATTGTGGTACTTCATTTATAGAATTTATATAGAGTGTCATTATTATACATATAAGGTTGTATCATATTACGCAATAATTGTATCTCTTTATGGGGTAATTTATATATATCGACACTTATAAAACATTACATTTCTTTGTCAAATTTCCCTAAAATCTCGATTTATCAATTTTAAATGTATCTTTGAAACTATAAAACTCATAAACGATTCAATAAATCATTTTAACAATCGTTTTTGTATCACTGATCCATAAGGAATTCAAATTTAATACATCAAGTTGTATTCTTTATATTATCATGAATAAATTTACAGATCTTTTTGTCTTCTTTAATTTAAAAAATATATATATTGCTCTATGCCTTAGTTTTTTTTAAATATAAGATAAACGTTGAAAATCGGAGTTTGCCATTAATTACAAAGATATAAGTATAAGTAATGCTGCGGGGCAAAACGTATACAACACAAGACATCGACATAACTTTCTACCACCTTGGACACGTACTACTGACGGACAAAGACATTACAGATATCTTGCTTCAAAAATATTTAATATTATTGATAACGATGCACTACCCTCCTCCACGCACAACAATTTCAAGTGTCAGGTAACACTTTGGCTTATGAAAAAGGGCAGACAGGGATCGAAAACAGCACTAACACACATTTTAACTTAAATTTGCACAAATATATATTGAACAACTTAATTATCTTTCTAATCCAGTAAAAATATATTTTTAGTTATGTAATCTTAATAATAATATATACCCTCAATATCTAACCTTTGACTAAATGCTTTATGAGTACTACCTCAGAACAGGCATTCAGCCTAGTGAGATAGTAAAATTTCAATATTTTTACAATGTATACTTTTTATGAAATGTACTGTATTGAAATAAGTAAATAAATAAATATTTTTTTCACAACAATTTATACAGAACATTATTCAAAATTTAAGGAATATTTTTCTTTGTTAATACCCGAACTATCAAATTTAATTAGTAATAATGATGGAATATTAAATTGAAAAAAAAGTACGCTGGGAGCAGGCGTCCTCTTCATACCGATTTTCTAGATACGTGGCGACTTAGATTTTAAGTGATTGATCATTAATTTTAATTCAGTGTAACTGATGTTATCCACATATATTGTTCAATACGCAAACAAAACTTTACCTCTCCTGAACTGAGCTTAGAATTATTAACTATACGTACTGATGGTTTAGCGTAATACCAAATACCTTAGAACAGTTCAAAAGGGTATTTACGTTTTTATTTAAGTGGCGTTACATAAGTCGTTAAACAATTTTTTTATTGATTTACAATTTAAAAAATAATTCTTAAACTCGTTACAGAACGCGAAAACGGTCAATTAGTTTACAGCAATACACGTACACGTATTACTTAATCAATATACTTAATTTTAAGAGGTTATGCCGAAATTTAAGGTTAAGCTTTTTTTTTCATTTTAATTGTTTGTAGCACGGCATTCCGACAAAGGCGCACAGGACAAACCAGCGGCGTTGACAAAGTCGCAACGACAAATCCGCGACAACGTCTTCTCTTAAATTTCATTCCTGAAATTCGTGTCAATATTTGAAAGTCATTGTTGACTACTTGATAAAACTCTTCCAGAAGCTACTCAGTGGTAAAAAGTTAAGACTGTACCAGGAGACGTGAATTGCCGCTGAATGAATCACGACGCTTGTAGTTCGCTCCTCATATTTTTTGTGTTTTTGATGTTTTAAGTGGTGCAAAAACTTATATTTTGTGTTAATTTTTGTTTAAATGCTTATGTGAACATATCTTAGTTAAAATATTGTCCCCACGTAACCGGTGAGTTCGTTCCATTTTTATTTATTTTATTTTTTTTTGTAAGTGTGTCAAAACAATTGCTTAGTGGAGGTAGGTAAGCAAACAATTTGCCGGCGCTTCATGCGCTGTGCTAGCGAAATGTTACCTAGTAACGTTGTTGCCAAGTCAACAGATAACAATGTATTAGAATGTACGCCATCAAAACAAACTCGTAAGGCCCAGTCCACACCGATAGATCATGATAATACATTATTGGATAGTTCAGTATCCAAAAAATTCAAACCAAACATAAACCCCTCAGTACACCAAGAGAATTCTTTACTGTATAATGAATCCTCTCTTTCCCCATTTATTGTACATGTACAAAAGAAAGTAGCGGGAGAAAGTCTTCAAATACAGGCTATCTCATTCGGTTCGTTTATCTACAAAAATAAAATTGATAATATAAAAAAAATCAAGCCGTTGGGTAAACGCACAATTGCAATCGAATTCAAAAATTATTTAGCAGCAAATACTTTTCTTAATAACAAAATTTTAGAACAAAACAACTACTTACCATTTATACCTTCCTTTCACGTAACTCGTCTTGGAGTTGTAAAAGATATACCTACATCTCTTTCTGACGAGGAAATATTAAGTAATTTGGAAGTCCCTCCGGGATTCGGAAAAATAATGAAAATTCGAAGGCTTAACTACAGAGACCGTAAAATTGAAATCCCGACATGGAAACCATCTCAAACTGTTGTGGTCACAATCGAAGGGCAAAAACTCCCATCACACCTTTACCTCTTTTACAATCGTCTACCAGTAGAAACTTACATATTCCCTACTATTCAATGTCATCAATGTTTAAGATACGGACACACTAAAACTAACTGCAAATCTGCAGCACCTAGGTGTTTTAAATGCACTTTACATCATCTTGGAAACACATGTAATGTAACTCAAGAAAATACTATTTGTGTTCATTGCTCGGGAAATCACCAGGCTATCGATATAAATTGCCCAGAATTGACAAGACAGAGGAACATTAAGAAAGTAATGGCTGACCAAAGTATATCGTATATCGAAGCAGCTGGAATGTTTCCCTCCGTGAAAATATCATACTCAGAAAAAACGAAAGCTGTCAACAATTCAAACAAAATTGAAACACAAAATAATTTCACACCAAAATGGAGGGTAATCACCCCTTCAAACAAAAATAATCTTAAAAAACATAGTAATACCCCCCCTTACTTGGATAAAAAACAAATCAACTCATTATTAATTGCACCAAATGGAAACCATCCAGTACCTAAAAATGGATGTGCTCTCCCGTTAACAAATGAAACTACCCCAGATACAATAATACCTGAAGACATTAATTATAGTCGTAAAGAAATAATTCTAAATTGCATATACAATATGATCCATGAACTTCTTACCACAGAACACTATATCTCAGTACCGTCCAACGATGCACTTATTAATAACACCTTACAAAATACTGTCAATATACTCAATAACAACCTAAATAAAGAAGATATCGATTCAAACTCTATTAGACCTTAAACTTGTAACTCGCACAATAATTCCCTGTATAATCTTTCATACAAAATGGCCTTAAATATTGCCCAGTGGAACTGCAGAAGTGCAATACCTAATAAAGACTCTATTTTAAAATTGCTATCCGAGAACCAGGTTCAAATAGCGGCACTATCTGAAACCTGGCTCCGCGATGAAAAAACATTCAAAATTCCCGGCTACCAATGCCTAAAAGATAATAGACATGATGGCAAAGGTGGAGCTGCGTTATTAATAAAAGACACATTTTTCTTTAACCAGATAAATTTAAAACCAATAAATTGTCCATCACAAGTTGTTGCTGCGGAAATAGACGGTACAACTTTTGTCTCAATTTATATTTCTCCTAATTTCCAACCCACCAAAAATATTTTAAGAACCATAATTTCTCGAATAAAACATCCCTTTATAATTATGGGAGATTTTAATGCTCACCATAACATGTGGGGTTCATCATCATGCACAAAATTAGGTAGAATTATAGTTGATCTGCTAAATGAGTTGAATCTTTGCATTATTAACGACGGATCACCGACACGTATCCCTGTGCCAAATCAACGAATCAGCGCAGTAGATTTAACAATATGTAGTCCCGATATTGCTCCATACTTGAATTGGAAAATACTTTCTGACCCATTCAATAGTGATCATCTTCCAATAATTTTGCATTATTCACAACCGTCATTCAGATACATATATACCTCTCATATTGAAAACTCAAAATCCAAAAGAAACAACAAATTCGATAAAAATGTTTGTAATTTTGGAAAAGCTAATTGGTCAGGATATAATCATTACACCAACAACCCCAATATAACATTTACTCCCCCCTCAATAGAAAACCTACAAGAATGCTACGATGAATTTATTAAAACGATTGAAATATCAGAAAAATTTATACCTAAAAAGAATCCCAAATTCAAAAAGTATCCCTTACCTCCTCCTTGGTGGGACTCAGCGTGCGAAGAACATTCGTCAATTAGGAAGCAAGCATATAAAGACTACAAGCATAACATGACACTTGAAAATTTCTTGTATCTTAAAAATGTTCAAGCTAAAGTCAAACGGTTCCTCAAAAACAAGAAAAGAAAAGGGTGGAAAGACTTCTGCACATCACTTAGTATCCAAGTTCCAATTTCAGAAGTTTGGAATAATATCAGAAAATTTCGTGGCTCATACAAAACCCCATCTTCTAAATCATGCCCTAAACTATGGTCAGAAGATTTCTTAAATAAAATGGCCCCACCGTATGCTGTTAACATCGATGAAATCTCGTTACAATATTCACATACTAGCAGTAACTGGCTAGATGCCCCATTCCAAATAGACGAATTAAAATCAGTCTTACAAGTGGTAAAAAATACTTCACCTGGAATAGACGGGATCCCATATATTATCTTACATAATAGTAGCGACAAAATTCTTGAATATCTCTTAAAATTAATAAACATAATGTTCGATACAGGGGTTATCCCAGAATCTTGGAAAACTCAACTCATTATCCCAATTTTGAAACCACTAAAGGACCCTAATTCAGGTGTCAACTACAGACCAATAGCATTATCATCAACTCTGCTTAAATTAACAGAACATATTATAAAAAGACGAATTGATTGGTTCGTTGAAAACAAAAATATTTTGCCGTACAATATGTTTGGCTTCAGAAAAAAAAATCCTCAGTAGAAAGTGTAGCCAATTTAACAACGGATATTCTTTTAGCTTTCTCTAGACAAGAACAGGTCATAGGAGTAAGCTTAGATATCACAAGTGCATATGATAATGTGCTTCTCTCCCTTCTTAAATCTAAACTTCTCCGAATTGGAATCCCCCTAAAATTAGCCATCTTCATAATGAATATTCTCCTGGATAGAAAAATCATTCTCGACATTCGAGGAATTGATACTCAAGAAAGAAAAGTCGACAGAGGCTTGCCACAGGGGTCAGTCCTTAGCCCTATCCTCTTCAATATTTATATTCACGAGATTTTTCATGTACTGTTACCCTCGGCACAGTTACTGATATATGCAGACGATTTTTTTATTTATGTATCAGGGAAAAAAATCCAACAAATGGAGAACATTATGAATAATACTCTCAAAAATATTTCTTCGTGGTTATCTGAAAATGGCCTGAATCCCAGTCCTCCCAAATGTAAAGCCATTATGTTTACAAAAAAACGCTCTATACCACATATAAAAATTCAACTAAATGACATTATCCTCCCTGTCTCTTCGGAATTAAGATTTCTTGGTATCACTTTGGATTCCAGACTATCTTGGAACTCTCAAGTTACACATATCATTAACAAATGTCAGTCTGGACTAAATGCAATGCGAGCTGTAACCCGTACTTGGTGGGGAGGTCACCCTTCTGTTCTACGTTTAATGTATATATCATACGTTCGCAGTCAAATCGACTATGGAGCGTTTTTACTTAGTCCAATTTCCAAGAAAAATTTACAACGCTTAGATAGAATACAATTTGAAGGTCTGAGACTTATATTAGGCGCTATGAAATCGACACCGGTATGTGCACTCCAGGTGGAAGCCGTGGACCCACCACTTGAGCTGAGAAAACAGTATCTGTCAGATAAATTTGTTTTAAAATGCAATATTATTAAATTCCACCCTCTAATTAGAAAAATCGCTATGCTTAAAATATTCACAAATCAATCACCATTTTGGAAACATAAAATCTCCCCTCCTCTTGTAAATAGCCTCACCTTTTTAGACCAATATTCATCGGATTTCATTAAATCTGAGACACTCCCAGTTTACTCATTACCCTATCAAAATTTAATCGAGCCGCCAAACATAATCCACTCATTAGGAATAACTCCAGATGCTTTTGCATCTAAAAGACTTAAACACGTAATTGAATCCAAATGGAATGACTGGAAAATACTTTATACGGATGGATCAAAAATGGACTGCAAAAGCAATACTGGAGCAGCAGTATTTAGTGATTCAGATAAAGTTGAATTACTTTTGACTCTCCATAAAGATTCTACAATATTCTCAGCAGAATGTATAGCTATAATAGAGGCTTTGAACTATGCAAATAAAAAACGATTCTTAAAGACATTAATATTGACCGATTCCTTAAGTACACTCGAAAAACTCTCTAAATCCCCTATTTTGTATAGTGATGACCACTACTGTATAGATATATGGAAAAAAATTAAAGAAATATGCAACCAAAACAGAAAACTTTGTCTGGCATGGATACCAAGTCACTGTGGTATACCAGGAAATGAGAAAGCGGATGAATTGGCTAAGAGAGCAACATATGGAAACACACGGACACATCCCAATATTACACAAAACGATCTCCTACCAATCGCAAAAAACCGTCTGATGAATAAATGGCAGTTATATTGGGACACAAGCTCACTGAAAAAGGGTAGACTTTACAAAACGACCCAACAAACAATTGTCAATAAGCCATGGTTCCATGATAAAGCTTTTGACAAACATTCCATCAGCGTTATGTGTCGTATCCGCATGGGACACTGTTGTACCAGAGAGCATTTAAAAAAAATAGGGATCATTGATAGCAGTCTCTGCGAATGTATGATTGGTGATGAGACACTGGATCATTTGTTTCTTGAATGCCCCATAAACGATAGGTATCCGTCCTTTTTTACCGACCTCACAGAGATTGGGGTTCCAATGCCAACAAATGTGAGGACATTGTTGAGCTACAATTCCAGGCAGGTAAACATTTTGCTCAAAAAATTCATCAAAATTAATGACATTAAAATTTAACTCTGTTCATAAAATTTAAATTGATCGAAGTAAAATAAATATACAAAAATAATTTAGGTTTCTCTATTTTGACAGTTTAATATTTTAACTTAGATGGCTGAGAACACTCTTAACGGGTGAAGAGCCAACAAAAAAAAAAAAAAAAGACTGTACCAGAGTTGGAAGTTACATATTTCACCGCGCCGCCGCCGCCGCGCCCCCTACCGGACGGAATTAATTTCACCTACGAATTCAATTAGCTCATACTACCATTTAGACTTTTGTGACAAGTAATAGGTATCACATGGAACTCACAATTATTACGTGATAAGTATCGATTCCGTATCGCTAATACTAGGCTCCCTATTATTTGCATCTTTCATTTTTTTATTCATTGTCAATCGTGCTCTTTTTTTCCTGAAGATTGTGTCCATCGTAGAAAGCCATTGTAATCTGCTTGATAAAACTTCTCCAGATGCTTCTATTTTCTGCGTTTTTCATGGCAGAAATCTACTGAGAGACCAGTCATTATTTTTACCTGGTCACTCCATTGAAAAGGGGTCACAATCCATCTATTTTATCAACAAATACTATTCTAAGTTTTTGGGCTCCTGCTCGCTATATGGGCCTAAAATACTTCAGAATATTCTGATAGCCTGACAATTCTACGATTTTCCATCAATTATATTTCTCTACACATCTTCATCATCATATCAGCTCCAGATCTATGCACTTTACACATATGATATAGATATGAAGTCAATCGGACTTATAGTTTGGGCTGTAGAATGAACACAAAAAATATATGATGTACGGCATACATACAAACACATCACAATGAAACTCATAGTGTGCATTCTCTACGTGATACCCATTGAAAAATTGATCTTAAAAATATGATTAAAAATTGTGAAATCATGACTCTCCACTATAACATAGTAGTGTGTTGTTAAAAAAATGTATAATCTCGGCGACAGTTACACGTACAGTATTTACTGTGATCCATTAATTTAATATTTATTTATGGACGTCAGTATTTATTGATGGATTATTAAATTAATAATTAAATCCATAAATAAATATTGACATACATCAATACACTAGACTACACATTCAGTAAATACCACGATACATCAGTATTTATTGACGGATCACAGTAAATACTTTACGTGTAACTGTCGCCTTATACACGTAAAGTATTTACTGTGATCCGTCAATAAATACTGATGTATCGTGGTATTTACTGAACGTGTAGTCTAGTGTATTGATGGATGACAATGTTTATTTATGGATTTATTTTATTAATTTATTAATCCATCAATAAATTAATACTGACGTCCATCAATAAATAGTAAATTGATGGATCACAGTAAATACTTTAAGTGTAACTGTCGCCTTAGGTACGTTATATTTGTGTAGCTATTAAAGCTATGATGCTCCGACATAGAATAGTGCTTCCACTCATTTCTTTTATCATCGTTTTCGGGTGTCCTTTTCGGGTAATCTAAAATACAATAAGCAAAATAATATCTCACTAAGCTCAGCAATGAAATTCGCTATCCATTTTGAATGTAGTGCTTTTTTAAGTGAGACGA
Organism: Molanna angustata; assembly: GCA_963576475.1. Lineage (NCBI taxonomy): Eukaryota > Metazoa > Arthropoda > Insecta > Trichoptera > Molannidae > Molanna > Molanna angustata. Next base: position 8,963,117 of record OY754984.1, read on the forward strand.
GACGACAAAATGTGTGGGCATATACGCATGTGTCATTTTGTTAAATTATGCACGTCCGCACACCCGTCACTGGTTACACCAAGTTGTGGAATATACCTACCGCGAGGTACGAAATAATGAATACATGTATCGCCGCCTTAGAAATCTATAGAATCTATAGAAATCTATAGAGGGTAAGAAATGAGAACATAAGGAAAGAATGTAAGATGAAGAAAGATATCATTAATAGAATGAAAGTGAACACACTGAGATGGTTTGGCCACATGGGTAGAATGAATGAGGAACGCCTGACGAAGAAAATATACAATGCGGATAGGATTGGATTGAGAGGCCGGGGCCGCCCAAGAAAGGGATGGCACGACCATGTGAATGATATTTTGAAAGACGGAAATGTTAGAAGCGTGAACAACAGTCGAACATGTATAAGACGATGTATGAATGTTGTCGAGGCGATGAATGTATGTCAAGATAGAAGTAAGTGGCGTTCGGTTCTCTCTGCCTACCCCGTAAGGGACATGGCGTGATGGTATGTATGTATGTATCGCCGCCTTAGAAATCTCCTAACCACATCCTAATACGTTATCATTTCTTGCGCGATCTATAAGTGCCATCTGGCGGAATAAAGCTATATTATATGTCACGATATTGTATAAAAATAGTACTCTTGTTTGAATTTATTAGAAAAGTTATATCTAAGTTGTAGATGGCGACATATTGCGAAGGGTCGGCGCGGCTTCAAGCAAAGACAGAGCACCCTACACACGAAAGCCTTAAATATTTTTTAATCGCGAGGAAAGGTTCGCTACTTTACCACCAACGCTTCACATAACGCTAAGTGAGCGACAAGAAATGCTCTCACGTTCTGGATTAAAGTCATTGTTAATACATGTTCAAATAGATGGGTGGTGGCAGAGCGGTTAGCGCGCTGTGTTAGTTATCCAGTGGTCGCGAGTTCGAATCCTGCCACGACCGATTTCGTTTACCTATAGCACAAGCATTTATGCTTAGTTTAGGGAATGTATGAGGATGTATATGTAATTGTTACAAACAAGGACATATTCATTCTTTTGAAAAAAAAATAAGACAATAATAGGTAATAGTGGAACAGGGAAGACTAGAGCAAAGTTCAATATCGTCATCCCAAAGAAAACTACAACTTTAGCATAGAAATTACTGTCATATAGGGGAATATTATTTTACAATAACCTGCCCACTTCCATCAGAGAATTAAAAGATCAAAATAAATTTAAAAAAGCATTAAAATGGCGTATGTATGGCAATTCATAATCCTATATGTTGAATTTTTTTTCTGTATGTAATTACGATTTGATTCTCTGTGATTTTTGTTATATGTTGTCACTAAGTCAAAATACTGTGTAAAATGTCGGCCTTCGTGGCTCAGTTGGTGGGGGTATCTGACTGCTTATCCAAGGGTCCCGGGTTCGATTCCCGGTGGAGACACAGTTTTTAATTGTGTTTTCAGTCTGGATCTGTGAGACGATTAATATCGTAAGTCTCCAGAATGTGGCAACTTGTTATTGGGTGCGTGTTAAATAATTATTTGAAATAGTACCTGTTAGTTGCCCGAGAAGCTACACAAATAAATAAATAAAATAAATTGTGTTATACGTACTCTTATAAGAAAATAATACATGCAATAAATATAAGACGGTAAAAAATGCATTTAAGAATTGACAATTATTGAAGTTTTTTTTTTAATTTTGACAACCTGCTATTGGGTGCATTTAAATTAATATTTGACCTGTCAGTTGCCCTAGAAGTAATACCTATATAATATATAAAAGGATTTTAATCTCTAATGAAAATATTTTCACTGTAATATAAATGTGTCATTAAAAGTATTTGGGAACCCCCTTTCCACCTCACTATATGTACCAATTCCCTGGCCTATAGTCGTAGTTTATGTCAGCTTTGTATATTCTTTAATCTGTGTTCCGAACCGTTCCAGAAATATACGTAAAAAAAATATATTGTCACAAAATTTTGGTGGCACAGCCACGCGGCGTGTACCAAGAAATTTTGCTTATGTCATGTCTATAGATTATTGTGGTAAAACCTCGTCGGTTTTATGTTTTATCGTCGGTTTTATGTTTCGTCGTCGGTTTTATGTTTTATCGTCGGTTTTATGTTTCGTCGTCGGTTTTATGTTTTATCGTCGGTTTTATGTTTCTTCGTCGGTTTTATGTTTCATCTTCGGTTTTATATTTTATCCTCAGTTTTATATTTTATCATCGATTTTATGTTTTACCGTCGGTTTTATGTTTTATCGTCGGTTTTATGTTTCATCGTCGGTTTTATGTTTAATCGTCGGTTTTATGTTTTATCGTCGGTTCATATACCTTTGTCCTCCTCGAAGCTGGCGGGGTTCTCTTGTTGCTTCTTGATCCATGTTCGTTCTGACGAGCCCCACGTTTGAGGTTGGACTCTTAACAGCAGAGGTATGAAATATACTTGAAGGTATTCGTTGTGTTGTCGGACGAGCAGCTACTTCGGGGATTTATAGGATTAATCCCTTTTTTATGATAATTCTTTTTATAACTCAATTAAATTATTAAATTATTTAAATGCATTATTTGTATGAATTTGTGTTTTTATTACATAGTACTGTTGAATTACTAATTACATACATAATAGAAGACTGAATATATTTAAGTTAGTTAAAATACATTGAAGGTTTTTCATTATTATATATGTACCATGCAACTTTTATGTGCCTTTCATTTTGTTTTTACCTTATTTAATTAGGACATTCCATTAGTTTTATTTGTTAACTCAGATGTCGGTAAATTGATTTGATGTAAAAGTATTTTGGTGTGATAAATTTGCATACATAATTATTAATCTGAGTGTATTTAGTGACACCATCTTGAATTTATATGTAATAAATATTATTATATTGTACCTATTTGATGTTTGTTGAATAATAAATTTGTTAGTATACATATCTACCTATTCACTACCTACATGTGCCTGTTTTTCACTTTACAATCTGAACTGTCATGAAAAGTAATATCATTACATCTTTATTTATTAGAATAAGATATTAATTTTCTTTATTGATTATGACATCATAATACATATATATTTACATAAGATTATGTTATTTTCATTAATAAAAATCTTTGTTTTAAAAGAAAAAAGAGACGAAGTTGGAATATTAAGGGAGATTTGATCACTTTTGATTTGAACGCTCACATATTATGTATTTTTAATGAGTTCCCTATCAACCCATTTTTTTGAAAGTTCTATATATTTTATTTGTAGATATCGTAGTTCTTGTAAATAAGTTGTTTTTGCTATTGCCATCTATGAAATGACGAAGAAACTTTTTTGTAATGCACTCTATTGAGAAATTGGTTCTTAAACGATGAAAGCCACAGTTCTTATACATGAGGTAAGAAAGCTTTCGCATAGATGTCACCCCTGAACTGCGCCAGAAATACTTTATTTTTGTTTGTTTACCTACTTGCACCAATGTGTATGTTGTTTTTTTTTTCAAATGAATATGTTCTTATTAAACAAGTAGGTAGGTACCTACATATAAATTTTCCTACATTCCCTAAATTAAGCATAAATGCTTGTGCTATAGGTGAACAAAATCGGTCGAGGCAGGATTCGAACTCGCGACCACTGGGTTACTTGCCCAGCGCGGTAACCACTCTGCCATCGACCCATCTATGTAAATCGATTATTTTTATAGTTACATATACCTACGCAAACATTGGATTTTTTCCCGTTAATATTCCAACTTGGAAACATTGGTTAGTTGGAAGAAATTGCCATACTGCAATTAACTCGCCATTTGCGAAGGGCGCAAGGTGATGTTTATAATTATTATATACTTCGTCTCTATTGAGATATTAAAAAAAGTCATAAAAATGTTATTGACTCCCGACATAGAAAAATTCCAATGTTTGCGTGTATATGCAACTATATAAACATTGCGAAAATTATTTCCTTCTTAATTCATTCTTTGAACATCTGCTTTTGCTGTTCATATTTCGTCATTCTTATCTTTATATAGTGTGATACATATATGTAATATTGAAATAAGTAGTCATTGAAAATAAGCAGGCGATCGATTAGGGTTGAGAAAAAAAATGTTCGCTCAAAATTGACACAATAGAGTACAGTTGAGGGTAAAAATTGGGTGACCATAACACTGAACGTAGAAATCTTTTTATAGAAAACAAATAATTATTCAAAATAGAGAAACATCAATAAATGTTGGATCATATAGTTTAACTCATACATCTCCAATTAATATCTCCCACCTGTTTTCTCTAAATAATTCAAAAAAATATGTCTTATCGTTAAAATTTCTTAAAACACACAACATTGAACTGTAACTTAATTTTGAACTTTTTAATATTCCTCTAAAACTGCTCCTAACCTTCCTTTTTACTCCTCACTAACCCAAGGGGATATAGTAGGGAGTTATGATTTCGCAATTTTTAAGGCTATTTTTTATTGCAAATTATCAACTAGTATCATACTGAGATTGTATTCTGAAAGTTTCATCACAATGTATCTGTGTGTGTGATTTTTGCTGTGTGCTGCGTGCTGTGTGCTATGTACGTTTATTTTACTTTATCAATTATGGACTAAAATACAATGAAATGAGTTTGTTCAATTTTATTTTTATTTATATATTTTATTATGAAAACTTGATAATTCTTCAATGCCATTTTATGAATGTGACAGTTAAAAAAATTGAGAAGCACTATACAGATACCTATCCTTCAAAATCTAATGGGGTCTAAGCGAGTATTAGATATACATATTTGCAAAATTTGAAAATAATCGAATGAGTACTTTAGTCTATAATCGATAAAGTAAAATAAACACTTCGTACATAGCATATAGCACACAGCACAAAGCACACACACAGATACATTGTGATGAAACTTTCAGAATACAATCTCAGCATGATACTAGTTGATAATCTGCAATAAAAAAGTACCCTTAAAAATTGCGAAATCATAACTCCCCACTTTATCCCTTTGTGAGGAGTAAAAAGTAATTGGGACTGTTCTTTGGTAAACATAAAATGGGGTCACCCCATTGAAAATTGACGTGTAATACGTCCTACGCACTTCCTCTATAATCAACCACGCCTCTGCCTTGTCGGTTCTAAATATTCTATTCTATGTCATATTCTCAATTTATAAAAATATATTGTTTGCTTGTGAGGACTTTCACAAAAATAAAAAATGAACATAATAAAGATTTTTTGTCAAAGTGAGTATCATCAATATAACGCACTATTGACTCATTAATTCATACTATCACGGCATATTTAATTCTTTTAAGGACTATAAATATACTTTATCAAAACATTTTCAATAAAATTCCCCCAAATGATTGTGTAGTCACTTGTTTATATTTTTATATATTTTGTACATTTAATTTTTATTTTATTTAAGTATGTAGGTAGTTTTTCACACCATTCATTTTTATCTACAATAATCAGGCAATAATATTCTTATGTTCATTCCTTGTAATTACTATTTTATTTGAGTTTTTTTTTATTAATTTATTCTTTGGTTCTTAATGTATGTACTTTTGTAGTTATTTCACCTTTCATGTTTTTATTTTTTTATATATTCTCTGCTACCATTGATATGTATAGCTGTTATGAATGTTTATAAATTGTATTTCTTTGATTTAAGTTTATGCTGTGTGATGTAATATTTGGGCAAATATTTTTACATATAATTCTCTCACCTTCATGGTCACAATCCTAGGATTGGTTTGCATCAAGCATTCCATCTCTCCACATATCTCTGTTGTCCACCAGCCTCTTCATCTCTTGGTAGCTGCCACAGCGCACATCACTAATCACCTGCTCCATATAAATGTCTCTAGTGCGACCTCTATATTTTCTGCCCGCCGTCATTCCTTCGGCGATAGTAACAAGCAGACACGGATGCCTGATGTTATGGCCTATCCACACAGATCGTTGTTGAGCAACCCTCTTTTGGAGTTGTCTCGTTTCTCCAACTCTGCTCAGTACCACGTTGTTTGACCAGTGGCACTGAAGCACCACATTTTGAAGGCAGCCAGACGCCAATCATTTATGGCATTCTTCTTATATTAGATCGTAGATCTGTTTTTCGAGAAAGCTATTCCTGTGAAGCTGAGGGCCAGCTATTTCTCCACCTCTTCGGTGACCTTCCGGGGAGGCGATGCCCTGGTAGGATTTCATTTGCCGCTATGCATGGGATTCGAGATGCGTCCATCCTGTTGGCATGGTCCTTCCAGAATCTTCTCCTAGCTCTACTCCATCGTATGATGTCCTCGGTCTCACAGGTCCTAATGTCGTAATTGCGAATTCTGTCCCTAAGCGTCTTCCCTGTGATAGCCTTTAAAACCTTCATTTCCGATGTTCGTAGAAGGTTTTTGGTTCTGGTCGTGTCGGTTCTTGTCTCCACCGCATATATATTATGACTGGTCTAACATATGTCTTATAAATTCTGACCTTACTATCCGTTCTTATATATTTGTTATGCCAGATGATATTTTTGAGAAATCCAGAACTAGCGGCTGCTTTATTGGTCTGTTCTCTAACTTCTGAGTATGTTATTCTTATTTGTTTTATTGTTAAAATTATTATGCGCCCATATACCTGGATCACCACATTTCATATTAAGGTCCCTACCGCCCTGCTTCGGATAATCCACCCCTCAGGATACACCACGTATATTTGGAAGCTTACAAATTTAAGAAAATCATAGTCATCTTTATTGGCATAAATTATTTTTGTTTGCAATATAATATATTGAGATATCGATCTCAAAGTTTCCATATTTAATAATGAAATACTCAAACTTTTCGACACTCATGCACCTCTTACACGAGTGAAGCTCAAAGATACATCATGTGCGTGGATCACCGACGATATTAAATATCTCATGGCAAAGAGAGATTAAGCCTTTGCCAAGCATAAGCGGCAGCCGACTGACAACAACTGGAGTAACTATAAGGCGCTACGTAATCGCTGCAACCAGTCTTGTCGCAATGCAAAGCAACGTTACATGCACAACTTCATCGGTCAATCTGCTCCCCGTCGCACTTGGAAATTCTTGCAATCTCTAGGAGTAGGGAGGAGTGGTGACCTTGAGACCCCTAAGATCGATATCAACGAGTTAAATCGTCACTTTGCTTCGCCTCCGTTCCTTCTAAATAAAATTAAAAAAGCCAATACTCTCAATCAACTATGTAGTCAACCTATTCCTACCCACATACCTTTCGCATTTGGAACTATAACTGATACTGAGATTATGAAAATCTTATCTTCCATAACAACCAAATCCTTCGACTCCGATGGCCTCAATATTGAAATGATACGTCTGCTTTTGCCTCCAATTCTGCCCATTATTACACACATTATTAACCACTCACTGACCGTTGGTATCTTTCCATCGGCATGGAAAATCGCACATGTCATACCCCTCCCTAAGATTTCAACACCTACTCAACTAAAAGACTATCGTCCAATCTCGATTTTACCTATATTGTCTAAAGTTACTGAAAGGATAGTATTCAATCAATTCAATGCATGGCTTTGTTCTAATTCTCTCCTTGATCCACTGCAATCTGGTTTCAAAACAGGTCATAGTACCACAACTGTACTAGTTAAGATTACGGATGACATTAGACGTGCTATGAACAATAAACAACTTACAATTCTCACACTACTCGATTTCAGTAGCGCGTTTAATTCCGTTGATTTTGACATTCTTCTTGCTAAGTTGTCCTCGCTAAACATAGCTCAGCCAGTATTGGAGTGGTTCACCAGTTATCTTGGCAACCGTAAACAATGCATTAAGACAGCTAACACTACTTCTGATTATGCCACCTTGCTGTCTGGAGTTCCGCAAGGTGGAGTTTTATCTCCACTGTTATTTTCCGTATTTATTAACTCTATCACTACAAACCTCAGATGTAAATATCATCTTTTTGCAGACGATCTTCAATTATATTTCCATTTTAATATCTCTGATATTAACAATGCAGTCCTTCACATGAATGAAGATCTTAAATTGATCTCTTCTTGGTCATCGGATCATGGTCTTCTTGTTAATCCTACTAAGTCCCAGGCAATTATAATCGGTAGTCCTCGTCTGCTGTCATCTATAAGGAATTTGCAACTCCCACTGCTGTATATCAATAACCAATGCATTCCTTATACCAGGGTTGTAAAAGATCTTGGAATCTTCATCGATGATGACCTTTCGTGGCATGAACAGGTATCGCATGTTAGTAAATCTATTTTCTTTGCCCTACATTCACTTAATAAACTTAAAAATTTCCTTCCATTCCGTTGTAAAATAATTCTTGCTCAATCACTTCTTCTTCCATTGCTTGATTATGCCGATGTATGCTACTTGGATGCAAATGAAGTGCATCTCAATAAACTTGAACGTCTTCAGAATATATGTATCAGATTCATCTTTGGGTTGAAAAAATTTGATCGCATATCACCTTACCGCAATCTTCTTTGTTGGCCCAGGATACGCCAGCGGCGCAATATACACATTTTGTCACTATTGTACAATATTCTCTCGAACCCAAACCTGCCACAGTACCTCAAAAGCAAATTCACTTATTTATCCAGTCATGGACTTCCACTCCGATCTGCTGAATGTATAACACTTTCCATACCTATCCATAATACAGAATTTCTCAGCTCTTCGTTCGAAGTACAATCAGCAAGATTATGGAAAAGCCTTAGTCCGGATATTGCGTCGTCTAACTCACTTAGTATTTTCAAGAAAAAACTAAAGAAGGAATATTTATCCTTGAACACCTGATCCCGATTTCCTCTCCTGTCCTTACAATATCCTTTTTCTTGCTATGAATTATAATTTATTTTTTTGTTTTAATAGTATTTATGTGTTATACGTATTTTCTTTGATTTCTTTTACTCTTTTTTATTTGCTGTTGTACATACACAATGTTGTCATACTTTGTAATCTGGTTGGTTAGAAGAAATTGCCTAATGGCAATAAGCCCGCCAGTGTACAATTATATTTGTTTATATTATGTACATAAAGATGTATAAATAAATAAATAAATATATAAATTTTAAGAAATTTAAAAACATGTACCTAGCTTATAATGTGAACATAATTTTTACCGCAAACATTTATGTATTAAAATATTATACTAAATATACTTAGTATGGCAGTAAACCAATGTATAAAAAACATTGTGTATATGGTATTGTTATCACAATCAACCATCAGTATTATTGATCGATTTCACCCAGTTTTTCTTATCGTTTATCAGTTACATACATACTAGTGCTCTTCCACAATTCATTTATTTATTAAATATTAATCGTCAACAATGTATAAAATAATTGTTGTTAAAAGGTTTATTCGTCACACCATGCGTCACAAAAAATACATCCTTGAGAATATTCATTGTGGCCGAATAATAAATAGTTATAAATTATAAATAGTTGGAAGAAATTGCCATCCGGCAATAAACTCGCCACTTGCGCAGGGTGCAAGGAAGTGTTTATTATTATTATTATTATACTCCTCACTACCAATTCACTCCACAAAATATTCAAATTTTGTATCGAAAATTTTCAACATTTTTATGAAATGAGTTTGTTCAATAATTTTTTAATAAAATATTTAATTATAAATGTGAATATTTCTTCAATGCCATTTTATGAAAGTGATGTGATTTTTTACCAATTTGAAAAGAAAAATATCAAATTTTAAGTTTCCTGAGCTTGGGGTCACTTTGAAATATTTGACAGTTAAAAAAATTAAGAAACACTATTCAGATATCTTTCAAAATCTAATTGGGTCTAAGCGAGTATTAGATATAGAAATTTGGAAAATTTCATAAGAATCGAATGAGTACTTTTGTCTAAAATCGATAATGTAAAATAAAGACGCCGTACATAGCACATAGCACACACACAGATACATTGAAAGTTTCATCACAGATACATTGTGATGAAACTTTCAGAATACAATCCCAGTATGATACTAGTTGATAATCTGCAATAAAAAAATACCCTTGAAAATTGCAAAATCATAACTCCACACTATATCCCCTTGGGTTAGTGAGGAGTAAAAATAAATAATACCTCTCCAATGTGAACAGTGAAAATGTCAGATAAAATCGTTGAAAAGAAATTGAGGGTTGCTAATGGAAAACTAATCAATAGGTCATCAGTTATTACATTTACAATATTTAATATGACTGGTTACATGTAACACATGAGATCCAACTGTCGATAGTGATAGTATTTACAGTTGAAGAATAAGTACCAAACTATAAACCCATAAATACAAATTATTTAATATTTTAAGATATTTGGTTTTCTATACAACACATGTACCTAGGTATGTATGTCAAGATAGGATAGTATGGAGGTCAGTCCTTTGATCCTTCCCAGAATATGAAAACAGCATGATGGTATGTATGTATGTTTGGAGATTAGTATCAACTATTAAGTCTTCTTAGATTATTGTGTGTAGCTATTGCCATACAAATTGTATGAAGCAATGTCGTCACTAAATTCAATTTTTATAAAAATTGTTAAAAAAAAATTGAGATGTGCGAATACAATGTTAATATTTTTTATAGAAAATTAAATTATCTAGTTGGGGTGTTTCGGCTTTTTTCGATATTTAAAAAAAAATGGAACTATAGGCAGTTAACTCATAAATTTATCATAAAAAAAATATTTTTCTTAATAAAAAACGTTTGAAAAATCCTGGAATTTTAAAAAAAAAACGAATTCGAGATTTTATATTTGTCTATGTTTATACCAATTTTCAGCGTTCTATCTTATATGGTTTCTGAGATATATGGAAAAATAAAGTAAAAATTCAAAAGTTGATAACCCCTCACTGAAACAAAAATTCACAATTCTGAGTATAAAAGTTTTGTTGGCTTATAACTTTGTATATATTCTGAAAATTTGGGCTCTGTAAATTCAGCGGATATAATGTCGATTCATTAAAAGAATTGAAATCTCATGAACGAATCGACAGTTGGAAAATCGAATACTATGCAACTAGCCGATGACAGGTCGTAGGCCACGGTGAGTCTACTATTTCCTTTTAATTAGCTCTCTTTTGCAGTTTATGCAATGTTTTAGAGTTATCCGGACTCTTCTTATGTTCTTTGTGAGTTTTACAGGGGGCCGTTTTTAGTCCCCATAAGCAGAATGACCATGAGAGACCGAATAAGAAACGAGAAAATAAGACGCCGGTCAAAGGTCACAGACATTGCAGAAAGAGTGGGAAGGCTAAAATGGCAATGGCCAGATGGACCCCCAGAATTCTGAATTGGAGACCCTATCATAATAGAAGAAGTGTAAGAAGACCACAGAGGAGATGAACTGACGATATTGTTCAACTGGTGGGACATGGGTGGAAGCAGAGTGCCCAGGATAGAGAGAAATGGAAAACCCAGGAAGAGGCCTATATCCAGCAGTGGAGTGCAAGGTGCCAAAAAGAAGAAGAAGAAGAAGAAGCAAAATGGGTAGTGGTGGGGGAAGATCAGACTCAGTCAAAAATTATAAAGAACAATTCACCGCGCGGAAACTATTTTCAGTATCAGCAATCACTTTGACATTTTCTTTTTTGAATTCCCCTTAAGCAGAACGGGTGGTGGCTAGAGAAAAACAGATCGTAGACCCTGTGGGTGTCTGGATTCCTGGTTCTCCTATAAATATATATTCAAAATTAGTCTTTGTTGAGTTACATATTAAGTTTGCCATAGATCTCATAGTTTAGGATATGTATAGAGAAACACAACGAAAATAATAATTGGCACTTTTCACATGATACTCAATGAAAAATGTATGTAAAAAATCATTGCGTTTGACTATTTGCACGAAATTGGTCATTGTCGTTATTAAAATCTATAGTTAAATGATTGACCATGTTTTTTTTATATTTTATACTAATTTAAATTGTAAGATAACGCTGAAAAACTGACAAAGCTTCACTCTGCACAATAACAGAGAAAATCGATATAATTTTAACCAAGAAATTCCAATTTTGACAATAAACATGTTTGTATCGTAAAGTAATTTTAACTAGAAGTATTTGTTTATAACATAAACACGAAACTCGTTGATAAATTGATGTAAAATTTTGCAAAAAAAAATGTAAATAAAAAATACAGCCTTTTCAAAGTTTTACACGTAATAATTTTAAAATTTAAAATTTTACAATTATAAGTTAAAATTTTACACGTAAAAAAATCAGAAAAATGCTCCTAGTTTAATGCAATAAGTATAGCATTATTGTTGAGCATTGATAGCCCAGCGGTAAAGTCGGCCTTCGTGGCACAGTTGGTTAGGTATCTGACTGCTGATCCAAGGATCCCGGGTTCGATTTCCGGTGGAGACACAGTTTTTAAAAATTGTGTTTTCAGTCTGGATCTGTGATACGATAAATATCGTAAGTCTCCAGAATGTGGCAACTGGCTATTGGGTGCGTGTTAAATAATTATTTGACATAGCCAAATTTTTCCTATTCCTATTCATAGTCCTGTCCTTATTTCCTAGCTTGTCCATTGTTTAACTAGTTTTGACTGATCTTATTTTAATTACTTCTTTATCTTTCTTTGTCTTTTTTGTTTTTCTTTTTCGTAAGATCGTAATTTAGTAATAGGTGTTACTATTTTGGTTTTTATATTTAATAATTAAATTCGAATTTATATGTATACTACAGCCATCTATGTGTGAAATTATGAACAACATTCTTATTATACTATGCGAAAAATGCATTTGTCACCTCAGGTATAAGAATTGTTGCTCTGATTATTTACAAAAAAACAATTCTCTCAATAGATGGCGTTACAACAAAAATAAATAAAAATTCCTTATTTTCAAGCGAAAAGAATTTCAGTATTACAATATATAGAACTTTCAAAATTGAATTGATAGGGATCTCATTAAAAAGGCATAATTGGTGAACGTTGCGCAAGCGCATAAAGTGATCACGTAAACCAGCCGATGACAGGTCGTAAGCCCTGTAGGTGCCTTGATTTCCCGGTTCTCCTACAGTAAATATTCCAACTTCGTCTCTATTGAGATAATGAAAAATTTGTTAAAAAATATCTTTGACTCCCGACAGGGAAAAAAATCCAATGTTTGCGCATATGCAATAATAAAAAAAATATTCGATTAATTAATCAAAGTCATTTGAAGATGTAAAAAATGACGAAATTAAATAATAATAATCAACTATTGCACAATATTCTGCGAAGATAGAAAACATTGAACTAAGGAAGGCTATTGCGTATATGTACAACCTATTCCTCTTTTAGTTCAGAATAACTCTACACCTTTTGTCCGTCTTGGTGTTTATTGTCGTACGAAAACCACAAACAATAACCTCATCCTAAAATACCAAAATATTTTGGAGTGAAACGAATTCAAATCTCAATCCATCACCGTCCAAGTTTTGGTATCAGATTCGCTATGTTTTTTCTGCAATTATCCCGTTGTTGACTCGTGATTTCTTATGCTTTGTTAGCTTTGAAAACTTTAGAAAGCCAATCGTATGTAATACAATAATGTCGGTTGACAGTTGAGTGAAAATGGCCGTCCATTTCAAGATTCGATGAGATTTTATCGGAATATATATTTTGTGTGTTATTTTTTTGGCGCCGAGACACGATATGAGTAAAATTGATCAAGTGGAAACGAATACAGAATATGCCCTCTGTTGTTTTTGCAATAACTATCAGGTAAATAATATACTTTTTTTTGTTTGTTTTTTAAAGCTTTTAAATTTCCCCAAAAGATGTCACTTGAGTCGATGTGTTAATTGTAAATTATTTATAGAAAAGAGGTTATCACTACCGCGACTGGCCAACACCATTAATCATACAGGGGGATCAAATGGCAAAATCAATATAAGTAGTCATATACATAAATGTAAAATTAACATTTAAAAAAAAAGTAAAGATATTTCATAACTATACTTGCAACCTAATTGTCGAATGTATTATTTTGTATAAGTCTGTATTAATGTCCAATGTATTAACCTGTATAAGTTTGTATGTATTACAGACTTATACAGGATAGTACTATAACTATACTTACTACAATACTTACTTACTATAATAATAATAATTATTTTTCCAAAATAAAATACATACAGGAACTTCTAGTTGTTGAACATGAATTTATAATTTATGTTGTTTAAAATAAAATAAAATAGTTGTTGGAAAGTAGGTACCATGTTTTTTAGTTCCTCCAATAAATCATTGTCTCTCTAACTAGGAGTAATTCCTGTTTTGAGACAGACAATTTTATCACAATTTTAATAACAAGTCCACTTCAAAGCTACATGATTGTAATATTGAAATTAAAAAATATATTCCTACATCTTATTTTTTCAATATTATTGCAACTACAAATGACAAATTTGTGCATAAAATGTATATTTTTATTTATATTACTTTGAAAAAATGTTTAGTGTAAAACTCCGCTTCGTAACACAAGTGTTACTTAATTCGAAGCGAGAAATTAAGATATTATGTTAATTACTGTATTATTTACTGTTCTGTTTTTATAAGAATTGAAATTTTTAATAAATACATAAAAAATAAATAAAATGAGACATTGCAATGTTCAAAATATTCATAAAAAATATAAATCAAGAACAGAATAATAGGTGCACAACGTGCACAACAATATATTATATGACAATAATTTTAATATGTAACGATCCCACTGAAATTCCGAAATGTAGACCTTGAGCCTACAACCAACAGTAAAGAGATGGCTGAAAGAAAATTCCACTAAAGCGAAGCCTGTGTGTGGGAAACATTATTAAATTCGTTCTTTTTCTTTATGTGCAATGTGCATACCATCGTAGGTATTTTAACAACAAAGTTAATAAATAGTATATTATATTTGTATATATTTTGTACAAAAAGAAAGAAAGAAATAAAAAAATAATTAAATAAATATATAAAAAAAATGTTCGGTCGGAAGAAGTTGCCGGTACAGAATTAGAAATCCAAGAGTTAAAATTATGAATAAATGGGTTTAGATGGGTCGATGGCAGAGCGGTTAGCGCGCTGGGCTAGTAATCCAGTGATCGCGAGTTCGAATCCTGCCTCGATCGATTTCGTTTACCTATAGCACAAGCATTTATTTGCTTATTTTAGGGAACGTAGGAAGATGTGTATGTACTTGTTTAACAAGGATATATTCATTTTATTTAAAAAAAAATCATAAATTAATAATTAAATTATCAATCAATTACTTGATTAATAAATAAATAATTACATATAAAAATATTGTTTGGTTGGAAGAAGTTGCCAGTACGGTATTAGAAATCCAAGAGTGAAATTAACAATTATCTTCGGGATATGTGTCATGAATTATTCTGTACTCTGATACTATCTAGATTATACGGATTTAGACGACCGTTTTGCTAACTTTTTATGTCCAATCTTACACAGCTCACCACCATCTTGATTTAGGATTATATGTAATTTCTAATCTATTTCACTTTACTGGACAACTTTTGGATGTGCCGTTTATTGCCCAGATAACTCTGAAACTTTTCAAGACTTTCAATTGCCACGAAACTATATCGCCGTTGGAATTTTTCTCACGATTAGCACACACGGTGGCTGCTGACCTTTAAATATTATTAATATAAAATAGAACCACACCAAAACTGTTTAGGTACTGTAATAATATCCAAACTACACAACATACTAGACAAGCCAACATACTACAGTCAAAGTATTTAACAATTTACTTCCATTGGAGTTAAAAAAGTCTTAAAACAGAATGTATTTAAAAACGAAATTTAAACCAGTGGGTTGTAGTCAACACTTAACTCTCCACACCATAGTAAGTGTTCAACTTTTCTTCTTGAAAGGTTGACAATCTCTAAATGCATTTTTATGAAGTACCTACATTTTTATTAGATTTTTAAACAAATATATGATTCCCAGAGGACAAAAGTTTTCAAAATACACCATACACACAAAAACATTGTCACGAAACTCATAGTATGCACTTTCTACATGATAACTGATGGGAAATTTTAAGTGAAATTGCATTACTAGCAAGATGCAGGGGCGAGCCTAAAACTTTCGGACTAGGCAAACCCCGAAAAAAAAAATGGGGAAATGTCGAAAATTTTATGATTTTTTTTTAGTATCATTCATTTCAGTGGCCATGAAAAATATTTTTAAAATCACATATCAAAATAATATTTACATTTGTGTAAAGCATCGTATCTACATACGGTTCGATTTTTAATCTTGTAGAATGGTTACAGTAAAATAAATGAAAACATATTTATTTATTTATTTATTTATTTAATATTGCTTCTCGGGCAACTAACAGGTACTATGTCAAATATTAATTTAACACGCACCCAATAACAAGTTGCCACATTCTGGAGACTTACGATATTAATCGTCTCACAGATCCAGACTGAAAACACAATTAAAAACTGTGTCTCCACCGGGAATCGAACCCGGGATCTTTGGCTCAGCAGTCAGATATCTAACCAACTGAGCCACGAAGGCCGACAAACATATTATTAGTTCCTGAATTTTTAACATAATATTCATAGGCAAGCCATGATTTTCGGTTTCTATAATATTCCGCTACTGGCAAGATGAGCACGTATGAGACAGTGTATCAATGTTGATGAGTTGTAATAGTACATAAACAAACAAGTAAAATGTATATATCAGAACTCATTAAATATAAATTTTAGTATGAAATTGTCATTGATTTCTGTAGAAATTGATTTATTAATTTCAATTTATAGATATCTAAAGTTTGAATCTAATCTCAATCAAC
The DNA here is from genome assembly GCA_963576475.1 of Molanna angustata. Lineage (NCBI taxonomy): Eukaryota > Metazoa > Arthropoda > Insecta > Trichoptera > Molannidae > Molanna > Molanna angustata. The sequence goes on from OY754984.1 coordinate 8,979,972, forward strand.
TTCATGAGTAGTCGTGAAAAATAGTTTAAATGGCCCTTACAAGACAAAACGGTCTTCCTAATCATATTTTTAATTTTTTATCTATGCATGAACAATAAATTGTTATACCAGCTTTACCCTACAGTATGCCTACCTACTTAAGTTGTATAAAATGTAGCATCTCTGTTATGAAAAAAATGTAAAATGAACGCATAAAATTCATCGAAAAATAATATAAATGAATCAAATAGATAATGGGCGTAGTCAAAGTCGGAAAAGTCTATTTTCGACGGTGTTCAAATCATATACAAATTTAATATTATCAGATCTAGACTATAAAAATGCTTCTTTATTTATGTAAGCCGGCTTAAAGTTTTTTTTTGCGTTGTAAATTATACAAACCTTTTTATCGTACCTATAATATAAGCTATATTTTTCATACATCCCATCACGCCATGTTCTTGTTATAGGGGTAGGGAGAGAAAACCGAACGCCACGTATTTCTTTCATCGCCTCGTCAATGTTACACGTATTGTCGCGTCCCTATGAGGGTCGCGGGATTGTGACGAAAGGAATAAGGACTGACCTGTCTTCCGTGGCCGGTTTCCAGATGACACTCTCTTCCTCTGCTGTCTTGATGTTCGCCGAGTCTTTTGAACTTCCAGGAACAGCCCGGAAGGTACCAATTCCGATTGCCGTCGGGAAAAACACACGATGCTTCGCAACCGGCGATATGCTCCAAAACTACGCTTCGCTGCGATAATCTACGAGATCATAATCTGTGATTCGGACGCAGACTGATTTCGATACAGCTTTGACATGGTCAGGCCCGGATGGGTGAGGAAAGGAATAAAGTGAGGAAAGGATTTGTTCCAACAGTTCCAACACTGAACACGCATCGTCTCAAGAATGTTCGTCTGGTGTTTAAGGGTTCCTAACATCATTCACATGATCGCACCATCCTTATCTCGGAAGACGCACTTAATTTATTATCTCAAATCTGTAGATTAACTGGATTTATATATTTTTTTTCATTGCAGCGGGATGTGATATTTAATCTTTATTTTCCACAACAAACCAACAGAGAATCGTGATTTTGTAAATGAAATCATATATTTTATATTATTTTTTAACGAGTCTCATATTTTTGCATACTATGAATTTTGTTTTGATTGATTTGTGTCTGTCAAATAAATTATCCAATCTACTTTGTCGGCCTTCGTGGCTCAGTTGGTTAGGTATCTGACTGCTGATCCAAAGGTCCCGGGTTCGATTCCCGGTGGAGACACAGTTTTTAATTGTGTTTTCAGTCTGGATCTGTGAGACGATAAATATCGTAAGTCTCCAGAATGTGGCAACTTATTGGGTGCGTGTTAAATAATTATTTGACATAGTACCTACCTGTAAGTTGCCCGAGAAGCTACATAAAATAAAATAAAATAAAAAATAAAAATAAAGTATTCTAACTGTCAATTTGTTCAAGAGAATTTATTTCTCTTAACAGATCGACCAAGTTTTAAGGCAAGATCCGCGAGATTTTGTATGGCCAGGTCTACATTTTTCATACTTATTCAACTTTTCAACTTCGAAGTCAAAAAACACCAACTTAGAGGCTTCGCATCAAACATGTTATCCGATTGTCGATTTGTTCATGAGAATTTATTTCTTTTAACAAATCGACAAAGTTTCAAGCCATGATCCGCGAAGTATTGTATGACAAGGTTTATATTTAACATGGTTTTTCAACCTTGAAGTAAAAAAACACTAACTTAGAGGCTTCGCAGCATATATGTTTGTATGTTATATACTATACGGATGAATTACAGAGTAGAATATTTAGTGTCTGTGTGTGTCCTTTATAACTTTTGATCCGCTTAATGCACAGGGCCTAAAATTTCATGAAATATAGCAAAATTTAAACCTACAAAATTTCTATACTCAGAATTTAGATTTTTTGTACCAGTCCAGGGGTTACCAATTTTTTTTGTCGTCCATTGGCTCAATCACGAGATCGTCATTATTACAAAACTAATTGTCTGTACCATTTTGCACGTTATGTTAGTTGATTCAAACTATCACGGCATAACCCACAATGTGGTGTAACCAGTGACAGGTGTACGAGTATGCATTACCTTATAAGAGGAAGCACAACACGTGTTTATCCTCACACACCAGTCTCGTTCCACCTGAAAGGGCACAACATTCTGAATGAGTGGTGACCTCGTTGCCGGACTATGAGGTTTAATTTTGCCTGTTGTATTTTCGATTACCTGGCATTGACTGGACCCTGAAACAATGCTAGTAAAAAAGAGAGAAACCACTATTCTAAGCCGGTGCCTCGCAGTCTTATAGTTTTGTCTCCTCGCAGTCTTATAAAGTTACGGGTGTGCTTTGTCATCTATGCATTTTTTGCACCGATTCTAATTTTTTTTTTTCTTTCGTAATTTCCAGGCGATGTCCTCGTACGAGGCGCGGGGGGTCTCGGTCGGCGGCGGGTCCGGTGGCGGTGGCGGTTGCGACGCGCTGGTTGACGCGCTGTCGCAGCGGTTGCGCGACGCGGAGACCCGCCGCTCCGAGTGCGAGAGGGCGCACCGAGATGCACTGGCGCAGCTACGTTCTGCGCAGGCGCGACCCGGTGAGCCCACGGAACACCTGCACTCCAGGGTCAGAGAGCTCGACAAGAAGGTATTTATTTAATATTTTTTTAATTCGTGACTCAGTGTTGTTCTTCGTGGCTCAACTGGTTAGATATCTGATTCCCGAGCGCAGGATCCTGAGTTTGATTACCGGTGGAGACACAGTTTTTAACTGTGCATAGTTTTAAGTTTAAGTTTATAACTATCATTCATTCCAGCCATCACGGCATTCATATCAATGCCAGCAAAGTTAAAAATAGAAGTGTACCAGACAATTGACAGACCGGCACTCCTCTATGGCTCCAAATGCTGGACAATTTATAACTCCTACTCTAGGCAAAAGGAAACTGCTGATATGCGGATGCTAAGATGGGCAACTGAGTGTCTTTACTGGACAAAATAAAAGTTCACGGATTCGTGGAAGCCTGGGCGTTACTGATATGCATTGTAAGATAGAGGATAGACAGTTGAGATGGTTCGGGCACGTCGAACGCAGACCGCCAGAATACATGATAAACCAAGTAATCTCCATGGATTTTCCTCGAATTTCATCCAGAGGAAGACCAGAAATTTCCTAGATTGTGCAAATACGAGACCAACTGCAGAGTCTTGACCTGGGCGACAGTACAGAAGTGCCTGTAGTTTAAGGACGAGGAGAGCTGATTCCAATATTCGGCACAGACAAATAGTTGGGAGAAGAAGAAGAAGAATAGATGGGTCGATGGCAGAGCGGTTAACGCGCTGGGCTAGTAATTCAGTGGTCGCGAGTTCGAATCCTGCCTCGACCAATTTCGTTCACCTATAGCACAAGCATTTATGCTTAGTTTAGGGAATGTAGGAAGACGTATATGTACTTGTTTAACAAGGACATATTCATTTATTTGTTAAACAAAAAAATGTAAATGTATTATAAACTGTTGGTTCTGTATATCAATAAAATATCTTATTATTAACCATTCATGGAAAGTTTGCTAGTTTAATTGATTATTTTTTTTTCCATTAAATATAGTTTCAAAACTGTATGTTATTAAGAACTTAATTCGGAGATGGTAAAGTAGCCTCAAAACCAGTTTATATGATAAGTCATAGAATATCCCAAAATGACAAGTCATAGAATACCCCAAAATGACAACTCATAGAATATCCCAATATGACAGGTCATAGAATATCCCAATATGACAAGTCATAGAATATCCCAATTCTGAAATACCACATGGCTCATATACTAGACCCTTTTGTACGCAACGATATAATTGAAAATATAACATTATTCCTGCTGATTAATGGCGATATATTTTTTGTGTTAAGGCTGCTCTTGAGACCGTGCGATGCGAAGAACTCCAGCTGGAGCTAGCGGCCGCCGTGAGGAGGAGCGGCAGAGGAGACCACCCCCCGCCCATCTCTTCAGCGACCTCCGCCCCGACCTCCTCCTCATCATGGCAGCCAGCGAGACCTCCGGCCCCCGCCACTGAGATAGAGAGGATCATGGCCAAGATCGAACAGGACAACAGGATATTGGCAGAGCTCGAGCACACTAGATCCACGACGCACGGTAAAAACGAATATTCTTTAAGTCTACAATTTCGTAATCCCGCTTGTCATAACAACCATCCTCAAAATACGAACAGAATGTAGTAAATTGACTGGTCGGTCGGTAATGAAGATATCTACTCGGTTTAGCTGCGGACACAAATGGCTAAATAATGCAGTTATTTTTTTTCTATATTCTTGTTTTATTTTTTATTTATAAGATACATTGTAAAAACATTATTCTTTATAGCAATAATTGTTGAAAACATTACACGCTTAGTGTTACATGTTTAAAAGAACCTTTTAAGGTTTTTAACTGAATTCATATTTTGTTGTCACTTCTGACCCGGCACATGTCATATTAATATTCACATTTTTTTCTGTTTATACTAATTGTTTTTGCTTTTTTCAATATTTTGTAGAATTGATTTTTTTTGTGTATTTGTAACATTCATTTTACATTTTTTATACTCTTGTTTACCTACTCTTCTTTTACAACTTGTGAAAATATGAAAATTACAGCTGAATAAAGATACTCAACTGTGTAAAATAACAGTCCCAGAACAGGATTTTGCCTAGTGGGGCGTTATTATTTAGTTTGTATATGTTATATTTGTTTTGTGTAATAACATGTAATATACCCAAATAGAATATATGTATATATTCCAACTGTCGATTTGTTCAGGAGAACTTTGTTCTCTTAACATATCGACAATGTTTGTGTGTGTGTGTGTGTGTGTGTGTGTGTGTGTGTGTGTCCTTATAACTTTTGATCCGCTCAGTTTACAGAGCCCAAAATTTCAAAACATATAAACACTTATAAGCCTACAAAAATTTTATACTCGACACTTGACAAGAAAAACTCAATAGTAACCCCAAATTTATATTCAACATCGAGTGTCGTGTGGACAACGAGTTCTATTTCGCTGTCGTGTAAATAGGATGTAAAAGGTACGCCGATGTCGATACAAAAAATTGCTCACACTGTGAACGCTATCGACACTACGTAGTGTTGATATTTGTATCGCTTGTCAGTGTCGTTATGTAGCTCGACCTTTACGCTATTTATTTGCGATCTCTCAACAAATCTTCTCGACATTGTACATAATAAAGCAGATTCACACATACTTTGTCAAATTGACGTGCAATATGTTTCATTATTTTTTCTAAGAACAAGTCAAGACGGTATTCGAACTCATGTCCTCTAGATTACTAGACCAACGTTCTAACACCGACCTATCTGGATTTGACCCACATAGCTCATATTTATACTAATAAAATATAAAATGATAGAATTATCTCTAATTATCTCTTTGGGAAAATCGCGAAAACCAACTTTGTTTATTAATACAGACATCAGTTTCGAGTTTACTTAACCAAATAAATTTATCTCAGACAAACTTTCCGCATAAATTAACAATTTCGAAATACAACAAACATGCAACGCCATATTATCATTATCTGAGCGGTTCATCATTTGAAAATTTGATTTAGTATCAACTCCCAGAAATAAAAATACAACTTATCAACTTTTCTGGGTAAAAAAAAGTTTGATGCGAATTTGGATATTATAAGTTTGAATTTTTGTTTCAGTAGTTCCGCCGAGTGGATCGAGTCACGCTCTGGGAGACTATCATTCGTCTCCCATATCCTCGCCCCTGCCCTCGCACGTCACCAACCACGCCCCGATCTCGCAAAGTTCCACAATGCCGACCCTCTCGACGATGCACGGCTCGTCACAACCCTACAGCCTACCCAACTCCACATCTGTCAACTACTCCATTAGCCACAATCCGACCAGCGCCTACTCGAACCCAGTCAGCAGCTTTGCCACGGGAAGCTACGTCTCTTCCGGCCAACACCAAGTCACCTTCGCCAACCCAGTCACAGCCACCCTTTCGAACAACATAGGACAGATATCCAGCACGCTGTCGGGCATGCAAAGCACAATACCCGGTCTCTCGTCCGGGCTATCTAACAACGTCTCGGGGATGGGCCTGTCGAGCGGACTCCAAAGCCAGCTGACCAACAACCTCTCCGGGGGCAGCGCACTGACCGGAGTCCTTAGCAATGTCCAAAACACGCTCTCCAGTGGACTGACCAGTACCCTCACTGGAATGCCTAACTCATTAACGGGCGGAATCGGCAGCAATTTGACGAATCCCCTCTCCGGATTGACGAACACGAACCTGTCAGGTCTCAGTTCGAACTTAAACTATGGCCAAGGGACGTATACGAACCCTCTGATGAGCGGAGGTCTGAGCGGCAGCAACGCGATGAACATAAAGCTGAAGCCTTTGGAGGAGATGGAGTTAGGCGCTGGCAGGTACGCGGGAAGAGCCGCCACGCCCGTCACACCTCACCACCAGCAGTCCTGGGGTTTAGATACGATTAGTGGACAATACGGATTAGATGGAATTGGTGCTCTCAACCCGGGATTTGTGCATTCGCAGAACAGACCGCTCTCTAGAATTATGCCAAATGTTCCTGGTGGCCTTGACATGGACGGTAAGAAAAATCTTGTATATTTTTCGTATTTCGAAAAGCTTTTTACAGTATTTCACATTATAGACTTGTAAAGAAAATGAAAGACATGGGTATATATGGAATAGTAATAGAATTTTTCTAAATTTACTTGCATAAATAAAATAATTAGCAATTAAAGAGACACAAATTTTGGAATACCACAAGGAACTGTTCTGGGACCCATACTGTTTATAATATTTTTAATTAAATATTCTTAATAAAACTTCATAGTCAAATAATCTCCTATGCATATGATATTCCCCTTATAGCGAGCGCAAAAAGTTGGAAGGAATTAGAAGCTAAAATAAATACTGATACAAATTAAACAGTAAATAAACATAAGTCCTTCCATTATTAATAAACACAAGGAATAAACCAAACAATTTCAACATAATTCATCTACGTGTACATCTGATTGCTCTGATTTATAGTGGAACAAGTAAAATACTAAAATACCTAGGAATTATGATTGATAAAAATTTAAAATTGTCAGATCACGTCCCTCTCCATAAATTTTACACCTCTTTTAAAGAATTCATTGACTTGACTATCAATAATATTTTTGGTTAGAGTTTTTATTTGTCCGTCGGTAATATTGTTAGTGATTACAATTCACAATTTATTTTACATTTTGATTTTCCAAACATTATCTTTGGTTTTTAACTGTTCAGTTTCACTGTATTGTGCTTATCTTCCGATGGCTCTACAGTTTATTTCGAGCCTTGGCGTCCATCAATAGTCGCCTCCAACTCCTGCTACATTCTGCCACACATCCATTCGGATGTCTTTTTATCGACTAACGATTATAGATTTGTAATTTGTATATTTTCAGGACGAGGGGGTCATTATTTAAACGGTGGTGCCGAGGGTCAAGTAGACATGTTGGATATACCGGGAAAAGGAAGATGCTGTGTTTACATCGCGAGATTTAACTACGACCCACCTGAGTAAGTATATTTATACCATCAATTATTGTCGTTTAATATATGAAATTTTATAAAAAATAATAATGGATGTATATGTTGATAGTTTCTAAACTGCACCAGTCTTACTTTACTTTTCGAATGGCTAGGCTCTTCTTCACCCAGAAAAGGCTGCGTCAATGGAGCTCGTTAGAGCCTTAAATTCAAACCCCGCAGCCAATCCAATGCCTCTTGCTTTGCCCCATGGATGTCCCCAGCTCTCCTGGATACCTGTGCAGTGGGCACTCTTCAACAATGTGGCGGATCGTTTGGAGCTCTGCGCCACAGTCACACCCCCGGCGATTCTCTCTTTCCCCATTTCCATAAAAGATGGTTGCAACACCCCATGCCTGTTCTTATTCTGTTGAGCTGCATCCAGGATCTGCGAGGGAGGTCGAAACCAGGGACACTGATGGTGGGGTCCCGGACCAGATTATTGTTGCTCACTTCTGAGTCCGTCCATAGAGCCCTCCACTCATTCTCAGTGTTGTAGCTTTCCTCCTCCACTCCCCAAATTGGTCTTCGGGACTTGAGTCTCACTCTTGGTGGATGTGTGATATAAGTGTGTACTGGGAGTCCTGGATTGTTTTTTATCTTTTTGATTTCCTTTACAGTAGCCTGATTTCTCCTGATGGGGGGTGGGGCGATATTCGATAGTACGTGAAGCCACGGTACCGGGGTAGAATTTACCTTACCTTACCCGTTATGGTTCTCATTGATTGGTTCAGCTCGGCATCTAGACGTCCACAGTGCGAACTCCTCGCCCACACTAGGGAACAATATTCTGCCGTGCTGTAGACCAGCAGGCTAAGTCTGTAAGTAGATCTCGACCGATAAATGACGAGATTAACTATTCGTCGATGTCGATTAGTCGATATTTTGACAGTTTTGGTAGTCACTAAGCAGACAACTCGTCGAATCGTTCTCGCTCACTTATTTGACGGCGAGATTGGGTCGACGTCGAGTCGAGTGACAACATCTAACGCCGCCATGTTGAATTGAATGTCATTTTTTAAGCAAACAATGCCGAATTTCATATTTATTTTGAGAATAATTATATAAACGGATTAAACAACGCCGTTTAAGAGATTCTTCAAACCCCTTAAATATTCCACGTAATTCTTTTATCGCTAATTACCGCGTAACAAAAGTTTTATATGGTTACATATTTATTGGAAATATGCGTCTGTAAATGTTTTCCGTAGGTATAGATTTGAAATAATTTTTGATTTTGAGAAAGTATTCTTGTAAGCTATTTTATCACTTATGTATTTTAACACCTAACAAAAGAAAATTCGGCGTAGTTTTTAGTAAAAACATAATACGCTGCTGTCATCACACTGGATAAATTGATCGAAATATAATTAAAAATAATTTTTAAAATTACTCTCAAAACATTCAATAAACACAAAAGAAACTTAATTTAATCGTATTATAACTTGCTTTCGTGCTTAAAAATATGACCATATTATATTTATTTAACAAATTTATGTAAAGAAATTTGACATTTATTCAAATCACGGGGAAAATATTGTGTATTGCCATAAATGATAATTCAAAAATGTACCGCAAGCCAGCCTAACGGCGACGAATACTAATAAGTGCATTTACGAACTCGACAGCGCTTAGTGACTACGAATTGTCGTCACGGGCGTGAACATGACGAGAAGAGCGGCGATACGTTGTCGGATCTCGACTTTTTTACTGACTTGGCCTGCAGGGCCATTACTGATGTCCTCAATGTTTCAGCACTGCTACCCCATGTTATTGTGCACCAGTCTTATTCCTAATTACGAAAAAGAATGCTAACAAAAATCGTAGTATTTTGTATTCTTATTTTTTTTTTAATTTTATTTATTTGGTTTATTTGGGACAATAACAGCATTATTAACTTATATGAACATAAAACAATGAGTAATAAATCAAGGCCAAAAAAACTGCTCACAAAGTACGTATTTACAGTTGATTCTGAAAAAAAATTAATATTATATATTAAAAACTAATTAAAAAAATATATATGAGTAAAAAAAATATATGAAAACAGCAACAATGATAATGAGGAGATGGGGGAGAAACTGTTGGAATAGAAATAGAAAAGTGGAGGAATGTGAGAGGTAGAGCAACTGGTGGTATGTCACAACACCTTTCGTCATTATGATATCCACAGGCGGTTTCTTAGTGTGTGCATAAGTGCACTGCACTGCTTACTAAAATAAAAAAGAAATATCCCTAGAAATTTATCAAAACACTTGTAAACATACATTTCAATAATAATATGTATGTAGTAAATTTCCTATAGGTACATGGTGAATGCGCGGTGTAGTCGTGAGTCGTGAGTATACTGTAGTACGAAATATATTTCGCGCATGCGCATTAAGGATTATGTGCACTTTCAATAATGCCCGTAAATAAATGTGAGACCTCATACAAATTCTATATTTTGTTCAAAATCGTCGGTGTTATAATGCCTCATTGGTCTACATATGCGTTAGAAAGAGATGTAATCATTCAGTTGTCGTGCACTGCCCGATCTGCCCCGCACATGCGCATTGAAGACATATTCTGTCCATAATAAGAGTTACCAAAAACATGCGTAAAAACGACCTTTTAGATTTGATTAGTAAAGATTATTTTACATTTACTGACGTATAATGTTATACAACGTATAATGTTATACAAATACAACAACATTCAAGTTTGACTGTTTGACCGGTTGTCCACACAGAACACAAAGTGTCATTCATCGATTTATCTGTTTTTTAAACAAAACATCTTTCTAGAGTGAATAAAGATATGAAATAATATCGACTGAATGGCGTGTTCTTTATTCTCGTGGTATTTTTTCAACGTCGATGGAGTGATAACAATTTAAAAACTATTTGAAATACCTACGATCCAGTCTTATAGTAAATTATCATACAATTATTTGTACAATCTCAATGACAACTGAGGAGTGCCATCGGTGATTTTCTACGCATTTTTTCTAAAATTTTTGAGGATAATACATTATTATATTCTTATTATAACAGAAGACTGTCTCATTGCTTTATCAATGGTGTCCAAAAACAAATCCATATTTAAAACAATCGTGTAATCGAAGTGTTTATACAAATGAAAGTGTCGAAAGTTTTTTTTTTTAATTTGCATCTAGATATACCCAGTGTGAGTACCTACCTAGCATTTAATGAAACTTTAATTTATAAGAAATATCCATTTTTATACTAATGTTATTAACAAATGTTTTTATATATTTTTTTATTGTGATGTATTTGGCCAAACGATATGAAAATCTTAATTAAAATTAACTTATAAAATCTTACTGTAGTAATTTATTTGTAATACAAAAATTTTGAATTTCTCGCTTGTGTATTTAATTTTTATTAATCCCTTTGTACAAAATATATATGCAAATTTATTACACACTCGTAGGCTTATTGCCATTAGGCAATTCATTCCAATCAACTTATAGAGTTATATAAAGGATCGGGTTATATTTCCAGATGAGGTATAGTTTTAATTGTGTTTTCAGTCTAGCTCTATGAGACGATAAATATCTATCCAGAAAGTGTCAATTTGTTATTGGGTACGTGTTAAATTAATATTTGAATAAGTAAATTTAAATTGCTTGAGAAAAAAAATACAATCGACTATTTTATGATAACATATACTATATACACATAGATTGGACTTTTTTCCTACTAGTAATCAAATAAATTTGTCAAAAAATAATAAATACTTCCTTGCATCCTGCATAAGTGACGAATTAAGTGGCATTTGGCAATTCTTCCAACTTAACAGTGTTTAAAACCCACAGAAGCAAGAATTGCGTAAGAAATATAAAGATGAATGTAGGTACATATTATTATGTTTATGTAAATATGCACCGCCTATAATTTCAATCACGAGCCGCCTCTGATGATATCCGTTCGCTCTCGCACCTGACCCTCTCTCGGAATTGATTATAAGAAAGGAAAAATATGTCTATATCACTAAAACTTTCATTATATTGTCGACAAATTCGAAGGATAGTTGAACAATTCAGATAGTTCGTTCTACAAAGTGGAACGTGAAACAATTCGGGCCGTCTGGTAGTTCTCTGAGTGGTATAAAGCTTATTAGTTCAGAAAAGTCAAAAAAATTGTTCATTTCCTTATATGTATAAGAGAGATTGATCGGCCATAATGCGTAGATTAACTAGTGTGTCAAATTTATGAAATTGAGTTGATTTATGATATGACCGTAAGTTTTAATCCCTCTATTGGTATGTTCTTGATAGTGCAGAACAGGGTGCATAGACAACGTCTCATTCAGCACAAGAAAAGAAACAAGAAAATATAACTCAATGAAGTGACAGTTGTCACGTGTCAGGCAACTGTCACTTCCATATGTCTCCTCCACTCCCGTCAATCCGTTGCCTTATTCGTTTCTTTGGTTCATTATGGTGCAGTATAATCTGAAAAACTCACTAATATAATTTTAAAAAATATCAAATTGCATTATAAAAGACCTCAGATAAATGAACATCTTATATTATTGATGACCGATTTGGAAGAGAAGGGAGGCTCTTAGTTAATTTCGGGCACCACTCTATAAATACAACTTTTGCCGAGAACTGTGATTTCACATGGTGCTCGGTTTTCTCTGCCTGCTCCAATAACAGGGGTATGATGAGATCGTGACGGTATGAAAGGGTGTGTTTAAGTATGCCCTTCAGATTTTGGGCATTGTTTTTTTTGTTTGTGCATTAAAATAGTGTTTTTTTCTATAGGGTACTCCCTTGAACTTTACATCGATGTTCACTCGAGGAACTTCCTTTGAACCCATTAGGCATGCGGACGTTGTAGCCACGAAGAGAAACTTTTGGGACTTTGAAGACTTTAATATCATTTAATGATTCGGCGGATATTTTGTGGTAGTTAATATAAACCATTTTTGAATTATAAATTTGCTATAAACCACTTGTTTTTTGAGTCACTTCGCGACATGTTTCGGAAGCGCTGTCCTTCCATCGACCGGCGTGTCAAGACTAACATGTGACTGTAATGAACACTACATAGGACAGACATCACGTAACCTAAATATAAGAATTAACAAACACAGAAGATGCTTAAACAACAATAATTTCTCAGAATTTGCTAACCACATTATCCAAACTAATCACTCATTCAATAACCACAAACTAAAACTATTGCACGAAACACAGAATAAAGGATACCGACTTAACAACTACGAAACGCTCGAAATACATAAACACATAAATTCCGGCATAAAACTTATAAATAACCATACCTCTTCTCCAATACTTAATATATTCCCCATCAAAAACAAAAACACTTCACAATACTTCCCTCCCCCCACTAACCCAACCAACCCTCAACCGCCAACCCCCTCGCTTCACAGACAGATACACACAAATTCAACATGTTAGTCTCGACACGCCGGTCGATGGAAGGACAGCGCTTCCGAAACATATCGCGAAGTGACTCAAAAAACAAGTGGTTTATAGCAAATTTATAATTCAAAAATGCTTTGAAGACTTGTTTATCAAAAATACGGTACGCTCTTGTCTTCATTTGTGAACGGTGTCGACACTATGGTTTTCTTGTAATCAGCTCTCTTTGGCACTGTAAGTGCAGTGTCTGCAGGGTTTATAGTTCTTTAAGAGTTTTAAAAGGGCCGTTATTAATAACCCCATAAGCAGAAAGGATTAGGGAAGAATTCCGTCGTTACTAACTGATTCTATTTTTATTATTTTAATTATACGCGAATCGTATATAATGAACCTCGAACATGATATTATCTTTATTGGAAAATTAAGATCGATACAACGAGTATTGGCCATAGGAAATAAAAAAGTGTTAATGTCAATGTTCAACGACCATAATTTCCATTTTATGACCCATTTTTTATGGCGTTTGACCGGTCGTTCAATTCACTTTTCCTCTATCGATCTGTTCTGGCAACACTCGCCCTCAACTGGTTCCGAATCAGGGTTAAAACTACCCCCTCAATCCCCCCCCATGACTCGTATAATTAAAAAACAATTATTTTTCCGCTAGATTACACTCTATAAATCAAAAATTCACTGGAAATAATACGTACTTATTGAATTTTTATATTTTTTGTTATTCCGCTGAAATGAGGACAGGCCACATTAAATTATCGAGTTGTTCAAGATATTAAGAATTTAAGAAAAAAATATTCTATTTTAAACCAACATTTAAAGTATTATCAATCTCGCCTATTACTGATTCTATAAAGTTGAGGTTTGACAACAGACTGCGCAGTGCTCAAAATTTTTTTTTGCTTGGTTGGTATATGTGCAAACCGCCCCCCTTCCCGACGAAAATTGTCAAGTTTTTTACCATCGTTCAATCTGTCAAATATATAAATAATTACTAGCTGTTTTAAGTAGTTTAATACAAATGTGACTGGTATAGGTAATGTTTGGAATTATTTCAGCTGTCGTGCGGATACAGACGGATAAAGAATTTTTTCTTTATAACAATTTAATACTCCCTCCAGCAATTGCTTAATATTGTACCAACAAAAAAAGATCTTTAATAAGGTTAATAACACAATTTGTAATTTAATATTCCTTTGTTAATACTATTATAAACTGTTGGTTCTAAATCAATAAAATAAATAAATAAATCTGATTCGCCTAATTTATTCAGAACATAATATGACTTATCAGACCGTGACAAAATATCAGCGTGATAATACGAATCTCCAGCCAAAACTCAATAGTGACGTCACAGGCACACAGAATACGCGTGTAGACACGAGGTCTGGACCAATCTTGGACGAATTCCAAGACTAGACTTGTATTACTTATACATTTTTTCAACGAATTGATTCTCCGTTTTTTTTTAACATTGGGTAATGGGCTTCCATAGTCTACATTTTTTTTTCTCCGTCTGCTATCAGCTGTTGTGCTACATACGAACGATTCATTAGATCTAGGCCATTTCAGAAATCTATGTTTTATTACGCATCGTCCTTGGATTCTTGTTCTTACTTCTAATGGGCAAAAAAATATTCATTTTAAATTTGGCCTCGCTAATATTTTTACATGTCATATCCTTGGCCATTTTCCACATCAACGAAGATTTGGAGCAAAATTTAGAATAAAATAAGATATTTTTGTCAAAAATATAAATACGCACATCAAGAGATTTCAGCGATAGGTCAAATTTAAGGAAAACACAGCAATTATCTATCTTTGGTTTGCTTTAAAAACATAAAGGAAGTTTAAAATAGTTGAGTGTTTAAAAATGTAAAGATATTAATACGATGATCGTATTCTCATCAAATATAATAATCAATTAAGAGTTGATTATATATACCTAAGTAAAACTTAGACAAATTAATGGTTGTTTTGCATTGTCAATTTTACTGAAACATAATCGATTTTATACGTAGTCTCTATAATTTCATCTTGTATCGTCTCTATCAAAACATTATATATTTTATCATCTCTATAATTTCATCTATCAAAACATTAAATATTTTATCGTCTTTATAATTTCTTTTATCAAAACATTCAAAATATTTTCATGCTTTAAAAAAATCGTTTTTTTTATATTTTTGAAGAACAACTTCAATAGAAATCGGCTTTGTATAAATCAGTTCAGAGATTGTCAACATTTGAGTATGATTTATAAACTTATTTGATTTTACCCAATTTTTTTCTTATTTTAATATTTGTTTGAATGAAATATAATATAAATTTGTTCATTGCATAACAAGGCAGTAAAGTTTCCATGTGTGTGATTCAAAATTGTAATTAGGTATAAATTAAATAGATATTTTGTGTTTTTGTAATTATTATACCATTGGAAATAAAATATTCATTCGTTCATCCATTCACGTAAATATAAAAAAAATACTTGCATCAAACATTTCTTGTCGCGACTCATTGCGCATGCGTCATGATTAAAACGTCGGACCAATCAAATTGAGAGACTACACTGTCAGGTTAAGCAACTGCTTGAAGATATTTATATCAATCAAAGTTATCTATGATAGAAGTCTTACTGAAGCTACGGCTTTAAGCCATCTCGGAGAATAACCTATTATCGTGTCGAATGTGACCTAGTTTTGAATGAGTTCATAATATTATTAGTTTTGCTTGCAATACCCCGGTCCCCGCACTTCCTTCATGCACTCTTCTTCTTATTCTCAGCCATTTATCCACTGCTCCTTCAACTTTTGCCACCCTCTCTGTCTTGGATGTCCCTGAACCACTTTTTTTCCGCGTCTTTTATTATATCGTCAGCCCATCATCTTTTCTGCGGTCGTCCTACTCCTGTTTTGTCTCCCCTATGTCCCCATTTTAGAATTCGTGGTGCTCATCGGCTTCCTTATTAACTTCCTGTTTTGCCACACTCTATCCACACAATGTTATATAATTATAGGTATTATAAATAATATAATTACATTATATTGAGTTTGATTTTTGCCTCCGATGATGCCGGCTGTGTTAGTAAAAAGTGCTTAAACTCATTAAATTCAATCTCGTATGTGGATTAAAACTGTATCGGTCTTACTTATAAGATTCGTTAAAAGCTTACTATACGCGCAATTAGATTAACACGACTAAAATAGTTAGTAATATGTGACTAACTAGTTCACCGAATTGCTTACGAACACCCTCATTTATTTTTTACATGTAGTCACATTGGCTTCCCACATGTCAAAATATAGATAAATTTATCTAATATTTGGATAGCTGACATCGAAAAATGAAAAAAAAACACCGCGTTGTGCCGTGTTGAGTCATTGAAAAACGTTATAAGTATTAAATTTTTCTGTCAATCTCAAATATGCGTTGGATCATATAATGTGAAAGATCCGCCATTTTGAAATATTTGGTATGACGCGTTAGTCAAGCGTTAAACAACTCTCAACCCGTCCTTACTTGGCGTCTACTAAATACAGGTGTATTAAAGATAGTCAAGGTTTATAAGTAAACTTTTTCGTTAATAACGCTCTAATAATAATAATAATAAAAAGATAGATAGTTTACTTTAATAAATAAGACGGTTTGTTTTTATTTATTTTTATAAATAATCCATAAACTTAATACTATCTGTCCGTGTCCTTGGACGTTCCGTTGCCAGTGAAATAATTTTACCCATAATAATTATCGCTTTTAAAAAGTACAAAATTATGGTTTAAAATATAATTTAACATCAATTTACAAAATTAATATTCTAAAAGGAATTTTTAACGTCAACAATATCAATCGTTATTAATAAATCTGCGGAATATTTATTTTGAATACTGGTAATATTGCTTTCTACATGTCATAATATGTCACCGTACCGTAAAGTGAGGTTATTTTCGTTTGAAAGATATATTATAAATACTCTTATCTCTTCATTTTGGAGGTAAACTATGATTAGGGCAGAAAACGGGGTTGGGGCGCAACGCGGTCAGGGGCGGAACCCCTAGTTTAATTTATTATTATTTTACCCCGTTGAGATTTTTTTCTGATAATATGAAATAGTAATGCTTACTTTAACATAAAAAAACCTGTAAGTCCCATTGAAATAATGATTGGATTAGTTATATTGAACAAAATACTCCTCGTAGAGTTTGGAACCAACTAGTGTCATTTATTACGATACGAACTATGAAAAGTACAGAAGTTTGGGGGCATTATCTTTATTACTAGTTGCATGTAACACATGATATCCAACTTTCGATGGCGATTGTATGCATAATTGAAAAATACGTACCAAACTATATACACTAATTAATAAATATTTTAAGATATTTTGTTTTTTTTTACAAAACATGTAGGTATATATGTCAAGATGGGAAAGTATGGAGGTCAGTCTTTTTTTTTTCTTACCCAGAATATGAAAACAGCGTGATGTATGTTTATTGAGTAAGATATTGTGTAGTGTTAGA
The DNA here is from genome assembly GCA_963576475.1 of Molanna angustata. Classification (NCBI taxonomy): domain Eukaryota; kingdom Metazoa; phylum Arthropoda; class Insecta; order Trichoptera; family Molannidae; genus Molanna; species Molanna angustata. Next base: position 8,997,526 of record OY754984.1, read on the forward strand.
TACTTACAAATTGTATGAAACAATGTCGTCACTTAATTAAATTTTTATCAAAATTATTCAAAATATGGAAAAATAAAGTGAAAATTCAAAAATTGATAACCCCTGACTGAAACAAAAATTCAAAATTTTGATTATAAAACTTTTGTAGGCCTATAACTTTCTATATATTCTGAAATTTAGGCTCTGTTGCATTGAGCGGATCAAAAGTTATGAGGGGGGGACAGATATACTAAATGCTCTGCTTCAAATTCTGAGTAAATCCATATATGAAACATATATGCTGCGAAGTCTCTAAGTTGGAGCATTGAGGCTATGTGCATTGAGCGGATCAAAAGTTATGAGGGGGGGGGGACACAGACACACTAAATGCTCTGCTCCGAATTCTGAGTAAATCCATATTATATGGAACATATATGCTGCGAAGTCTCTAAGTTGGTGTTTTTTTACCTCAAAGTAGGAAAAACCGTGAAAAATATAGACCCTGCATACAAATCTCGCGTATCTTGACTTAAAACTTCGTCGATGTGTTAAAAGAATAAAATTTTCTTGAACAAATCGACAGTTAGATAACTATTTGATTTAATCTACGAGACTCATTGAAATAATGATAAATATAGTTATATTGAACGAATTATTGGTCATAAAGATCATAGCAAGCTAGTTACAATGCTATAGCAAACAATGTGTCATTTATATAAACACGATAAATCTTCAATATCTAAAGTAATAAAACAATGATTTTGTTAGTGTGTGTATGTTTTTCTCACGCCTTCTGAAAAACCAAGAGCATCTAAAAATCCAATTTTTGTGCGAACATGTACCAGTATACCTGATGCAGTGTCACGCTAAAAATAATGCGATATAAATGCTGAATTTTAAAAATATTTCAATAATAATTTGTTTCATACAAAATTTTCCAAGTCATATCTGTCAAAAAAGTGTACATTTTGCACGCAAATATCTGTTAGTTTAAAAGTTAGAAGTACGTTTTTACACGAAAAAAATATATTTTCAAGTTTATCTTAGCTTTTAAGTGAAAAACATGTTCAATATTTTGTCTAATTATAATGTTTAACTTATTTTTAAAGTAAGCGTTTTGTACAAATGTACATATAACCCCGCCATTTTAATATCTTTTCATACGATATTTAATTTTCCTACCGAATGAATATGTTCTTTAAAATAATATACCTTTGAAATAAATGTGATTATGAAATAATAAAATGAAACACAAGACTTTATAGCAAGTTTTAAGGCATATATTGTAAAAGTCTGTTAATTATTAGTAAAGATATAAGCATAATAAAATTGCATAATTTGTATATAATATTTGATTTTCGGACAATATTGTTGATTTTCGTTTTTGTGGCTTGGAACAAACCAATGTAGGTACCTTTATATTCAAAAAATGTATCCGAACCATTTAATATTACTTACGTGTTCGAATGGTTACTATGGTTACAGAAAGAATGTGATATTCAAATATTTTTTTTTATGAATCGAATTTATTTAGAAGATTGTTGTAGGAAGGTACCTACCTAATACTAGGTAGGTACTTAAAAACCAACAATATACTGATTTCCTATAGGAAAATTATTTAACTACTTAGGTTAACTTCAATACATATTCAATATACAAACTATTTCCTATAGTCGAATTCTTCTTCTTCTTCTAATATGTAGACCTTTGGGTGATTTTTTATACAAACTATATCCTGGAGTCTAATTATTTTTCTACTTATTTTATGTAGACCTTTGGGTCAATTTTTATACAAACTATTTCCTATAGTCTAATTCATCTTCTTTTTCCTTTACGTATAAATTTGGTTCAAACTTAAACATCAAACTACTTTTCATACTACGAATTAGCAAATATTTTGTGTGACAATATTATATAAATGATTGCTTATTCCTTCACTAATTTACATTCTTGGCCAACGGCGGGACATAAAAGCTAGTATGAAATAAAATCGTCGCAATCACTTTATTCATACATACACATTCACACTCTTTCTAGATATCTCTTTCACACACACACACACACACACACACACACACACAACATATTGTTACTCTTCTCTCATGCACACGCACCTACACTAATTCACACACTTTATTGTCTTACTTTGATATTGGGTATAGTACGTAAGAGGTAAATGTTTTATTTATATTTTTACTTATTAATTTTTAACAATTGAATGCATGTACTGTGTGCTGTACTTTGTAAAATAAAATAAAATATTGAACGACATACTGGTCCTGTAGATCGGAGCCAGCTAGTTGCAAACAAAAGTGTCATTTATTACAGTACGATATACGAAACAGTACAGAAGTTTGGACGCAATAGCTACATATATTATTATTATTTTTCGAATGAAAGTTTTTTTTTATAATATTTATTGGATAACCTTCAACGACCAGAAGAATCTTTGCCAAACGAGGTCTGCCAAAATATATCTCGTTTTGAGCAAAAGTGTGTTACACATTATTAAAAATCTCTATACCCCATTCCACATTCCGACGTTCAGTCGAGATTTGCAACGATTGTAGAAAGGTCGTTTCATACATAACGTTACACTGTCGAGGCGTAAAGTGATAGAAAAAACCTTATTACATTTTGTTCAGTTTTGTTGGAAAGTAATGCAATCATTTTTTTACAACTTTTGATATATTTTTTTGATTATCAGCTATTTTTCTGTGAGGTACCGACTTCGAATAGTGCTTCCACTCTTTTATATTATCATCGTTTTCGGGTGCCGAGCAAGTGCCGGGTAATCGAAAATACAACAGGCAAAATATATGATATCTTGCATAGTTCAGCGATGAGATTCACCGCTAATTCTGAATGTAGTGCCTTTTTTGGTGAGATGAGCATATGCACACCGGTACACCTGTTGCTGGTTACCCCAACATTGTGGAATGTGCCGTGATGGTACATATGTATACATATATGTGACTATTTTGTTAGTTGTTTGAGTGTTTGTGGTGTTCATTTTTCAAAGAAATAACATTTTTTTTAAATAATTCATGTGTCCTTGTAACAAGTACATGTACAAGTACATCCTCATATTCTTCTTCTTCGATGGCGCTACAGCCCAAATCCCATCATGTCCTCTGCTGCCACTTTCCAGCTCCTCGCCTGGAGAAGCTGAACCGCACCCTTTCTGACCTCATCTTCCCACCGCACCGCAGCCTTGGTCTTCATACCCTTGTTCTCCCACCCGGGTGTTGAAATACTTGGAATACATCTTCATACATTCCCTAAATTAAGCAAAGGTATGCTTGTGCTATAGGTGAACGAAATCGGTCGTGGCAGGATTCGAAATCGCGACCACTGGATTACTAACCCATCGCGCTAACCGCTCTGCCACCAGCCATCAGTTTATTTTTTTAAATGTAAGATTGAATGCGAAATTCATTTATTTAATAAATTTTGTCATCTGAGAAAAGTTGGCACAATTATATTATTATGAATGAGATTTTGAAAGATGGGAATATACGGGTTAATAGACAATTAATAGGAGAGCACGTACGGCGCGACGCATAGACGTAAATGAGGCAAAACATGTATGTCAAGATAGAAAAGTATGACGTTCGTTACCCTATGCCTACCCCAAATAGGGAAACGGCGTTATGGTTTGAAATGTATGTTTAAATAAAAAGCATTCAAATTATACATAATATTCAATAAAGTTTTATTTCTTTTTATGGTTTAATAATTTTGAAAATAAAAAAAATGAGTCGCAAGTGTTGAACACTGGAGTGCGTTTTTTGATAAACTGTGAAAAAAGTTATGTGAAATAAAAAATACAAAAAAAAATGTTTCGTAGTGTTTTGGAAACAGTAAAATAATTTATTAATGAAAACTTATCTGTGTACGTATTTAAAGTGAGTATACAAGATATTTAAATATATTTTCTTGATATAAACATTTTTTAAATGAATATGTCCTTGTTGAACAAGTACATATACATCTTGCTGCATTCCCTAAATTATGCATAAATGCTTGTGCTATAGGTGAACGGAATCTATTCTTATGTTTTTATATTTTTTTTTAGCGACGCTGGCCGATTTACTAATGATATTAATAACAATTAAGCACTACAAATAATAACACTCAATTATTATTATTACCATTATACACTTCCTCAAAAGAATTAGCAGATCAATGCGTAAATTGTAATTTATTTAAAAGAGTAAAATAAAATGCAACAAACGCATCATGAAGCTTTCAATTGGGAATAGTTCACCCATCCAGATACTTAACATATCAAAGGATTAGGCTCTGAGGAGGTCTCTATACTACCTAACAACCCTACTGATTCCCGAATATTAACGTTTAAAAAATCTTTAACAATTCTACATGTATTCATTATTACCGTTTTTTGCATTTTTATTTTTAAGTTTTTCGATAAATCTATAATTTCTAAATTACGGATTAACGATTTTGGAATAATGCCAGTGGCTGAAATAATGAACGGTAATATTATTATTTTACGAGAATGCCAAAGTCTTTTAATCTCGTTACCTAAAGAGGTGTATTTTCTATTTTTTTCATCAAAAGTTTTTATAATAACTATTTATATTTAATTTATAAGTTTTTATTATTTAACTATTCTTATTATGTTTTTATATAATCAATTTTTTAACTATTTCATTTCCGTAATGTTATATCTTTATTAATTCTTTACTTGTTTTTATTATTTATGGCCTTTTTGTTATTGTGTTACTCTGCAAACTACATTGTGAATACTGTAAGGTTGCAGATAAACGTCGACTTAACATATTGCTATTAGTTATACACATTTATATTCTGCAACTGCTTGTATTCCTTAATGAATAAAATAAAAAAAAATAATATAAAAATAAAATAAAATCGATCGAGGCAGGATTCGAACACGCGACCACTGGATTACTAGCCCAGAGCTCTAAGCGCTCTGCTATCAACCCATCTAAACTTTGTCTGCATTTAAACTATTTTTACATTGCATCAGTACAAATGGTGTGGAGTGCAGACAAATATTTAATTATCAGTCTAATATGTCGGCCTTCGTGGCTCAGTTGGTTAGGTATCTGACTGCTGATCCAAAGGTCCCGGGTTTGATTCCCGGTGGAGACACAGTTTTTAATTGTGTTTTCAGTCTGGATCTGTCATACGATTAATATCGTTAGTCTCCAGAATGCCCTGCCCTGAGAAGAAATAATTTTAAATAAATTTCACCCTTTTCTGAGAATCGAACCCGGGATGCCGGCACAGAAGTCAAACGACTTACCACTGTGTTACGGAAAATTGCTGATTATTATATAATAAACTTCGAAATCATCAATTTCTGTTTCACAACACAGATAATCGATATTCAAAAATTAACATTTTTCTAAAGAAAAGTTATGGTAGGAAACAGAGTGAATGGAGCACTAAGACCAATTATGAATGATCGCAACATATCAAAGGATGCCAAAGTTTCCATTCGTAACGCCATCTGGAAACCTGGACATGGCAGAAGACGCATGAAAGCAGAATAAATGCAGTTGAAATGAGATCGTTAAGAAGAATTTATAATAGAACGATGTATGACCGGGTAAGAAATGAGGACATAAGAAAAGAATGTAAGATGAAGAAAGATGTCATTACTCGAATGAAAGTGAACACAATGAGATGGTTTGGTCACATGGGGAGAATGAATGAGGAGCGCCTGACGAAGAAAATATACAGAGCGGAAAGGAATGGAATGAGAGGTTGGGAACGCCCAAGAAAGGGATGGCACGACCATGTGAACAAAATTTTGAAAGACGGAAATGTAAGAAGTGTGAGCAATAGACGAACATGTATGAGACGATGCATGAATGTGGACGAGGCGAGGGATGCGTGCTAGGATAGAAAAATGTGGCGGTCGGTTCTCTTTGCCTACCCCGCAATGGACATGGAGTGATGGTATGTATGTATTTATGTACCTTTTTTCTATTTTTTGAGTATGAAGTAGAAAACCGTGGAGGAGGCCTTCAACCACCATGGTGCTACGTAATAAAGAAAAAATAAAATATATTTAAATAAATAAATACAAAATAAATATACAACGCGATATAAGAATAAAAATGTGGTGAAAAACCTTTTTTAAAAAAAAACTTTTGTCTCCATACAAAAAATCTCAACGCACGGTTTAACAAAACTTTTGTCGTTGAAAACTGAGAAGTTTTCACAATACATATATAAAAGCAAAAAAATAAAGGTTCGAGCGAGAAATAAGGCCCGAATTATAGATTCGTTCTCCAGCTTGAGACTGGTCTTGAGAACACGTTCTCAACCAAAATGGTATTAAAGAAACAAAAGTCACTGAGCTTGATCTCAAGACCGGTCTCCAAATGTATAGAAGAGTTGAAATTGCTTCGAGACAGCTATCCCGCTGTCTTGAGAGCGGTCTCAATGAGAGAAAAGGAGATAGCGCTTTACACGAAAAAGAGATGCATATAGACACGGACGAATTTCACATTATTACTAATTTGACGTTTACATTGTTAGCGGTACTAAAATGTATCAAAATTGATCGAGAATCTTATTAAGAACCTTCTGGGAGTAATAAACGTACAATCATTCATAAACTAATCATGTGAATTAAATTTTGTAAGATTTCATAAAATTTCCGGTACATCCAGGAAATATCATGTTGTTATTCTATGCATGTTGTATCATATTTTGAAATGGCTGCCTTTCCTGGATCTATTCACTGTAGGTACACATATTCCCATAATATGCTATATAATAGATAAACGAAGAAGTATATCATTTCCTCTTTCGAATAAAATGGTCGATATTTTCACTATTCAATCACGTATCATAATATTATGATGCATAATTTTCTCTACACTTTCGAAGATTACCAAGACAACGAATTGTCAAAATATCTATAAATAGATATTCCAACTCATTGCTATCAACACCATTCACGAGAAAAAGTACTTATTTATAGAGCTGCATGCACATTTTTTTCGAGTACGCTTTCTCGAATGAGACGGCGTACGTATTTTACTTTTAATACGGATTTTCGAGCATGATCTCTAGATGGTCTTGAGATGACACATTTGGAGAACGGTCTTGAGAATTATTCTATAATTTGTGCCTAAGATGGGTAGAGCGGCTAGTGCGCTGGTTTAGCAATGCAATGGACCCGCGTTCTTACCCCGACCGATTTCGTCCATTTATTTCATTTTTGTATTTTAGGTAATTAATGCGAATGTATATACGTTATTGTTACTAAATACATATATAAAAGGCACTAGCTAATACACTGAAAAAATATTATGACAACCGAACTGACTACCTACGTACTAGCCAAAACTTTGTTATCAGTAATAAAGGTTATACGACTCTACGGTTTCTATGTGCGCACAAAAAAAATAGTTGCACAAAACGAATTGTTTTGTATTCACTATAGTTCGGTTAATTTTAACATCAAATTTGTTACTATTAACAAAAAAAAAATCAGTATAATATATGATAATTTGAATCATTTATATAGCGCCGTTTTCTTGAAGATCTCACTTCAAGGGCGCTGGTAGGTAATTACATTTCACATATTGCCCTTTTTAATCTACTCGGACTTTTCACATTTCACAATGGAAATGAACTTGAAATGCTAATGAAAATCTGAATACGGCAGAAGTCGCATGTAAAGAATAAATGCAGTTGAAAGAATCTGTAATAGAACGACGTATGACATAGTAAGAAATGACGACAAAAAGAAAGAATGAAAGATGTTATTAATAGGATGAAAGTGGACACATTGAGATGGTATGGCCACATGAGGAAAATGAAAGAGGAACGGCTTACGAATAAAATATACAGTGCGATCAGGAATGGAATAAGCTTTCTCTGTGAACAACTTTCTAATCCCTGTCTTGCAACTAATTAATGATCTACTTATTGCATGATCTCGATCTACGACATCGACAACTTTTGTTTGACGTCTGGTTTCCTAATTTTCAATTCTGACTCTTAGATTTATGCCTTTACATAGATCTCTGAGTGCATTTAATCTCATGTATGGTCCGCGCAGTAAGCATGATAGTTTCCAGACCATACGTTTATAATTAACTATTTTTCATACGTCGTGTTAGGATTTGTTTTTCAGAATTTTCCCCAAATTGACAAGAATGTATTTTGCATTTCTTGCTGTAAAGTAAAAAGTCCAAATAATAACTTTTAATTGAGACAGCGTTCATATTAAAGAACTCCATAATTATATTGGAATAAAACATGTTTTTTCGTAAAATTGAAAATTCACAAATTAAGATATTTGTTTAAAAAATAAAAACTATCGTATAAATAGCATCTAGGACATATCTCTCAGGCCCTTTGAGTTTATCATGTTTTAACAATCGTATAAATAGCATCTAGGACATATCTCTCAGGCCCTTTGAGTTTATCATGTTTTAACAATCGTATAAATAGCATCTAGGACATATCTCTCAGGCCCTTTGAGTTTATCATGTTTTAACAATCGTATAAATAGCATCTAGGACATATCTCGCAGGCCCTTTGAGTTTATCATGTTTTAACAATCGTATAAATAGCATCTAGGACATATCTCTCAGGCCCTTTGAGTTTATCATGTTTTAACAATCGTGTAAATAGCATCTAGGACATATCTCTCAGGCCCTTTGAGTTTATCATGTTTTAACAATCGTATAAATAGCATCTAGGACATATCTCTCAGGCCCTTTGAGTTTATCATGTTTTAACAATCGTGTAAATAGCATCTAGGACATATCTCTCAGGCCCTTTGAGTTTATCATGTTTTAACAATCGTATAAATAGCATCTAGGACATATCTCTCAGGGCCTTTGAGTTTATCATGTTTTAACAATCGTATAAATAGCATCTAGGACATATCTCTCAGGCCCTTTGAGTTTATCATGTTTTAACAATCGTATAAATAGCATCTAGGACATATCTCTCAGGGCCTTTGAGTTTATCATGTTTTAACAATCGTATAAATAGCATCTAGGACATATCTCTCAGGCCCTTTGAGTTTATCATGTTTTAACAATCGTATAAATAGCATCTAGGACATATCTCTCAGGCCCTTTGAGTTTATCATGTTTTAACAATCGTATAAATAGCATCTAGGACATATCTCGCAGGCCCTTTGAGTTTATCATGTTTTAACAATCGTATAAATAGCATCTAGGACATATCTCTCAGGCCCTTTGAGTTTATCATGTTTTAACAATCGTATAAATAGCATCTAGGACATATCTCTCAGGCCCTTTGAGTTTATCATGTTTTAACAATCTTATAAATAGCATCTAGGACATATCTCTCAGGCCCTTTGAGTTTATCATGTTTTAACGAAAATGTTGGTTGTACTGTTATTTGTTTCGATAACTTTATGTTGGTATAGCTGTATTGAATAAAATGTCGTGATGTTTCATGGGTAGGTATCTATCTATTGGTAGATCTCTCTCATTCATCATAATTTATAATTTTACATCAAAATGTCATGTGTCAGGAGCTATACCGACACGACAGCCCATACTTACCTACAACAAACATCGATTAGGCTTTGGTCTCTCTGTAATAAATTACGACTTGCGACACGACAATCGCAATAAAATTCTATTAAACGATGTGTGGCCATGAACGAATCTGAAAATGTGTGTTGTTAGGTTCAAACTGCCATCCCCAGGGCTGTGTTCAGTACAACGATCGACGTTGGGCCTAGCCTGAAGTTGTAGATTATGGCGTTTTTCACACCAATCTCACTGAACGCTTTCGAGTGGCGTTTCAATCTGAACGCACATCAGGTGTTTTAAATGTCAAATGTCATTTATCATACGTATGCCTTTTTGGGTTATATTTTCATCAAAAGACAGCAATTGGGCAGTGGAGTAAATACGCCTGACCTTTTATTGGAAATTTTTGAATGATATTTTATACATTAACTTATTTTTGAATGCATATTGTCATCATAAATAATGTCTACTGATATTTATTTATTTTTTATTTATTTATTATTATATAAAATACAATTTTTCCTTAAATCTAGTAACAAATTTTTTTTTAAATGCATAATAATATATTTAACTTAGGTTACATAATAGTTACCAGATATTTTACTATTTTCATAAACTGCCTCACTAGGTAAAACTTGTTCTGAGACAGTGTATAGATGTCTTATTAGTTTTCAGTTTTGGTTAATAACTATGGGAGTATTTTCAGAGTTCAGTAGCCTTACTCTTGAAACTCGAATCCAATCCCGATTTCAAATTTTCATTTAGAACTTACCTATCTGTCGCCTGCGTACATTCAAATGAACGACTATTACTATTAAAACATACCTACCTACCGCATTCATTCTTCGTTACAAAGGTAGGTTCTTAGCGAATCGGATTGTATTGGAATCGGATTTGCAGTGGAGAGTAAGGCCGCAGGTGATTAATTTATTTTTAATATAGTCTCTGCCCTTTTTTTTAATCCAAATTTTAATGTCTCGCTTAAATATTTTCAAGTTACTATTTTGTCTAAGTGTTAAAGGTAGTTCGTTGGATAATTTGACTCCAAAATACAGGAAATTTCTTTGTCCAAAAGTTGTCTTGAGTCTGGGTATTAGGAGTTTAGCCTGTTTGGTCTGTCTAGTTGGTCTAGATGTTTGCGTAGAGTATGTACGAGTGTTCTTTGCATGTAATTGTGATATGTTTAGTTGTGATAAAATTGTAATATAATAGATACCACAGAAAAAAATAGAAGCCATCATTCCACAGATAAAAGTCAACAGATATTATAAATGTCAGAGCGTTTTTCAACAATTTTACAGAGCTTTTGGTGCGTACACTCGACGTTCAATCTGAACTCCACAAATTGTCTTTTGAGCGTCTGTTTCCCTTCATTATGAACGGCTTAGAGCGTCACTAAGTGCACTCGACGTTCAGAACGTAGCCCAGGAAAAGAAACGACGTGATATTATGAATATTATTATGTTAGAAAAATATATTTCTTGTTGGACATTATGTGTAATTAACTAAAAGTGTTACATAATTTTAGTTAATAAATAATCTAATAAATCTTATATCTTAAATAATGTTCTGAAAAATCATTAAAAATTAAAACAATGAGATAGGTTTAGATACATACACATGACAATGAAAAAAAATCATGGATGCATAAGTATACCTACCTTATATTTGAATGACATTTTTTTGCGGGTGGCAGTTCTTAAGGAGACCACACTAAGGCCAAATGGCCCTTTGTGATACCACAAATGGGGCTGTCCTCCCACTCACTCATCCCCCTTGAAACAACCTGAGTGGCTAATGAATGTCATATTGTCTCCGATGTCGGCCGACGCTATGTCCATCAGATCATCATAGAAGAAACATCCCAAGAGAGCAGGACAGTGACAGAGGAAGTGGACTACCGTCTCCTCCTCCTCCTCATCCTGACATGCTCTGCAGTAATCGTATGCCCCCAGCCCTAGCCTTCTGGCATGCTTTCCTATAACCCAGTGTCCCGTTAATACTGATATGACTCTGGCGAGTGAGTCTCTTATGAACGAGAGTATTTCTCTGGTTCTTCTGAGATCATATATTGGCCATGTTTGTTTGGCAATGGAGCATGTGCTTTCCTCAGACCACCTCTGGTTAGCACAAACAGTCGTTTTCTCACTGACCCGGACCCGGACATGTTGCCATGGGGATTCCAGGTCTGTGTTTAACATTGTCTAGAGGTCACAGGGTACCTGCTCTGGCGAGTTTGTCTGCCCTACAATTCCCCGCTATATTGGTGTGACCCGGCACCCACATGATATGTACATAGATTGAACCGCTCCGCTAGAATGACAATAGCAAAAAGCTTTTATTTTTTTCCTGTGATGATTTTATAAGATTCAACGTCGCGCGACAAACTGAACGCATGCGACTCACTATTTTGACCACAAGTTTTAAATAACAAGGTACTTGTACTAGACTGATGATATAATTCAATATGTTACTTTAAATTTCAAAAATAGATTTATGGGCTGGTTATATCCACCGTTTATTGATTTTAAATTAATATGAATGAAAATACAATATTTAAATTCAATTTTATGTAAATGTTATGAAATTAACCTTTAAGATATTATGAAATCAAACGCTTTAAATATACATTAAAATAACAGGCGCCTTCTTCTTCATATTAGACATTAGTTCCCAACCAGCGGTCGGCAATACCTAGCTAAAATATGGTCCGCAGTTTTGGTCAATCGCCTTGTGCAATCTTATGCTATATAAGACTATCACACTTTATAGACTATAATTAGGACAGTGGTGAAATACAGGAGCGAAGTTTGGACGATGACAGCAAGATCCGCAGAGATACTGGACACTTTTGAGAGTAGAGTGTTACGTATGAAACACTTGGACCCGTGAATAATTGAGAAGCCTGGATAGTTGACATGTAAAATGTAAAAATAATGCCCAATGAATACATATGTAAAAATAATACCCAAAAGGATCCATGAAGAACATCCTGGTGGAAGAAGAACAGTCGGTATAGCCAGGCTGCGATGGGAGGATGAGGTCAACAATGATGTAGCCCAATCTTCAATCTCCAATCTGCAAGTGGCAGATTAGGGGACTGCAGCAGAAGAGAGGAGATGGAGGCGAAGATCGATGGAGGCCATGGCTTCATATGAGCTGCTGTATAGCCATCGGAAGAAGAATAATAATAATACTATAGACTGTTGATTGTTGATGTATGTTACTTTTGAGTATAACGAATTTATTTAAAATTTCGATTGACGTTTAGATTAACACAGCTTATTTATCTAGAACCCTGCTGGTCCATTATAACGACGAAAAATTATGGTCAAAAAAAAGTTCGGAACCACTGGTTTAAAATATCATCTTTCTAAAAAGGTCAAAGATAATTAAACAAAGGGAGAACAAAGTTTATCCAAAACTCTTTTTTAAGAATCTTTTATTACGAATATGAAAGAAAGGTCTACTAAGAAAATAATGGCACTGTCAGATTTGTTATTTCTCATTCAACTCGCGACTGAGAATTGTGACTGCACTCGATCACTAGACGTAAAGTGTGCCTCCATCTTGAGTAAATCGAAAGTCTTCGATGGTTGAAAATCCTGACGGAGTGACTTAAAAAAGTCGCTTCGTTGTCGGGTCTGTGGGCGATTTCTGGATCTTTTACCCATAATGGGATTCCATTACGACGAGTTTTTCGAGGTTATCAGGGGCCCTTCTGGAAATTCGTCCAAAATATTGAACGAAACCCTGTAAACAGACTGATGACATGCGACCCTTTATCTTTAGGTAATTCATTTAATATTGGCAAATTGGTGTTCATATGGTATTCGCAACGTTCTGTCACGGTGTATCGGATATTAAGATGGAAATTAAAAATGGAGGAAATGATAGAAGCCAGAATAACTAAATAGTGTGTATTGTATATGAAGAACTAGGCCAGGTACCTAACAATTCAAACCACCCAGACACGGGTATTTATCTTTGAAAATACCATAGAATTTATAAACAAGCGTCCATATTGTACAAGGTTCAAATTTTCTATGCGTCTGTGAATATAATCCCAGTGAAACAAACTCCTGTTTCATATATAATTTAGACTGAAAATATCTAAAAGCTGCTAATGTTGATACAAAATTTAAATACGTACTTACTGTGATGAGTATAAGCAAGATCTTTAAGAAGATACTGGTATTTTTGCCACTATCATCTGTGGCTCCACAACCCAAGTCGAGTCTTAGCCTCCTGCAGAGCCCGCCTCCATGACTGTCGATCCTGCTACGCATTACGCCAGTTACGGAAGCCAATGCTATTCGAATCCTTCACCACTCCGTCCAGCCATCGAAGCTTCGACCTTCCAACTTTTCTTAGTCCCCCCGGAGCACCATTCATGATTCGTCCTGGGACGTCCTCCTCGCTCATTTTTTGGACGTGTCCAGCCCATCTGAATCTTCCTATTCTTATTTCTGTCAGTATGGTAGGCTCCTTGTACGGATCATACAATTTGTGGTTGTGCCTGATTCGCCACTCTCCACTGTCACAAGTCGGACCGTAGATCCTTCCCAGCACCTTCCTCTCAAAAATAGCCCTGGAAATTTTTGAGATGTTTGTCACTATAAGTTGCATAAACATTTCCATGATGCCTATATGTATATAATGTCTCCCAGTTGCCCACGCTGCGTTGTTTAGCATTCAATGGATGGTTTAAAACATGTCATTATCCCCTCTGGTTGCTTAGATCCCCATCAATCACGACCTGAGTCAGTTCTAATAATATGGAGTTCTCTCGGGACAGTCGTTTAATAAACATCATGTAACCGAGGACGTAGTTTCATTTCGTCCCACATATGAATAGGTGACGACTTATACCTATCAATAACGGTGACCCCGACGTGATTCAAAATACACTTTATCTGGAGCACATAAATAAAATTCTTTACAGATTTGTTAAGCCGAGCCATTCTCCAGCTCGATTTGAGATTTTTTACAGTTCTTTAACATATGTATAAAAACATTCAGATACAAGCTCCAATACTTCATTCAGGTCTTTCATTTTCAGTAGATATAATAGACACATATATTCTAAACTATTTATAAGTCCTTCCGCCGCTACGCTATTTAAACGTCGGTACTACCTTCAACCCCCTCTTTAGGCAAACAGGCATCATTCTATATTCAAAGTATAACCATTGAAGCTAAGGGGAGGAAAGGGGGATGCTTTTGATAGCGCTCCCCCAACCTCTGACTGACATATCGGCCATTATGATACAATATGAAGTAAGTTTACCGTATATTTATTTATACGGTGATCGATTTGGAAAGTGAAAACTAGCGCTTAGAAAATATTACCTACCTTTAATGGACTTTAATGGAGAATCAGAGAAAAAAATATTGATGCCTCCGAGATATGTTGATGGTATATTGTTGCGAACACCTTTGACTGTTAGGAGAAACAATATGTTCATATCAAGAGAACACCCAATAACAAGTTGTCACATTCTAGAGATTAATCCACAGTTGGACAGGGCATGTCGCAAGAATTGCAAACTCCAGATGGACCAAAAAAGTGCCGAAATGGTGACCTAGAACAGGCAGAATTAGTTTTGGTAGAGCTTGAACAAGGCGACATAAGACGAGTGGCTGGAGACGGTTGGATGCGGTCTGTCTAAAATCGAGAGCTGTGGTTATCAGGGGGACTAAAGAGGCCTGATATGATGATGCATACTTAAAGTGCATACTTGCCGCCTGAACAATTTTTAAGATAAAAATAAAATATTTTCATGTTTTCCTTATTTCCAGGGTGGAAGCGGCTGAGGGTGAGCTTAGCATAAGCGCCGGAGACTACTTACTGGTGTGGGGCAACGGTCCAGAACCCGGCAGCACATTCCTGGACGCCGAGCTTCTCGACGGACGCAGAGGGCTGGTTCCGGCGCACTTCGTCCAGCGGCTTGTGGGAGATGATCTACTCGAATTCCACCAGGTAGCTTTGCAATTATTCTCATATCAAAAAAGATTCCATGAAATTTTCTTCACTACAATATTGGAACACCATCAGTTCATTCGTACGATGGCCCACTAGGGAGTTTTTAAAAGCATTACAGTGAATGAATGATTGATAAGTACTGTAAAATAGACACTACATCAATAATTACCAAGACAGGTTTTTTTTTTAATTCTCCTTTTTTTGTTTTCATATAGAGTAAATCGGCCATTTTCTTGTGAAATAATACTCATTACAAAAAAAATAAATTTTTTTTACTGCTGGTCACCCTGTCATTTGATTTATTTTATTTTCATTTCTATATTATCTTTAAATTAAGTCATATCAAGTATTATTTTCATCTTTGTGCGTTACAATTAATCTTAAAGGGGCGACTGCTGCCAACGTACCTATTTTTTCAATTTGATATTGCATCATTACTACAAAACGAATAATTCTTGTAGAAAAATAATAAGCATACCCCGAATTTTGACACTAATCTTACGTTTTTAAAAAACTATTGAAGGCGTAGAGCAAAATATATATGTTTTTAAATCAAAGAAGACAAAAATATCTGGAAAAATATTTCGTTACATGCTTTACATGGTTTAGTAAAGAAACAAAAAAAAATATTTCGCAATGGCGCTGAATGACGTTGGGTTTTTTTACTAAACCTGAAGCATTAATATGCTAGCAGTAGGGGCCCTCTTAAGGACCTGGGCACTGAATAATTCAATATTATTGCACTCAGCTATGTGCGAAAAAACTATTTTATCAAAAAATTACTACATCTTTCTCTTGTGCTGTTTCGTTTCTTTTTGTGTTTGAGACTTTTCTCGTGTCTTTGTCTACAGGCAGTGGTGTCAACTCTCAGAGACGCTGACGAAGGACTTCTTCAGAGCGATCCTTCACTTCCAATGGACGTGTCTCGTCTGGCAGAACTGCAGGACGTTGGACCTGAAGGTCCGGAAGACGACGACTCAGGTGAATTTCTCTCTGTCTACGCTGTAATGCATCATCTCGTATCATATTGACCGTATTATGTAATAACTGACCATTATATTTATTTATTTATCTAAATGTTGTGATAATCAATACTCTAATAAAAACTTAAAAAAACAATACTCTAATAAACTCTTGAAAAATAACGATACTCTAATAAAAACTCGAAAAAAAACATTAGTCTAATAAAAACTTGAAAAAAAACAATACTCTAATAAAAGCTTGAAAAATAACGATACTCTAATCAAAACTCGAAAAAAAAACATTACTCTTATAAAAACTTGAAAAAAAATACAATATTCTAATAAAAAAATGAAAAATAACAATACTCTAATCAAAACTTGAAAAAAAAATACTCTAATAAAATTTGAAAAAACAATACTCTAATAAAAACTTACAAAAACTTGAATAAAACAATACTCTAAAATCTGGAAATAATAATACTCTAATCAAAACATGAAAAAAAATATACCTACTCTCATATTTTTTTTAATAGTAATGAGATAATTCAAACAATAAACCATAACAGGGTTTCCTTTAATTTAAGAGGGCAAATAACTGTAAATTTAATTAGACTGAGTGACTAAAATATGATATATTAAAACCGCCAAATACACTGTGAAGTACCGTGTTAGTAAAGTAACTATCGCGCGCTCATGAAATAAGTTTATAAGTACCTTATTGAAATGAACGGAAACTCGATTTTTTTTTTGCAATTTCAGAACAAACTTGACATAAAATGAAAAAACTACCTTACCTTCACTTTCATTTTATGCATTATTCAAGGTTAAAAAATTTTTTTTTTTCTTTCCTTTTAAGGAGAATTTTTACTAAATTCTGAAACGCTCAGTCACTAAATTAATGTTGTAAATACTTCTTAAGAAACACATTGTTTAACATAGGTATTGAGAAAGTTGATTTCAAATGCGTTTATATGCTCTCTTAATATTTAAGTTTATATGTTCTCTTAATATTTGAGTTTATATGCTCTCTTAATATTTGAGTTTATATGCTCTCTTAATATTTGAGTTTATATGCTCTCTTAATATTTGAGTTTATATGCTCTCTTAATATTTGAGTTTAAATGCTCTCTTAATATTTGAGTTTATATGCTCTCTTAATATTTGAGTTCATATGCTCTCTTAATATTTGAGTTTATATGCTCTCTTAATATTTGAGTTTATATGCTCTCTTAATATTTGAGTTTATATGCTCTCTTAATATTTGAGTTTATATGCTCTCTTAATATTTGAGTTTATATGATCTCTTAATATTTGAGTTTATATGCTCTCTTAATATTTGAGTTTATATGCTCTCTTAATATTTGAGTTTATATGCTCTCTTAATATTTGAGTTTATATGCTCTCTTAATATTTGAGTTTATATGCTCTCTTAATATTTGAGTTTATATGCTCTCTTAATATTTGAGTTTATATGTTCTCTTAATATTTGAGTTTATATGCTCTCTTAATATTTGAGTTTATATGCTCTCTTAATATTTGAGTTTATATGCTCTCTTAATATTTGAGTTTATATGCTCTCTTAATATTTGAGTTTATATGCTCTCTTAATATTTGAGTTTATATGCTCTCTTAATATTTGAGTTTATATGCTCTCTTAATATTTGAGTTTATATGCTCTCTTGATATTTGAGTTAATATGCTCTCTTAATATTTGAGTTTATATGCTCTCTTAATATTTGAGTATATATGCTCTCATAATATTTGAGTTTATATGCTTTCTTAATATTTGAGTTTACTTCATAGATGGCAATAGTATCATTCCTTATTTTCAGGTGAATTGTTACACATTATTCAAATATATAGAACTTTCAAAAAATACATTGATAAGGGAACTCAATAAGAAGGCACAATTGGTGAACGTTTCGCAAGCGCATAAAGTGATCACGTAAACCAGCCGATGACAGGTCGTAAGCCGTGTAGGTGCCTTGAGTTCCTGGTTCTTCTATAATATCCCAACGTCGTCTGTATTGAGATGTTAAAAAGTTTGTCAATAAAAGTATCATTTCACTCCCGACAGGGGAAAAAATCCAATGTTTGCGTATATGCAGTAAAAAAATATTCGATTTAAAATGAAAATTAAGAAAAAGGCTTGTTTCATTTAAGTTTCGTTTATTTTAATTAAGATTATCTAATTTCAATAAATTATGATTGTATTCTCTCAATTTTATGTCACATAATATTAAGTATCAGTTATGGAGCAGTAAATAAGTAATAAATGTTAGTTTTGAAGTTGTTTCATAATTTTAAAAAAATATGTTAATACTAAAATAAATAAATAAGAAAAAGAATATTTTTTTAAAACATTTTTTAAAAAAAAACATTATATTATATGCTTTTAATAAAAGAGCATAAAAACATCTGACAAAAAAAGAATATAAATTAAAAGTTTGTTTCCCACAACATTATTAAAAAAATAGACTCAAATAAATAATTTATAAAAAAATACAAAAATAAATTAAATTCTCGAAATGAAAAATATTAATTCTTATGCTATTTATGTATTTGGATATTAAAAATATTTATCAACTCCTTTTTTGTTCAAATATAATAACCACCAAAAACAAATCATATATAGAAAATTATTTAAATAATTATAAATATAAATATATAAAGAAAAAAAAAATATTTCGCTTTATTATGATAAAACAATATTAACTGACCGGTCAATTCAACATAACAGACCCGATTTAATAATACATGATAAAATTAAAAAAATAACATATATTTGCGACGTGGCTATTCCAAATTCTAGTAATATTATAAAAACTTTTGATGAAAAAATTTGAAAATACACCGCTTTAGGTAATGAGATTAAAAGACTTTGGCATTCTCGTAAAATAATAATATTACCGTTCATTATTTCAGCCACTGGCATTATTCCAAAATCGTTAATCCGTAATTTAGAAATTAAAGATTTATCGAAAAATTTAATAATAAAAATGCAAAAAACGGTAATTATGAATACATGTAGAATCGTTAAAGATTTTTTAAACGTTAATTTTCGGGAATCAGTAGGGTTGTTAGGTAGTATAGAGGCCTCCTCAGTTATTAATATCATTAGTAAATCGGCCAGCGCCGCGTTAAAAAAAAAAAAAAAAATTAACTGCATACTTGAATGAAATTTAAACTAAGGACACTTAAAATAAGTTAATTAACCAATTATATTTATAATTTAACAAATAATATAATGTAAGCATTAAAATGTAAATAATTTTATCGATTCTGTGTAACAATATTTTGTTAAAATGATATATTCTATTCACATGGCATAACAAATATTAATCTATTTTATGATAAAATTATGAAGATATTTAATAGACATCGTTAAAAAATAAATAATATTTTAAAATAATTGTACTGTGTCATTTCTTTTTATTGTCATTGTAAATTAATTAAAATTAGATACTTTTCACCATAGATAAAACCATTCACAATCAAGCATGCTTTGATATTATCATGGCTTTACATAAATCATTTTAGTGTTGCTTCAATGCATTGTCATTTGTCACATTTTTTTAATCCTGTGTTGCCAACCCAAGTATATAAAAAGAACACAACCCCAAAAACTTATAGTTCCAAAAAATCTCAGTAAATTCATTTGTAGGATAATATGAATCATTACAGCTCTTCATATGAGATAATATTAATTGAAATATAAAAAAATATTCAGATATAATTCGACTGATGAGTACCTATAAAGGCACGATTTTGTTTATGCAACCGTCGCAAGTTGTCGCTTCATGCATCCGACATATTTATTATAAGCGGTAGATGCGTGCTTTGACATCTTAACTTGTAGTGTATAGTGGATGTTATGCGATGAACATCAAAGAAAACAGCGAGATATGTTTTTAAAAATTATTGAATAGTCACAATACGGCTGGTTCTATAAATTTTTAAGAACGTTCCGGCTAAAATAGGTGCAATTTTATTCCAATAAGTCCATGTTTATATTCTGTAATGCTGAAGTAGGAACGTTTTTACTCTAAGTAATTCACGAATTAGTTAAATTCCCTTTTCTATAATATATTTTAGTCGAATCAACTTTATTTATTTATTCTTTCTCTCAATACATGCATATATATATATAAATTGATCAACAACGCCCCACTAGGTATTACATACCTGTTCTGGGGCTGCTGTTAGGTATATTACAATATCGTCAATTTGAATATATACAACAATATAATTTACATATCATAAATACATAATACATAATAACAACATAATTTAAAAGTACAACATAATTTAAAAAAATAAAAAAAAGCAACATAATTATTTAAAAACATCAATAGATTTACATTATGAACTCACACAAAAAATAAAAAAATCAAATATAATAAATATAGTAAGACATATGTACCTATATAGTAGGGGTCGGAGGCTATGGGTGAATACTCTCCTCTGCATAGTGTCTGCCTTTTACTAATAGCCATTACTTTATTTTAGTTTTAAAGGAATGACTATTTTTTGTCTCTTTGATTCCTTTATCGAGTTTGTTGAAAATTCTAGGAGCAATGACTCTAAAACGTCTCTGTCCAAACGAGGTTTTCGTTATAGGCACAAAGAAGTTAAGATCATTTGCTTGCCTAGTGAATCGCGTTTGTTGGCTTCTACTATGCAGAATTATATTTTTTTGGAAATGAACCAATGCGGCTTTCAGAAACAGCTGTCTCGGATCAAGGATAGGAAAGATCCTAAACAAATCGTCTGAAGGGAACGTTCTATTTCTTCTGTTAATAATGCGCATAATACATTTTTGAGCTTTGTTGAGCGGACTCATGACTGTCTTGACACATCCACCCCATCCCATAATTCCATACGACAAAACAGACTGGGTGAGAGCCTTAAAATTCTGGGTGAGAATTTTAAGGTTGAAATATCAAGAATATTTCTCAATGTTTTGTATACGTGTCCCAGTCTTCTTATCCTATTGGATAGATCGTCTATGTGGTTTTGGAAAGAGATTTTGTTATCTATTAAGATCCCTAAATATTTTACTACATTTGTTTTTTCAATGTAAACACAGTTACATTGACCTAGTAGTGCATTACACTTATGCAATTGGAGAATATGTTGGGGGCTAGCTTTAGGTTGGCCAGCTTCAGTTGCACTAAAAGTAAGGTATTTGGTTTTCTCAACATTAAGGGACAGAAGATTAGTATCTAGCCAATCTTTAACCTTTCTAATCCCTTCTTCGGCTAATTTGTAAGTGTTATGCCAAGTTTTAGCTTTAAATATCAAAGAAGTATCGTCAGCAAAGGCAATAACATGTCCCTTTATTGGTATGTTGCACAGATCATTTATGTAAAGTAGAAAAAGTAAAGGCCCCAGAACACTCCCCTGAGGAACCCCAAATGTAATGGGTTGTGGTGAACTAATGTGTCCCTCAAGTGAGACCACCTGGGTTCTTTCTGATAAGTAACTCTCAAACCAATCATGAGTCACACCCACCAAACCCACGCGTGACAGTTTCTTCAGTAATCGTTTATGTGAAACTGTATCAAATGCCTTGGCAAGATCAAGAAACACGGCAAGACACCTATATCCATCATCAGTATGGCTTGCAATAAACTCAGTTACATTCAGAATTGCATCGCTTGTGCTCAAGTTCTCTCTAAAGCCGTACTGATTTTTCGACAATATTTTATGGTTCTCCAAAAAGTCAACTAATCTTCTTTTCACATTTTTTTCAAATATTTTAGAAAAGACTGTGAGTAGAGAAATAGGACGATAATTGGCAATTTCAAATTTATTTCCGCTTTTATAGATAGGTTTAATTAGTGCACATTTAAGAACCTTTGGGAAAATACCTTTTATGAAACTATGGTTGATTATATGAGTCAGAGGAACGGATATAAGATGTCCCGTCGATTTGATTGTCTCAGTATTGATATTATCAACCCCAACAGACGACTTGTTGCATAGGCCGTTTATAACCCGCATTAATTCCGCATTGTCAGTTGCAGTCAGGCACAGACTAGGAACAGGAGACACAGTAGGCTGAATATCATCGTGAACGTTTATGTCACTATTATGGGTAGATATTCGTGAAGCTAGTTTTGGTCCGACATTCACAAAATAGTCGTTTATCTCGTTTACAATTTGTTGGGGCTCATTTTTAAGACTTATTCTTCTCTCATTCACAATTATTTCATTGATAGTGTTATTGGTAATATGTGTGTTAGTAGCTTCTCTTATTAGGGACCATGTTTTCTTTAAATCAGCTTTATTCTCGTTAAACTGTTGTCTATAATAATCTTCCTTTCTTTTTCTAACAAGCCTATTGCACAGGTTTCTATATTTCAAATAGTCTTGATCTTGTATTGGACAGTTAGAGTTTCTACAAGCTTTATGGAATCGATCACGTCTATGTATGCAAAGTAATAAACCGTTTGTGATCCATGGTTTGAGTTTTTTGAATTTATGCGTCAATTTAACTACCCGAGTTTCTGAATTCTTGTTGATATGATCATTAAAAATGTTCAGAAAACGTTCAAATTTTATATTCGTGTCCGGACTACTGTAGACCGATAGCCAGTTTTCATTTTTGAGACTATCTTGGAGGTCAATATAATTTATTTTTCTTTTTATTATCTCATTTTTAATAAATGAACTCTTGTTAGTGTCAGTTAATTTGAAAAACAAAGTGTAGTGGTCTGTAACAGTATTCTGATAAATTATAGGAGTATATGGTTTGTTGGATCTACACATTATATGATCGATACAGGTTTGAGATGAAGAAGTTACTCGTGTAGGATTATTAATGAGAGATATGAGTCCATGCGAGGTTAAAACGTCTAAATAATCATCAGCCTGACTGTGTTTATTATTGCTGAGTATGTTAATATTCAGATCTCCTGTCAGAATCAAATTTTGATCATTGCGGTAGGAAGCAAGTAATTTATCAAGGCAACATAAAAAGGGAGTTATATTTTTTACTGAAGGTGATCTGTATATTCCTACTACTCTGATATTATTTTTGAGACAAATACTGAGACAATTTGCCCCATTCAATTCTATTTCACTAGAAAAGTATGAAATATCATGCTTGATATACATAACCACTCCATCGTTCTGTAATAAATTTGTTTTAGTACAAATTGGTACATATCCAGAAATAGTCTTAGGAGTGAAACTGTTACCAATACGGCATTCAGTTAACACAAGTAAGTCAAAGTCAATTTTAATATCATCTAAGAGCAGTAGCAACTCATCAAAATTCTTATGGATACTCAACGAATCAACTGTCATAAAGTTCATTTTTAGTTCTCACCTACTAAGCGTACCTACTAGTTATTTTTACAGCAGTCCGGGATATTTTAGTTACGTTAAAAACATAAGTTGTGTACGGAGAAAATGGATAATTTACACGAGATGCGTTAGGTTTAAAATAAAGACCAAAGAATATTAGTGCAGATCAATTGAAATGTAAGGTTAGGCGACATCACGGCGATATGACATATATAAACATGGCCGAACAGTCCGCAGTAGGTACGCATGCGTAGTCTGAGCCATAGACAATCTACGGTGTACTAATTTTGTAGATTTTAGTTTTTGGAACAACGTCAGTTACAGAATAAGAAATTAAGTTCTAATGACCTTAATTCTAAAACTTTAGAACACACACGAACGTGTTGTAAAACTGTTTATTTAGAATTTTATCGTAATTGCGGCCAAGGATTGCATGCGTCGTTTGCGCTTACGAAAATCCACATTTATTAATGGAAAAATGCTTGTTTAAAAATCATTCATAGTTAACAATAAATTCGTCTATAATTATAATTATATGTGAACGATATTATCGAGTTTGAATCAAAACGTGACTGAAACGAATCATATCATTTACAAAAAAATACTTTTTGTCTATAATTTGTAAAAAAAAATAATTTTGTAGTTGTTCGATAATTTATGTATGGATTTATTTGTTAGCGATTCTTTACACATAAATTACACATTTCAACATTTTTGTAGGCCTTTGTGGCTCATTTGGTTAAATATGTGACTTTTGAGCAAAAGGTCCCGGGTTTGATATCCGGTGGAGACACAGTTTTTATATTGTGTGTTCGACGTGGATCTGTGAGACGATAAATATCGTGAGTCTCCATAATGTCGCAACTTGTTATTGGGTGCGTGTTAAATTAATATTTGACATTAGTGCCTGTTAGTTGTCCGTCAAAAAATTTAATAATATATTTGCTGGTATATACTGTACATTTATTTGGTGGTATATAAAGTACTTTTATTTGGTGGTATATACTGGCCTTTATTTGGTGGTATATACTGTACTATTATTTGGTGGTATATACTGTATCAAATCGGAATAATATCTAATTACTTTTGCTATCTTGGATTTTTGTAATCTTGGAGCACTTTTGCATGATTTATTTATTTTTTATTTATAAACTTCAATAACCTCAAAAACCTACATCTTACATACATTCAAACCATTTCAGTTCGATTACCTTCATTTTTTTTATTCAACTGATGTATTTTAATACCAAAAAATAATTTAATGTATGAATGAATATCAACATTATCTCTTTTCCTTAGCGCTTTTGTCCCGTTTCTATCGGGGTACGCTTTGACCATGATCCTGGAATTGGCTAGTCTGGTTATTACATTGAAGCGACTGCCATCTGACCTTCGTATCAACATTATATTGTGTAAAAATTTAATTCAGTTATGATGGTCATAAATCATCTGTTATCCTTAAATAAGGATGAATTATAATAGGTTAATATTTTAAACATAAAAATGTTCACATAATGGACATGTCGTAAAAAAAACCATTTCAAATAAAGACCGTGCATTTAAATATTATGTAGATATTTAATTAGGTATTCATTTTAATGACGAATTTCGTCTACCATCGTGACGTAATTAAAAGTCTTTGGTTTCTGTCAAGGCGTCCTGGGTTCAATTCCTATGTAGGTGAGGAGATTTTTTTTTAATAATTTTTCTCGCAATTTTGCGTGTCTAAGCTGGAAATACGAATGAGTTTTTAATATTTCCGTTTTAAAATCAATTCACCGCTTGTACAGAGTGCAAGGAAGTGTTCATTATTATTTTCATTAATAATATATAAGATTAGATTCATTCTGTGTATAGCTGAAATCTATCCAGGCTCAGCAAAAACTCTTATGCGCACTTTTTCAGATTTTAACTATTTTTTCATTCACCCATAGCACGAGCATTTTCGCTTATTTTAGAGAATGTATAATATTTACACGTCTTGTTATCTGTTTCAAGGATGCGTTCGTCCAGGCGTAAATATCGCAGGTAAAGTGTTTTAGAGATATGCATCCAGGCATTCACTAAATAAATGAGCAATTTTAGTGATATGCGTACAGGCACGAGCAAAGCTGGCAAAAAACGTTAGTGATTAACGTCCGCAAGCACGAGTAACGCAAGTAGACTTTATCATTCATATATGCATCCAGGCACGTATATCTATAAGCTAATATTTTAGTGATATGCATCCAGGTACAAATACCGTCATTAAACACGGTAGTGATTAGCGTCCAGACTCAAGCAAAGCAAATAAACTGTGTAGATGATACTAGCAATACCGATAAACACATGAGTGCGTACTGGCACAAGCAATATATTAAAAAATACAATTAAATTTATGTACGAAAAGGCAAAAAAACCAGATAATATCAGTTTTAGTGTTATGTGTACAGCGTACAGGCTAATAAATAGTGTATATCATGATACCAACAGTATTGTTGGTTCTGACAATATTTGTTTTGTTGATATGCAAGCAGGCAAAACGGACCAGACAAAAATGTGTATGTTTTTTTCTAACACAAGCAAAATCAGTAAATTTTAAAGTGATTTGCGTCTAGGTTCAAATTTTCTCAAGCACAATAGATTTAACTATAGCGAAAAAGTTAAATTTTACAGTATTTTTACATACTACCTCGGTATAAATGAATTTTATACATTTCAAGAGCACTTTAGAATTATGATGGCATTTGATTGTCACATTTTACTGAAAAAAAACAGATAATTCAGCTTTTGAATAAGTTATTTATATTCTAAATCTTATCGAAAAAAACATGCCTTGTAAAATCACGGCATTTGAATACTTAAGTCACATCGTAGCGGAAAAAAATACGTCATGTATAAAATCACGGCATTTGAATAAGTCAAATCTTACTAAAAAAAAAGATAATTCAACTTTTGAATAAGTTATCTACATTCTACATCTTATCGAAAAAATATGTCATGTGAAATCACGGTATTTGAATAATTAAGTCACATCTTACCAAAAAAAACACGGCATTTGAATAAGTCAAATCTTACTGAAAAAATAAAAGATAATACGACTTTTGAATAACATCTTATCGAAAAAACATGCCATGTAAAATCACGGCATTTGAATACTTTGGTCACATCTTACCAAAAAAACACGGCATGTATAAAATCACGGCATTTGAATAAGTCACATCTTACTAAAAATAACACGGCATGTGTAAATAAAATCACGACATTTGAATAAGTCACAACTTACCAAAAAAAAATACACGGCATGTTTAAAATCACGGCATTTGAATAATTCAAATCTTACCAAAAAAATACGGCATGTATAAAATCGCGGCATTTGAATTACGCCATTTGAATAAGACGCATCTTACCAAAGAAACACAACATGTTAAATCACGGCACTTGAATAAGTCACACATTGTTGAGTGTATATTTACAAATTCACAGGACCGCAAATGTTAAAATTTTGTCAGTAAATTGAGCCCTCGGATGAGCTTGAGATATCCTTGAATTTTTTTAGCAGATTATATATTTTACTATAGACAACATGCATGTTGTTGCATTGTCGGGGCGGAAAAATTAGATTTGAAAAAATCTGCCACAAAAAATATGTTTCCCGAATCCAATTCGGAGGGATATAATATTTTTTAGGGTGAGTCGGTATCTGTATTCAGGGCCGGATCCATCATCGGTTCAAATGGTGCAGTTGCTATATGCGACAAAAATCTGGGTCACCATATAAAAGAAAAAAATCGAAACAATAAAAAAAGAAAAATTAAAATATTTGATTCTGACGTTGAATAAAATTGTAGAAAAAAGTTGTAGATTAATTTGAATTCAATTAGTAAATTAGAGAACAAGTGCACATTGTAATTTTATTTCCATAAAGCAATATCTTCCAACCAACCCGAGCAAAGTGATCACAAAAGTTAATTCGCAATAATAATTTGCAACATTACCAATATAACAAGTAAAATACTTTTTGAAACCAATGACATATCCAGTAAAAAAAATATATATTTATGTGAAAAAATACTAGAGTATTTTTGGAATACATTCTACGGATAGAATCCTAGTATTCCTCTCTCACTCTCTGGTGTTTGAAATCTTCTCTCTCCGCCTTCTTTTTGCCGAAGACACTAAATTTTATAACTGATCAATGATGGTCGATTTTCAGACATCTATATACATGATATTAGCAAAATATCTTGGTACACACTACGTGACTATGGGCCGGTATTACAGTCTCATTTTAAGAGCTAAACTCAAGTTTTACAAAAATATAGCGTATTACAGTGTCCGTTTAGGCCTTATCTTCCCTCAAATACGTCACTAAAATGACAAATATTTAACTCAACGTTTCTGGCGGATTAAGTATTTAACGGTGAGTCAACTGTCATTTCTCGACTCTTTGCTAGGCAACGCGTGTAGTTTCAGTGTTCTATCACTAGAGGCGTCAGTTGTATCGACGGTGGCGCCACACAACAAAACAAACTGACAGCCATATTAAAACGAACATGGGCATTTTTAAAAGCATTATTTTGGTGAAAAAAATTCAATTTACCATGTTAGATAATAAAACAATAGTATTTCAAGTCGTAGCGTTCCGTTTTGTAGTTCGTATTATTTGAGGTTATTTAAAATTTGACAGATAATAACCACAAAAAAGTAAAATATGCCTATAATTGAAGATTTAGTAACTGACATGTCATATTGCACTGTAATACGGAAATGGATTCAATCTCCCCTTAACATTAATCTTGATTTTAACAAACTCAATAAGTTGAGGGCCGACTGTAATATCGGGCCTATGACACAAATATTTGGTGGCAATCGAAGTAACGCGTTTGAAAATTTTCGGAATGATTCGGAAGGAAAATTGAAAAAGTAGGTATTCATTAGATACTAATATCAAAAAGTGTATGTTGTTAACACAGAGATTTGGAAAAGCAATTACTTTAACTGCCATATAAAAGTGTCATTAATATCCGATTTATATTTAAACATTGAATGTGTTTCGGATACCCCCGGTCCATATCACTTTGTGTAGGTACCAATTCCCTGGCCTAAAATCGTAGCCTATGTCAGCTCTGTGTGGATTAGATCAATTTACATTTAGTGCGTAGGGCGTCGTAAATTTTAGATCCGGTCCTGCGTTATCGGTAATTTTTCTTTTACAATTTCACAAACACAGTATCCCTATCGATTCGTGAATTGTTAACATTCCACAAACGTGATTTCGCCCAAATCCCCGATACACACTTTATGCACATATCTCCATAATCCTCCGAATACAGACTGTTTTGCATTTAAATGTGCACGTTTCAAAAGTGATAACAGTAGCATGATATTATTTTTGTTTTGTTTTTTTTTTTTCATTTCATTGTTCGATGTTTTGTTTATTATTCATGTTCGTTAAATGTTATTTGATTCTATGACAGCACTGATTCTAGTTGTAAAAATAAAATGTCAAATATTTTTAAATATAAATTATCTTTATTTACTGTTTTGGAACGTCTAGTTAATGGTTTATTTAACTTCACAACGGAAAATTCTTATGAAAATGACAAATTTATTTGTTTTATTGTTTTGAGATGTACATAAAATAACGAATCAATAATTAGAATAATTATTATTGTTCAGAGTAATATTTTGTCATAATATAAACCTTCAATAGGTTTCAAATACATATTTCAGAAAGACAATTTATTTTACTGTTAAGAAACGTTTCTAATTTTGCGTTATATACCTAATTACATATCAAATTATGGTTTACTGTAAAAAAAACATTTGGTTCACCTACAGGAGTGTTGAATTTCAAAAATATATTTTATTTTTTACTGCTTTAAAACTTACAGTACTATGCGTTAGTTACAGTTAGATCATTTAAATTAAAAAATATTCATTTGCTTTATTTGTCGATTTTTTTTAAGAAATTTTACTCCCCTAAATATCACAATAAATATCTTTTGTCTTTGGCTCGTCATGATATTTCTAATTCCACGATCATAATTATTATCTTATTGTTATGAAATATCACTAGCATTTTTCCAATTATTGGGTTTCCTGTTTTGTATAATGTATTAAAATATGTGCATAATATTTAAATTAATCGAAATATTTACTATGAATTTTTAATTAAATCTTTAGATACCTACTACTGGTTTAAAATGATGAGATTAAGTGCATATTCATTCATTCATTCATACCATTCATACCATCACGGCATATCCCACAATGTGGGGTAACCAGCGAAAGGTGTGCGGGTGTGCATTTCCTTATAAAAGGGAGCACAACACATATGTGTATACCCACACACCAGTCTCGTCTCACCTAAAAAGGCACTACATTCAGAATGGGTGGTGAACCTCATTGCTGAACTATGTCAGATGTTATTGTTGCCTGTTGTATTTTCGATTACCCGGCTCTTACGGGACACTCGAAAACAGTAATAGAAAAGAGTGGAAGCACTATTCTAAGCCGGTGCCTCACAGCTACATATTGTTTTTATATTAGTGCATATTGTTTTCCTAAAATCAACCCCAATTCGTAGGGTACATTTAATATATTAATTAAGTGTTTAAAGGTATTATAACTTTTCATCAACCACGATTCCTCCGTCACATAATTAGTTATTTATAGAGTATCTATAGCAAATCCTTTTTTTCTCTTTCTTCCCACTCACACTTCCTATCAAATCCGTCCAATTCCTACCTTCGCTTCGTTCCACAATCATCCAAATTAATCATTGCATGCTTTCCTTTAACAAAACTTTATATAAAAATATATTTTTAATCATTATTAATGCATATTTTTTTTATATGAATAAAATTATTTTACTATATTACATTTATCTACATGTCACAATAATTAAACACGCTTATTTTTGGTTGCATATTGACACTTTCATTTATATATATATCACGCTTTTAATGAATAATGCCATTAAAATAAAATTGTGTAATGTTTACCTTTAATTCGTAAAAAATATACAAACTATATATAATTTTGACAACCCTGTTTTTATTTTAACAAATTGAACTACCAACTTGAACTTTTTTACGATGTAATTTAATTTTAAATATTTTTGTCGCGAAAAAACATTTAAAACTGTCAATATCTCACTTTAAAAAAAAACTAACCTCATTTCACATGAAAACTATTTTTTGTTCATTGTTTAATTTCGATAAAATGATTTGCATTTTACAATTGTCATAATTTATCTTATAATTACATTAAAAAACATATTTTCTATTTTTATTAAATTATTTTGATATTTAAATTGAATCGATTCGTTTACAAATAATACCTTTTTATTCTTATTGTATCATTCCCACCGTGGCTGTTTGTACCTATCTTTTATAATTTCACATTCCCAACCCGACGTCATCTTTTAAATAAACTTGTTAAAACTTTTCCAATTTCTCTCTAATTTATCCCTATTTTCTCATGCATTTTTAATTTTTCCTTTTTTTTATAACTCAAATCATTCCTCTAACTCTTGAGTTATTTATTACTCATTTACTTTCCGAGGTTTTCTTTTCTAACTTTTGAATGTTTTTCCAATCTTTCCGACACTTCCTTTAACGAGACATTTGGATATAAAATTTGTGTTCAAACCAACAATGGCTCAAATATTTGCGATTTGGATCAAATTTAATTTTGAATTAAATTATTTTCTTTTCGTGTTTAATTGAATGTTTACATACATTTTTTTCCTGCATTGATTTCTCAATTTCGATTTTCTTTTAACAAACTAATCGTATTTTTTTTACTTTTAAACTTTAACTCATTTTTTTTTAAATTTTATCGATATTTTTTACTCAACAATATTCTACGTGTATCATATATTTTCACTCTTTGTAAATCTTTTCACTGTATTATCATAATATCATAATCTTCTTGATTGTATTTACAAATTAATCTCACTTATTTTGTTTTATTAAATTGAATTTCTTATTTTTTCTTCACCTGATGAATCACTTTTATACAAAAAAATCAACAACTATCACTTATATGAATGATATTTCACTATATATCTTATATTACACTCGTCTTTCTGTACCACTTTTCGTATGTTCTTTTAAATTCCCATATGTATTTAATGTTTAATATAACAATTTCATTTTTTTTTTATTTTTATAAAAAAATAATAATGAATCAATCTTATTTTTCTTCCATATCACTCTTATACCTCATTTTCATATATATTCAAACATCTCTATAACATATTTTCTTCTACAATTTTTATAACATATACTACTATCCCCAACTTTGTTAAATTTTACACTCCGTTTTAATTCTTTTATACTTCTGCTTGACTTTTGATACTTATGCTCTACTACAAAATTATAATAACTTTAATTAATTACTTGTGTACATTTACTCCTCAACTTTATGAAATCATATTACTCCGTCATACCCTGACATTCTTACTTCGAAATTACATACTTTTTCGTACACCCGATTTACTTATCTGTAACCATAATCTTAATACTTACTCTATATATTTTTTTAATCCGACATTTTACCCTAATTTATGTTCTTTTTTCGTACGAACATCCTATTTATTCTCATTACTTTAACTGTCATTTTATTCTTCTAAAACTTCTTCTTTAACTTCTCTGTCTTTATCATTTACTTTTTTTAATCCGTGTTACCTACATTGCTATCGTTTTTTTACTACCTCACTGAATGTGAACACGAACTCCACGATCTTAAATCCTTCCCTTCACTCGACTTCTGTCTTACCTCGCATCCCACTCTTCTTTACACTCTTCATTATACCGTCCCCGTCCTAAACTCCCCCCCCCCCCCCACCCGTCCAAAACTACCCCCCTTCCTCACGCCGTGCGGACTTTTCCGTCCCTCAGGTCATGTGACGTATTCCACGTCGTCCCCTGTGTCGGCGTCCAACTCCATCCCCCTCAACCCCGCCTACGCCCCCGCCCCCCGGCACCGCGCGGTGTCGCCGCATCATCGGCCCAGTCCGTCTCCGCCTGACTTGTTGTTCTCGGTGCTAGTGCCCGCGCCCCGCCAGCTCACCCTCGAGCGGCAGCTCAACAAGAGCGTCCTCATCGGGTGGACCGCCCCCGAGCCCCACGCCGCCGGCCCGGCCCAGATAGACAGCTACCATGTGTACGTCGACGGAGTACTGAAGACGACCGTCAAGGCCACGGAGAGGACGAGAGCGCTAGTGGAGGGAGTCGACTCCAACAGGGTGAGTCACTTTTGTATTACATAGTAGACATACTGATTTTCAAGAATGAATATATCCTTCAAACAAGAAGATATGTTTTATTTTAAATGAATATGTCCTTGTTAAACAAGTACATATACGTCTTCCTACGTTCCCTAAAATAAGCATAAATTCTTGTGCTATAGGTGAACAAAATCGGTGGAGGCAGGATTTGAACTCGCGACCACTGGATTGCTAAGCCCAGCGCGCTAACCGATCTGCCATCGACCCATCATTATTTATTTATTTGTACTTTAAGATAATTTCTCACGTCGTTTTTTTTTAATCAAATGAATATGTCCTTACTAAACAAGTACATATACATCTTCCTACGTTCCCTAAAATAAGCATAAATGCTTGTGCTATAGGTGAACGAAACCGGTCGAGGCAGGATTCGAACTCGCGATCACTGGATTGCTAGCCCAGCGCGCTAACCGCTCTGCCATCGACCCATCTAATACATCTTTGCAATAATACATTTTATATACTTAGACTTTGGTATGATTCATTGCACTTTCATATTTTTTTTGTTGCTACGCGGAGTTTCCTCACGGTCGATTTGGTGACTGTAAGCGTTTCTGCTCCGTATGTTAGTACTGGCAGTACACATTGGTCGTACATTTTGTATTTAAGGATTTGCGGAATGTTGCTGTCGAAGAACTTCTTTAAGTTACCATACGCTGCCCACCCAAGACTAATTCTCCTCTGAAGCTCAGCGGTTTGGTTATCTCTGGAGAGTAAGATGTTGTGGCCGAGATATGTATATTCATTGACCTCCCCTGTGATCTGTTTGTCAATGTCAACATTATTATATTCTTTTAAACATTAATGTAATTAAACTAATTAAGCTGTTCGTGATGTTACTGGTCGGAACAAATAAAATTACGATGAACGCGACACTATTCAGTTAGACTGTTGACGCATGAATTTAAGATAGATTTTTACTATAACATACTAGATGTCGTAGTTAGCAAATTTTGTATGAATCGAAGTGAGTCATTTTTCCGAGGGATTCTTGACGTTTTGGTTCCAGACCACATCGTTTTTCTATAGAGAATAACAATTCAATTTTACGAAAATCAATTTTACGAATGGCAATTATTCGAATCACATTTTTTCGAAAAACAATTTTCCGAACACACAATTATCAGAAATTACAATTGTTCGAATTTAATGACGTCATGTTGGTAGTATTGTGAGAGGAATAAACCATAGATTTTTATTATAATATACTAGATGTCGTAGTTTGCAAATTTTGTATGAATCGAAGTGAGGCATTTTTTCCGGGGGATTTTTGACGTTTTAGTACATTGTTTTAGTACAATAACGACTAATGTGAATTGTTTTCAGATTTATTTGTCTAAAAAACATTTTAATTATTAAAGTTTAGAGAACAGATATCTAGGATGTGTTGAAATGTAAGGAAAACTTAAATATGTTGCCAACCAAAACGTCAAACGCGCGATATTCCATGACTCACTTTTTGCACGGAGTACTACATCTAGTATAATATAGTAAAAGTCTATGGGTTTGTACGAATGGCGATGAACTGTATTTCGTTAATCTTCGTAACTCTTCGAGAACTCTAGAGGATATGCACATTGCAGTTATTCAGGAGCTCAGCTATAAGTCAATATTATATTGAGAAAATTTCTAACCACATAATATCCAAAATTCAAACAGCAAATGAATGTTTCTATAATTTGCCGTTCGTTTTTCAGCCCCATCGTATCTCAGTTCGATCGGTGACCGTCAACCGTCGTGTATCAAGGGACGCCGCTTGCACAATGGTCATAGGAAGGGACACCTCCAGCCTCGGACCTTCCTCTGTCAAGGCGACCGGAGTCACGTGCAGTCAGGCGGTCATATCTTGGCTGCCGGCAAACTCCAACCATCAGCACGTCGTCTGCGTCAACAACGTCGAAGTAAGTGACACAGATGTTCAAAACAAAAGGATAATATTGGTATGAAATAAATCCGTGGATCATGAATAGTATTTCCCGACGTTGGGCATTTTTTTATAATTAAGTAAATGTATATAATTAAGTCACATTAGTTTTACAACTGACATAATAGCCCACCTTTGATTTCGTATTACATATTTACTTAACTGCTGGTAACAAACAAATCAACGAATTATTCCTGTCTAACGTGGCTCCTGAACATACAGAATATGTACACGGACCGTCTACAAATTATTAAAATATAAGGTCTGCCTTCTTCGTCTGTTAACTAGTGATGAGCAAAATTTTTGCAAGTTTTGCAGTATTAGTCATGGTTTTGCGAAACTTGGAAGACCATGACCGCATGTGTCGATTTTATAAAATTATTTATTTTCAATTAAAAAATAGGCAATATACAACGCACTGTCATCGCATTGAACAGGAAATTCAAAAATGTTCTTTTGTAAAAATTGCAAGACCTGCAAGTCTTGCAAGACCAATACTCGATCGAGTATGCAAGACCGAGATCAAGACCTGAGGTGCAATACCCTGATTTTCATCATCATCATAAGCTCGACTGCCCTGGGTGGACCTTGGCTTAATCCAGGAGTCTCCTCCATTCCCGTCTATCCGTTGCCTTCGTTCTCCAGTTTCTAATATCTATTGTGGAAGCATCGGCATCAACACTGTCCATCCATCGAGTCCTTGGTCTTCCTGGTCTCCTTCGACCTTGTGGCACAGAAAGTGTGATGCGTTTTGTGGGGTTGTCGTCGTCCATTCGGATTATGTGACCAGCCCATCTTAAGCGCCCTATCTTGATGGAACTGATCACATCAGACCCTGATCAAGGTCTTGATATTCTATTTGCTTATCACTAATGTGAACGTTAATAATTTTATGGAGGTTTGTTATGTCAATATTACATATTTAAGAGGGACAATTCGCAAATGGAGTAGCACAAACCTAGCTTTTCTTCTGACGACTCTCAGTCGCTATTTAAGAAGTCGTCACTCAAATATAATTTCATAAATATATTCAGAAATTTTCTAAGTTTGTAGAAGGAAAAGACGATTGTTTGAATGTCGGTACACTGTTTTTTCCCCTTTCTCAAAAGTATAACATGCTTGTGCTGGGAAACAATACTTATAAATAAAATACACCGTTCAAATTTTTCAATTCATAATAAATAAATGCATTATATTATTTGCTTTAACCAGGTGAGGACTGTGAAGCCGGGAGTGTACAGACACACCATCACCGGCCTGGCTCCAAGTACTCAATACAGGGTCACAGTAAGGGCGAAACATCTGAGAGCTGGACCTCCTCCAGGGGCTCCCGTAGAAGAAGCACCTGGGGCCTACACCGACTTCAGAACCCTGCCCAAAGGACTCCCCGATCCACCAGTAGACATCATGGTTAGTACTTAGAACCTTTTTATGGTTCGACTAAAAGAAATAAATAATCAACATACTAACAAGCCAGGTAATAGTGATATCTCATATAATAGTGATTTTAGTGAAGTAGGCTAATTTCATATAAATTCAAGTAATGTGTTAGATTTTGGTAATATACATGAAGTAATAATGCTAGATAATAATGAAATATAGACCTTTCCTAAAAAATATCACATTTGTGAAGTTTTGAAATATATTTATTCAGTTATTTATCCTCTTGTACACATAATTTGTACACTGGCAGGTTTATTGCCAAACACCAATTTCTTCCAACCAACCAGAGTTGATGATATTATACAATACAATGTGTACAGTGGCAATAAGGTTTCCACATGACAAAAATATAACAGTAAAAAGCAAAAAAGAAAAAAAATAATGTAATAACAGATAGGAAAACAAAAGGATATGGATAGGAGGAGGAAAAGGTGAAGAAATCAGGTATTACCAAAGAGATATTTATGCTTTAGCTTTTTTTTAATATATTTAATGAGATAGCCGACGTAATATCAGGACTTAGACTATTCTATTGCATAAATGTAAACAAGCACGTAAAATATAGAACACTATGAGGACATGCCGATGTTCTTCGTCGACAAGTACATGAAGATTTAATACAAAAGGTGGAAAAAACAGATATGTAATATATAAAGAAGGGATCTAATAATCTAAAAAATAACGGCCACATTTTTATAAAAAGATAAAGCTCGACAAACATCAGAATATCGGGAGAACATAATAAAAAATGATGTGACTTAATGAGTAATTGGGCTTTGCAGTTACTCGACAAAGCCCGAATGAGTCAAAAGCTGCATGGCTCTTGGGAGACTTCGTCACACACGAAGATGACTTTTCCGTTACGCCGCGCGCCGGCCGGTCTAAATGAACGTGTGCGAATAAGACAAAAAGATACTCGGACAGTTTGTTTTTTATTTTCGTGTAAGAAAAAGGAGCTTGTCATATTATGTCCTTTAATGTATTCATAGTATTAGATTCTACCAATTTGAATCATTATTCTATCTCTTGTGCTCTCTCATATTTTAGATTACTGTATCGCAATTGGCGATGAGGATGAAAATTTAAATGATATTTAGCTGTAGGAACAACATACAAACAGAGAAACCACATGATTTTTATGTTCCTTTTCAAGGTGGAAGCGGGTCCACAAGACGGCACTTTGCTAGTAACTTGGCAGCCTGTGGGACGTCCTCCGGCTGCTGGTCCAGTGACTGGATATGCCGTCTACGCAGACGGAAAGAAGGTCACCGATGTGGACTCGCCCACGGGAGACCACGCCCTCATAGATATCAACAAACTGCTTGGGCTAAACCCCAAGTGTGTAACGGTAAGGAAACAAATGTATTTTCTTTCTCGATCATGCCATTCATTTCTAAAGGACGAAGGTCGACAAAACTCCTCCAGTCTTCTGTCCTCAACCTTTCTCATGGAAAATACACTCAGTAGAACCTGTTGGATTCAGCGATGGCCCACAAGCTTCTGATGATATGATTAAATTTATAAGTTCAATCGAGAAAATATCAAAACAGCAGCAAATCTAATGCGATCTACGCTTAAAACCTACCTTCCCATCGCCTGCGTAGCTACCTACCACCTTAGACCCGAGATACACGGACTGTTTTGAGCAGTCGGAATCAACTACTCTACTGCATATTACAGTCGTTACAACTTTAACAATTGCAACGGCAGCTTTAAGTAGACGTGTTACAGTTGAACCAACTGCTCAGAGCAGTCGGTTCTGCTTGGCTTGGATCTGCGTGTATTGTAAAAAAGAATTTTCAAATAGAACTGCAGACTGCCGTGATACGACAGCTTGAAGCAGTTGACCCCGACTGCTACCAAAAAGTATATAATACCTACGGATAACTGCTACAAGCAGTCCGCGTATCTCGGGTCTATTTCTCCATTACGAAGGTAATTTATTAGCAAAAATTCAAAATTGGAATTGGGTTATAGTTTAAAGATGTTCTTAAACCATAATACACAATCCAACAATCCCCTCCTCATTCACTAATGATCCCTCCTCCTCATCCTGAAACATACTCGTTAACTGTAGGTATATGTGGATATTTTTATTTTTATCTATCTTTTTCAATTTTGTTTCATCATGATATGTGTTATTTTATGACTTCTCAACTACTAATGCAATATTTACTCCGTTTCATTATATTTAAAAGAAACGTATTTATATTTTGTTTGCTCCTCTTGTTAAGTTTGCAGTGTATAGTACATACAAAAACATTTCCATTCATCCACATTACTACATTGTACGTGCATTTTTTGCCCGGCATCGTTCAAGCCAAGCTAGCATAATTAAGTATTATGTAAAACTGTGCGAATAGTGAACAAGCTCTCATGGCGACCTCTTACTGCGGCGTAATTAGGGTAATGAACGCAAGTGTAAAAAAAGTATAATATTTCCCTCGAATTACTCACACGCCATATACACTTTCCACGCTAAACAGAATTAAGTACCTAATCATCTTGAAACATATAGGTACTAAACCTAACATAACCTAACCTAACCTTCCAACAAAACATGTTAGAACAGAAGATGACAAAGCATGAAACATTAAAACTAATACACAAAATAAAAACCCTGAATAAAGACTAAGCAGATAATATAAAACATCTTGAAACATATAGGTAGGTATCTGACCTAACATACCAATAAAATCATGTTAGAACAGAAGGTGACATAGTATGAAACATTAATTAAAACTAATACACAAAATAAAAATAGTTAAAACAAAACCCTTAATAAAGACTAATCAGAGAATACAAAACATCTTGAAGTACCTGACCTAACATACCAACAAAAACATGTTAGAACAGAAACGATTCACCACCCATTCTTAATGTTGTACGTTTTTAGGTGAGACAAAACTGGTGTCAGGGTATACATGCATATATCGTGCTTCCTTTAAAAATGTAATACACAAATTTCGCTAGTTGCCTCACATTGTGGAACGTATCGTGATGGTATATATTATTACTAATTTCTTCACCCTAGTTTGGAAAAGCAGACTCGTAACTTCAACCAACAAATGTGTCTTATTAAAGAATCTTTTCTAAGATATTATATTTTACTAATCATCAATACTTTCTTCGCTTCATGAGATCAAAACTGTACAGATATTGTTTTTTTTCTGGTATTGAGTTTATCTGTTAATTAGCAACTAAAATAATCTTTAAAAATAATGGTATGGAATAGTCTAAGGAGAATTTATTCTCCGATTTATTATATTCAAAATGGCACAATTAGTGAAATAACGATTTCTCCTAGAGACTAATACCTATGTAATATTTCAATAAATGTATTATTGTGACTGGTCTGAAATCGGGATCAGCGGTCATTATTTTTCCACCCCATTTCAACAGGGGTCGCAAGTCTGCGGTATAAATTAAATCCGTCCTTAAATTACTGAAATTTGGACGAGTGCCAAGTATCAGAGACCCATAAAGTGGTATCATATCTGAAAAAATATATTTCATAACGGATTCAACCCGCAAAAAATGCTCCTCGGATATAATAATAATATTAAATATCTCGCCTTTCAACCTCCTTTAAGTTTAAGCCACCCGGATAATCAACAGCCACTTTTTTCCATCACAAATATGTATTTTTAAAATCAAATAAAGGAACTAATTTCTCGAAATCGGCTTTTTCGTAGAACACAAAGTGGTTTTGGATAGGTCTAATAAATAGTATTTCACATCTCTCATTTTAACCTCCTACAAGATAATGCGACCCGGATAATTATCCACTGTTTACGCTATATATTACATCATGTATTTTTAATTTATAAATCAAGTAAAGTAAATTTGATAAGAACTAATTTTGAACTAATTCTTATTAGGATAGGGATTAAGGCTGGTGTTAGAAAAAATCTTAGGAAATGCTAAGGTATTCAATTGTATACATACTTATGAAGTGTCATCAGAATGTTACGAATTATAAAACATTCTTTATTCATTAATCTTATTGTCTCTCCATTATTTGTCAAAAGAGTTATTCTTTAGAGTTGACGTACTGTTACTAGGCAGTGGTAAGATTGCTTGGTGAAATAAAATTTTGCTCTAAGCGCATTGAAAATTTTAGTTTTGCGTTCAGAAACCTCGGGGAAATTGGCGGTTATATAATCTTCTTCATATTTATATATCTGAAGGCCGCGAGGATCTGATTCTGCAGAGTTTGCGGCCTCCAGAGATTTCTTTCCGTCTTTTGAGATGTCTTCGGTCCACTCACGAATGTTGCGGAGCCATGATATTTTTCGTCTAGTCAACTAGCTCGCGCTTGACATTTGCTCTCCTGAGCACCTGCACATTTGATATTTTATCGACCCAGAATATTTTCAGCATGCGGGGATGCAGCCACATTTCAATGGCCTCCAGACGGTTCAGCATATTGACCTTTACTGTCTAGGTTTCAACTCCATATAGAAGTATGGACCATAATATGATGTAGCTATTCACCAGGCGTTGCCTTATTTTCAGGTTTATGCTACCTTCGCAAAACAGTGTCTTCATTCTGTAAAAAATCGAGCGAGCTGTCTTCATGCGGCACCTTGGTTTTTTGTCAGGATCTAAATTCTAAATCATCAATGAGAAGACTTCCAAGATATTTAAAAGCTTTGACTCTTTCTAGGGCTTGTCCTACAAGTTGAAAAGTAACGTTGTCATGAGACTGTCGGCTAAATATCATTAACTTGGTCTTTGATATTATATTCATGCTCAGACCAATCTCTTTCCCAGTAATATTAACTATCTTAAAAAGCTTTTGGAGGTCATTGAAACTATCAGCCAGCACATGGTCTAGCTGTTCTCGGTTACATTATGTATGTACCTATATCATAATTACAAGTAGATTTAATAATTCATAATTCTGATTCAAGCCAATAACAATAAACTTTGCTTATTTAGTTCCTGTTATTACACAATATCATCTCTCGTTTTCGTAATTAGGTACTTACCTCTACAGTGTGCCCTGCTTTGAAACTTGACAGACATAATCTATCGGACGCATGTAAAGCAATATTAAATTCATGTGTAGGTACCGACGACGTGGTAAATAATTCTGTAGTTAATAATAGTATGTAGTTTGCATATTTATTTATTTATTTATTTATTTATTTCTTAAGGTTACATACAGTTTTATAATATAAATATAACATATATTTTCAAAATGAATTAATTAATACAAAAACCAAGATTGTAACGCCAATTACTATGTTAGGGTCATACAATCAAAATATATAACTATATATAATATATAACTCTATATAATTATGTATATACCCATAGAAAAAATATATTTGTACAAAAAAAGGAAAATTTCCGTGGGTATATACATACAAAATGACAAAATATAAAAACCTTACAAGGATAAGAAACAAAAAATACAAAACAAATCAATATTAAGTAGACATAAAATAGATGCATACAAGCTAGGAGGTTTGGGACAGGACAATGGATAGGAATAGAAGGGGAAAATTAGGAATATAAAATCAATCACTGAGAAAGCCTCAACATACTCTTAAATACGCTCGGTGTGCCAAACATGTCAAGACCCTCGAACTTTGCATCAAACTGTTTACATGCTCTATGTACAAAAGCATTTCCGGCATAATTAGTTCTAAGAACAGGCACATTGAATATGTCGTGACTCCTTGTTAAACGCGCAGGGACTCGAAGGTTAATTTTCCCTAATAAATAAGGAGTATCAACCCGATTATTCAATATGTTATAAAGAAACATCATGTCTCTGATTGTACGCCTCTTCTGTAAAGTGGGTAATGAATATTTCACACAGCGAGCAGGGTAGTCAGTATATATATATATATATATATATATATATATATATATATATATATATATATATATATATATATATATATATATATATATATATATATATATATATATATATATATATATATATATATATATATATATATATATATATATATATATATATATATATATATATATATATATATATATATATATATATATATATATATATATATATATATATATATATATATATATATATATATATATATATATATATATATATATATATATATATATATATATATATATATATATATATATATATATATATATATATATATATATATATATATATATATATATATATATATATATATATATATATATATATATATATATATATATATATATATATATATATATATATATATATATATATATATATATATATATATATATATATATATATATATATATATATATATATACGTATGTGATCTATAGTCAAGGTGTTTTACAAACTTCTTTTGTACACGCTCGATTTGATCAATATGTATATTATAATGGGGATTCCACACCGTGCTCGCGTATTCAACCCGACTTCTAACATATGACAAATATAGTACTTTGAGTGTATCAATTGAGTGAAATGGCTTGCAAACCCTAATTAAAAAACCCAATAGTTTCAGAGCTTTACCAACAATGTATTCAATATGATCTTGAAAAATCAATTTGGAGTCCATCAATATACCCAGGTCTTTAACTAAGCTCGTTCGACGAATATTGCTACCTTGGATTTTATAATCAAATATAATAGGCTTCGCCTTCCTAGTATAGGTTATTATTGAACATTTGCTGGCATTCAAATATAATTGATTATCTAAACAGTAATTACTTGTAATTGTTCACAGTCATTCGTTGAGCAAATCTTTTTAAAAAATTTGGCATCATCAGCAAAAATAAGAATTGAGGATCTCTCTACCATTTGATCTAAGTCATTAATATAAAGTATGAACAATAGAGGTCCTAAATGGGATCCCTGAGGAACCCCCGAAGGTATAATCTTGAATATAGATGTGTAGCCCCTCAGTGCAACAGCCTGTGATCTATTTTCAACGTAAGATTTAATCCAACGCAAAAGGTCACCATATATACCCATTTCTCCAAGCTTTCTTAAAAGTATACTGTGACTTATCTTGTCAAACGCTTTAGAGAAGTCTGTGTAAATGGCATCAGTTTGATATCCTTCATGCATTGTGGATGATACAAAATCATTAAATT